>CM053583.1:138218295-138244409 GCA_028627135.1 Pseudochirops cupreus
CAAAATATTTGGGAATCTACCTGCCAAAACAAACCCAATACCTTTACGAACACAACTACAAAACACTTTTCACACAAATAAAGTCAGATCTAACTAAATGGAAAAACCTCAATTGCTCATGGCTGGGTCGAGCTAATATAATAAAAATTGACAATTTTACCTAAATTAAATTATGTATTTAGTGCTATACCAATCAATCTACCCAAAAATTATTTTATACAACTAGAAAAAATAGTAACAAAATTAATTTGGAAGAACAAAAAGCCCAGAATATCAAGGCATTTAATGAAAAGAAATGCTATGGAAGGTGGCCTAGCCTTACCAGATTTTAATCTGTATTACAAAGCAGCATCATCAAAACTGCTTGGTACTGGCTAAGGGATAGAGTAGTGGATCAATGGAATAGATTGGGTACAAAAAACTCAGTCATCAATGATTACAGTAATACACTATTTGATAAGCCCAAAGACCCCAGTTTCTGGGATAAGAACTCATTATTTGACAAAAATTGCTGGGAAAAATGGAACATAGTATGGCACAAACTCGGTATAGACCATCATCTAATGCCATACACCAAGGTCAAGTCTAAATAGGTGCATGATCCTAGTATAAAGGCTGATATTGTAAATAATCTGGGGAAGCAAGGAATAGTTTACTTGTCAGATTTATGGAATAGGAAGGACTTTATGACCAAAGAAGGATTGGAGAGCATTACACAATGCAAAATGGATAATCTTGAGTACATTAAAATGAAAAGTTTCTGCACAAACAAAGCCAATGTAACCAAGATTAAGATGGCAGTGGGAAATTGGGAGAGGATATTTACAACCAATGTCTCTGATAAAGGCCTCATTTCCAAAATTTACAGAGAAATATGTAAAATTTATAAGAATACAAGTCATTCCACAATTGACAAATGGTCAAAGTATATGAACAGGAAATTTTCAGAGGCAGAAATTAAAGATATGTTTAAGCACATGGGAAAATGCTCTAAATCACTACTGATTCGAAAAATGCAAATCAAAACAACTTCGAGGTACCACATCTCACCAGTCAGATTGGCTAAGATGACAAAACAGGAAAATGAGAAATGCTGGAGAGGATGTGGAAAAATTGGAACACTAATGCATTGTTGGTGGAGTTGTGAATTGATACAACCATTCTGGAGAGCAATCTGGAACTATGCCCAAAGGGCTATAAATAATTGCATACCCTTTGACCCAGCAATACCACTGTTGGGATTATATCCCAAAGAGATCATAGAAGTGGGAAAAGGTCCCATATTTACAAAAATATTTATTGCAGCTCTCTTTGTGGTGGCAAAAAACTGGAAAAAAAGGGATGCCCGTCAATTGGGAAATGGCTGAACAAGCTATGATATATGAATGTAATGGAATACTCTTGTGCTATGAGAAATGGGAAGGAGATGGACTTCATAATTACCTGGAGAGGCTTATACAAATTGATGCTAAGTGAGAAGAGCAGAACCAGGCAAAACCTGTACACAATCACAGACACATCATACATATGATGACCAACCTTGATAAACTGGACTATCCTCAACACCTCACAGGTAAAGACAGTTCTACAAGCCTCAGGATGGAAGGAGATATCTAAACTCAGAGAAAGATATAGAAAGACTATAGTTTAAATGGAGACTGAAGCAAAACACGCTATCGTTCTCTTTCATGTCTGGTTTTGCTTTTTTTTTTTTCCCAGTGATCACTCATTTGTTACAACCCTTCTATATTACCAAACTATTGTACAATGTGAAAGTATTTGAAAATCCTGTACATGATTGCATGCCAACATGGGTGGGGGGGGGGGGGAAGGGAGGAGAGAATATCTGAAACTCAGGTGATTGTGGAACTGAATCTTGTAAATTAAAAGTAAATAAACAAGTCACTTAAAAGAAAAGAAATAAAAAAGAACACAACAGGGGTGGCTAGGTGGCCCAGTGAATAGAACACCGGTCCTGGAATCAGGAGGACCTGAGTTCAAATGCGGTCTCAGACACTTGACACTTACTGTGTCTATGTGACCTTAGGCAAGTCACTTAACCCCAATTACCAAGCCATGGCCCCTCCAAAAAAGGAAAAAAAAAAGAACACAACATTCATATTGATTGTGATTGATATTCTAGGTGATATTACCCAGTATGTTATTGGGTATACTAGTATTTCAATCTCCTCATCTTTGGGGAGACAATATTTTCCATTTTTTCTTGATGTACTGGGGTAGGACATGACAGAGTAAAGAACTAAATCAAAACAGATATGTTCCTTCTTTAATGTAGTCTCTCTTCTGCCCTTTGTGTATGGAGGGAGCAGAGTGAGAAGGCTGTTTGCTTATTGACTACATCATTCCTCCTTGCACATGAAGAATTGTCCTGGGTGCACATATCCACTGAGTATATGTTACTCAAGCACAGAAAATTGCAACAAAATGGAAGTTGATTATAGGACTTACTTTTTAAAAATCCTAAAAGAATTAACAAAGCTTTTAAATATGCCTAAAGAGGAGCATTTATAAACCAAAAGATGCTAGTTCCTTAGCAAACATTTACCACATTAAAATTTTAAAAAATTATCCTTAAAAAATCTTTGGCAACATGTATCTATTTTCAAAGCAAGTTATTAAATTATTTTTGATGATTCCATTATCTAGGCAAATGCAAAAAATTAAGGTTCCCCCTAGGTGACTGAATTGCTAATAACTATCACAGTGGTGGTGGTGGGGAAGACTATTATAGATAGTATCATGATTTTGTATATATAATATCATTAAGATCTTGGCCAATTTTGTTTGGTTTGGTTTGATATGGTATGGTCCAGCTTTTTGGTTGCATACTTCAGTTTTCCACTTCACATTGCTTGCAGAGATCTGGCCAAGGTCTGCCAGATAACATCTGTGAAATGAGTTGTCCTGTTCCACTTCCCCGTGAGAAAGTGCCTAAACAACTAAAGCTTCCATGACAATTAGGTCATATTAGTCTCTGGTTTGATGGCCTAAGCAAAAATATCTCTCAAGGAATTGTAGTGGGAAAAGTGATCTCTGCTTACCCATTTCAAGAAGTTTTGGTGTGCAGAATCTTATAGAGATACTAATTATTCAAGCTACTTAAATTTCAGTTGGTGGTGATTTGGCAACTTTGGGAGCATGGGATTCAGTTTAAAAATTTAAAGGAATGAAAAGTCATTACCCAGGCCCCAGAGAAATGATCTGACTGATTAAGGATTGGGCATCACGCCATCACGACAGATGGGTAAGGGTGTCAGCCACTAAGAAACAACATGTATGCCTCAAGTGTGAATACTGATGTCAGGATATAAGAAAAAAGACGTTTAACAAGGGTTCTGTTGTGACTTCATAGTCATGCAGGGGCCAGAATATGTGACAAGCTATTATCAGTAGATCAGATTGACTATGAAATTGAAGAGCAGGGTTTCATGAGTTTTTGTGTATCCTAGGTAGGGAATGAATACCCTCTTCACTTCTGCCTCTTAGAAAATCTAGTTCCCTTTAATTTCAGCTCAAGTACTTTCTTATAAATAAATCCTTTCCTTATTCTTCTCAATTATTTGTCCTCCAACTACTTTTCATTATATATGTGTGTCTATACACATACATATACACACATAAATATGGATACATATATTTACAAATTTACATATGTACACATGCATGTATATGTATATATTTGTGTGTGCATATTTGTATGTACATGCATGTATATGTGCGTATACATATACACATATATATGCATATATACATAAATATACACCTATACATATGTGTGTGCATTGTGTGTGTGCATGCATATATGTGTGTATATATTTGTATGTATGTATGTGTATACACACACACTAAATATATATAGGGAACACATACTAGATTTTTTTTTAGCCTAGAAAAATCCTGAGAATATACTAAGTACTTAATATTTCTTTGCTCATGGACTAGCTAACCCAATTCAATAAATATTTGTTAAATACATACTGAATCCCAGACATTATGCTAGGCTCAAGGGATGCAGATTTAAAACAAAGAAACAAACAAACAAAAATAACCAGCTCAACTCCCTACTCCATGCATTTTCTCTTGCTTTTCCTGTGACTAGAAAGTTTCCCTGCTTGTCTCCATTCCTATCTTCCTTCAAGTCTCACCAGAGACATTCTGCTTTTCCTGGTTCTCATTAATGCCTGTGCTTCTTCAATGATATTATCTCCATTTTGCTCTGCATATATCTTTTGTGAACACAGTTGCTTGTGTATTGTCTCTCCAATTAAAGTGTGATTTCCTTGTTAGTAGGACCTGGTTTTTATTTTTTGCCTTTTTATTTATTTATTTATTTTTTTGGTATCACTAACACTTAGCATAGCATAGTGAAGATGTAAATTGATTAATAAATGCTTGTTGACTGACTACTTCACTGTATCTATGCTTTAAGGAAGCTTACATTCTACTGGTAGTGTACATAAATTTAGTTTAGTTTACATAAATAAGTTTATACATAATTAATAGAGAACAGAAAGGGAGATGGGGATAAGTAGAAATATAATCACAGACAGAAAACCTGTATAACCAAGTTTCTTAGGTTAGAAGAGAGATAGGAAGCATGGATAGTAATGGAAGAAATGGTACTCTACTTATGAAAACTAGAGGAAATTTAATTGAATAAATTTCCTATTATTATCAGTTATCAAGCTCTGAATTTAGCTAGATAGCTACAATTATGAGTAAACTGAAAAATAGAAAGAACAGGCATGCTACTCTTATTAAATGATGTCAATAAAGGATTATTAAATACTAAAAAAAAATTGTCATTGTAGACCCTGATTTCACCTGGGCAGAATTTATTTCATTAGTTCCTTGTCAATTCAGATTAATTTATCATAGCATACACATAACTATATTATTATACAAGTTCATAATTAGTTGCCTAATTATTCACCTAAGGTCTGATAATTGGCAATGTGTCAGAAGCCTGACACAAGGCCAGGTCTTCCTGATTTCAAGAGGCTGTTATCCACTACTCTATACTATGTCTTCTTGCACTCATATTAAATAGCTTACACATTGTATAGAATGAAAAGAAAAAAAGTCATATGAAAGGATATTTTAACTTAGATTGTTCACCTTTTTTTTTTAATTATGTAGTGAAACTTTGTTGGTACATTATTACTGAGCCTAATTTACCACGAAAACTTGTCATTTCAATCTAATGTTCTCCTCCTAGATATTTGCTTTGCAGTGATGTTTAGATGCCCAAGCCCAGTGCCAACATTGACTAGACTGTAGAAAACTGTCCTCCCTATCTCAGACATAATGAAAAAGAGGAATTCACTAAAGTGTCCCTGGCTCCTCTCTGAGGTTTTATTTATATAAGCTCAGCAGGTTTCTCAGTTTCATCAGCTAAACTCAAGCTAGACTGCACTGGATTGTTGCCATCTCTGTTTCTCTGCTCAATGTCAAGGATATCATCAATCACAAGAATACCTCCCGAAAAACAGCATCATCACAGGGCTCACTGCCAATATCAGAAAACCAAAAATAGATCTCAATAAAATAATGCTAGTCTCTTTTCCTTTAGCAGTAAAGGCTTTCTATTAGGAATACAATAAATAAATAACCAGTAGGATCCACAATGACATGCTTTGACAAAATTATACTCTCTGGAAAATCCTTCCTTCCTTTTTTCTTTCTTTCCTTTCTTTATCATTCTTTCCTGTCTTCCTAGGTTGCTACCTTGCATCTTTATTATCATCACCATTGCCATCTGTCTCTTTGTCTGTGTCTTTTCTCTCTCTGTCTCTTTCAGCCTTTCTATTTCTCTTTGTGTCTTTGTATCTGTATCTCTCTGTCTCTTTTTCTGTCTCCTCCTTCTTTCCTCTTAATTGTAGCAATACCTCTAATCATTCTACGACCTCTTAGATACGGTTATCCCTTTTGACAATCCATACTTTTATCTGTTCATCAATTTTTAACCCTTGTTAATCAATGTCCTTCTATAATTTCAACTTTTTTACAAGATATTTGGTCAAAGTAATGGGAGATCTTCCATGAATTCTCTTAACATCACAAGGATATCAAATGAGCATTAAGATTTTTCATCTGTTGTTCTTCACTGTTGCAACATGACTGTAGATATATATGACTGAATTGTAGAAAATGACAATGAACCAATGAAAGCTAAAACAAAACAAAACAAAACAAAAAACCCAACCTGAAATACAGATGCTGCATATTTTAAATAAAGATCTCATGAGGAGAAACTCCACTATATTTTTTATTCAAATATTTAAGCAATAAGAGATTCAGGGATGCTTTTATGTCAATATGGTAGCCCTTCAGAATACGTTCAGGTCAGGAAATAACCCCAAACAAAGAGATACCCTGGAAAATATTTTTGATTAGTAAATAATCTATCCACTTGAGTTATTTTCCTTTGCTATACTTGCACCTCTCATAATATGGAAGAAAATCTATATTTGTATGGCCTCTTATGTTTTTACAGTATGTTTAATATTTAAGCTTAGTTTAAAAGAGAAGTGGCAGGGCAATTGGAATGTTCAAATTTATTTTTTATCCCTCTTCTTTCCCCTTATTCTTTCAAAGAATATAATGTAAGATAAAAATCTAATTTTTATCTATTTTATGAAATTATTTTTGTGTTAATTTGTTTTCTTCCCCCCATATTAGTAAGCCTACTCTCTCCAATGAACAATTCCTTCATTATTTTCTGGTATGATCCTTATCAATTTTTGTTGCTTATAAGTATATTATAATTGTGCAATATTTGTTTCTCTCATTAATGAAGCCCTGAAATGCTCAATCAGATCCAACTTCAGTCTAAAGGAAGATTTGCCAGTTTTGAGTGTTTTCGCATAAATTTAATTTTACCAAAGTATGAATGGATTAAAAAAAAAGTACTGTAATAATAAAAACCCACCAGGAATACTCTTCAGAGGTTTGCAGGTGGCATTAATCAAAGAAAATTGCATTTTCAGAGTAGAGACACGTGGAAGTCTGAGAAATATACCCATTTTATTACTGTAAGTTTCTATTTCCATGAAAACACTTCAGATTCATTTTGAATCAATAAGGAATTGCCAGATTGGAAATACGAATGGCCACAAGATAATTTGGGGAGATAATATTCTTACCTTATCCCTTTACTGTTCTCCAAAGCTCTAGTACTTGTAGAAGTGTTTTGTAGGCCTTTTGTTCATAATATTAAAGTTGGTATTTTTTAGTAATGTTCAGGAAAGGGATTTTCATTAATGAAAATCACATTGTGTTGTAAAGTGTTTCTCCCCTTTTGAATATTCTCTGTGGAAAGAAATGGACTTAACAACAATAAATGGAAATGATCCCATCAAATTTTAGTAGAAGGGACTTTAGAGTCTGTTGAATCCTACCACTTCATCCACAAGAAGAAACTAAGGCCCAGAAAAGACTAAAACCTCCTGTCAGTCTCATGTTCTTTTCTGTACATTATGTTGATATAACTGAGGCTCAAAGAAAGGAAAGGGAATGTCTTAAGTCAGGTAGTAAGATAATGGCACTACCAATCTTAGAACTCATATTTCTTTCTTACTGGTCCATTGTTTTTAATATCTACCTTATGTTGTTCAGGATATAATCTCAAAATATTATTCATTGATTCTTTTATATTTTACTTCTTTATATTCTCATTAATAGATATTATCTTTAATCGTTTGGAAATAACTTGGGGATGCTACTGATATTTGTTATAATTATTATTTACAAAAACTGTCTCCATATGAATTAAAATAGCACTGTGCAGTGTAGGATAAATAATGTAGTTCTTTGGCAAAAGCAATGGAAATGGAGTCATGGAAGGCAAGGATCCAATCCAGTTCAACCATTTATTAAATGTTTAACTTACATATTTTACTTTCCATGGGGAGTTTGCATGCTACGGGTAAAAAAGAACTATGTATGGTATCAGATGATGACCTTGTTCCAAATACCATTTATAATGATTACTACCAGTGTGACCTTGGGCAAGTCACCTGATCTTACTGAGTTTCAGTTTCACAATATGCAAAAATAAGAGTATTGTGCCAGTGGCGTCTGACAACCCTTCTAGCTTTGCATTAATGAACTCGTGATTCATTTCTTAAATTCAACTTAATTTGTAAAAAGGAGGAGAGGCAATTCAAAAACACTTAGATTTCTTGTAGCTTGGCCACCAAAGTTTCTGTAAAAATGTTTCATTTTCATGATGACAGATAAGACAATCAGAAATTAATGTATTTGCACATTTATTTGTTTCATATAATACAGTTGAATTTTGATATGGAGTTGCTTGTGGACCAGCCTGACCTCAGAATCTCTTTAGGAGCTGTGGGAAAAGATACCAACTATAAATAACATACTATGATAGGGGCTAGCCTTATAAACACAAAAGTAATTATTCTTTGTCCTGAAGGATTTTACATTATATTTGAGGTATTTAAAATTTATTGAGATCAGCAAATGGAAGATAGTTGTAGGAAATAAAGAATATCAATCAATTAAAGGATCAGGTAAGGCTTCACCTAAGTGGCAGAATCTGAGCTGAACCTTGAAGGAAGTTAGGGAGTATAACAGTCTGAAGTGAGAAGGGAATGTATTTTAAACATTTAATGAAACCTACTTAAAGGAAGATAGAATGTATATTTGGGTACAGCTAGTAGGCCACTTTAACAGTAAACTAGGGGAAAATATTCACTTGGAAGCCGAAATTGTAGATGTGTTTAAGTGCCAAGTTGACTAGTTTATATTTTGTTCTAGAAGCAATAAAAGGCACTATTGATTTTGAAGCAGGGTTGTAAGACCTGTGACATAGGAATTTAACTTCACTGTTGTTTCAAGACTTAATTAGAAACAAGCAGGTTCAAAGAAGGAGAACGATAGACTTCACTGGAAAGGAGTAGGCTTAATGCCAGAAAAAAAAAAACAAAACAAAAAACAATTATTTTCAAGGGATTTGACAAGCCTTAGAATCCAACTTCTTCATTTTATAGATGAGAAAACTGAGTCCATGTCACTTGAAGAGACTTCCTAATATTCACACCATTAATAAATAGCAAAGGGAGTATTTGAACTCAGATGGTCAGACTCCAAAGCCAACATTCTTTCCACAACATTTGTAGAACCTCAATGGAGAATCTGTTGCAATAATCCAGCTAATATATTGCATATAGGATGTAGTGATCATCACATCCCCATTAAGTAATATCATACTCATCTGAACCTCCAATTATTTTCCCTACCGTAGTTCCAAAATTTTGCCGGTCTTTCAGAGGAATCAGGATTCAAAGTAATATAAGCAGGTATTACAGCAAAATAAATGGTCTAAGTTCCCCATCATTTATAGAGCCAACTTTTGATTATCTGGAATAATGGGAGCCAGCACTTATGTGAAAATATGTGCAATTTTAAAATGTGTATACAATTGAGAGTTGATTGTAATTAGTTATTCTATATTGATTAACCAATCTGAGGTACCTGTTTTCTGGACAATCTCTTTCCTATGAATATTCATGAATTTTACATTTGTATTCATTGCTATGAAATAAAAATTATTTAAAGAGATCACATGCACAGAAGAGAAAAAAAATCTGCTGCAGAATCTAACAGATTAAAGTAGGCTACACTTACTCTGTTCTGAAAAATTTGAGACAAGATATTGAAATCATTAGCCAAGTTTGAACTATGTGTAACAAAACCCAGCTCACTTGGAATGGGTACAATGAAAGGCAGAGAGTGTAGGATTTACTTCCAGACATCTACTTAATGCTTGACTTCCCCCCACACCCTTTTAATATATAAGTAACACAGATTTTAATTTTTCTCCTAATTAGGGAAAACTATGTGAAAGGATTGACTGACCCTTAGAATAACCTGATGACTGTCAAGCTTTGTTAACATTTTTTTAGAGTAATAGATTTCAGCTATCATTAACAACCAAAGGAGAGCTCTTTTCAATGATGTCTTCCTAATTACACAAGACAGAAGAATTCAGTAACCTTTAAGTGGAATATAAATTTCTCTCTTCTGATTTCCCCCAAATCCTGTAACTTAATACTGGCCAGGGAGGAAAGCAAGTTAGTTTTGTTTGTGTTTCTTTTCTTTTTTTTTTTTTTTTTTGCTTTTGCAAACAAAATGAGAGTAATTTTTTATATTGTCATTTGACTCACAGAAAGAAAAAATCAGTTGAACCACAATTGTTCATAAATATGGTTCCAATTTGGTAATTTATTGAAACATCTGGTCCCCACCACACCAGAAAAATGTTCCCACATGGTGTAAGCCAATGGATTTTAATGACTTAATATAAGTCAAGATTTATATTTTTTAAATCTCAGAAAACATATACTGTTCACTGGCCAAATTGCAATGGATTGGCATGCTCTCTGCTATCTATCTGCTGGCACTTAGTAATCTGGCAGTTTGGTAGAGCAATTAAGCAATTCTCCATATCTACTCCCTTCTTGCTAAAATATTTGTAGTATTTTTTTTCTTTATTTTAGTGCCATATTATTGGTTTGAGGTTTGTCTCCTTATACTTTGCTAATAGTGATTCCTTAATGTTGTGATAGTGAGAATTTCCGCAATTTTATTTTTATCCATTTGAATCAACAGGTGGCACTGTTAATATGAAGTAACACCATGAGCTGTTGTCTGCGAATGATGTCGACAAAATTCTTTCCAGTCCTTAACCACTGTAATAAGTTGAATATTTCACATTTCCATAATGCCTTCATTGTGAGTTGCTCCAAGTACTATAAAAACATATTTCGCACATCATCTTTCTGAGATAATTAGGTACATTCAAATGAAAATGCTTTCATCAAAAAGAAGAAAGAGTTCTAGAGAGGTAACTGAACTCCTACCCTTCTGAGTCCACTAATCTAAGGGGTGGCATATATGATCTGAATGTCAAAACGACGTGAGTAGGGGAAGGTGGAAGTGAAGATTCATGGGCAGAGAGGGAATAGTGGAGTGTGTGACCTGGAGATTCCTTTACAATTTGAGGAAGCCAAAGAAGACAGAATTACCAAAAATAGATCAAAACAGGTCAAAACAGATATTCAGCAACTAAAAGTAGGTATTCTATTGTATATCTATTAGAAGTAAATAGAAATTTTACTTGAAAAAGCAAAGGAAAAGCCTTTATATCTATATCTATATATTGAAAAAAGTAAGATGAACTATGACCAATGAAGGTTAAATGATTTTTTGCTAAAGATGAAAGGCAGGGATAGGACACATATACAAACACCAACCTATATCTATGTCTATAGGTGTTTGCATTCATATTCATGCATATATCCACAAACATACCTCAGAGATATTATGGGTTCAGTTCCACGATAAAGTTATATAAGGTTAGTCACAAGATTTTTTTTTGTTTCTCAGTGCATATAAAAATATGTCCCCACTATACTGTAGTCTACTAACTTGCAATATTACTTGCAACAGTATTATTTCCTTTTTCTAAAGGACATAATTAAAAATATTTTATCACTAAAAAATTCTATCCATCATCTGAGCCTTCAATGAGTCCTAATCTTTTTTGCAGGTGGAGGAGATTGTCTTGATGTTAATGGCTGCTATCACGGTGGTGGTTGCTAAAAGTTGGGCTGGCTGTGGCAATTTCTTAAAATAAGACAACAATTAACATTTAGAACAACTTGAACACTTAGAATTCAAAGTAGGGCTATTAATTGACCTACTTAACAATATTGTTTTGTCTCACGGAATAATGAGCCCCAAAGTGAGTGTGTGTGGGGAGGAATGAGCTGTCAATGGAACAGTCAGAACACACACACAAACACGGATTAATTTCCCCATCTTATATGGGTGTGGTTCCTGGCACTCCAAAACAATTACAATAGTCACATCAAGAATTGATACAAAGAAGTGCAATAAAACAAATTGTCTGTCTGTCTATCTATCTCTATCTTTCTATCAATAAATTTATTTATCCTTCTATCATCTTTCACTCATCTGAAATTTTGTGGAGAAATACATGGAAATATTCCAGGAAAATCATTATCCTAGAAGGTTTAATATTCACTTCTCTCATGGCTATCCTGGTAGTGCGTTTTTTGTCTCTCAGCTAAGCTGATTCTTGGGTGACAGAAACATTTTTATACCCATGGATGAGGAAATAGCCAGTAGGAAAAGACCTGGAACACGTGATACATTCAAATTCACTGAAGGCACCAGAGAGTGATCTAGCCAGGTCCAAAAAAAATCTGGAGAATAAGACATAAATTATTTGTCTTTACATATCAAAAGTGATACCATATAGTAGAGGGATATCACCTTCTCTTGGTCTCAGGAAGCCGAAGTAAAAGCAATGGATGGAAGGCAGAAATAAAAATGTATCAATGGCATGGAGGAAACATTCCTAACAATTGTTTATGGGTAACTGGGTCAGGATAATGCCATTTTAAGTAGTAGTCCATATCCTTCACAAGAACTCTTGTATTCAGTATTCTATGACTGTTTCTCAGGGATGTAATAGAGGAGATTCTTGGTCATATAAAAAAGTTGAGTGAGATACTAGATGAGTAGATGTTCTATAATGCTACTTTCAATTCTGAGATTCTCCCTAGTGGTAGAATTTGACCTTATTTTGCTCATCCTTTGCAAACTAAGGGTTACAATAATGCTATGGTGTGAATTAGATTAAGGTTTCAGTGTATTGGAAAGTACATTAGTATTTTGTGATAATTTCCATTTCTAGTTAAAAATAGTAATCAGAATTTTTCCTTTCTTCAGTTGCAATCAAAGCATTTCAAGATTATCTTGTTTGTTTGTTTGTATTGCTTTTGTTTCCTTTTTTTTGCTTTTTGGAGGGGGAAAGCAAGGCAGTTGGGGTTTAGTGACTTATCCAAGGTTTCATGGCTAGTAAGTGTTAAATGTCTGAGGTTGGATTTGAACTCATGTCCTCCTGATTCCAGGGCCAGTGCTCTAATTCACTGCGCCACCTAGCTGCCCCATCAAGATAATCTTTTAAAAGCAAATAGAACGTGGATCTCTTGAAACAGTTCTTATAAGTTTTATTATCAATATAAAATAGGACTATGATTTTAAGTTCCAGCAAAAAATATTTTGGTGAAGGATTCATGTCAGCCACGTTGTTTTGCATATGACTGTTAATATTATAGCATGAACTTCAGCTAATATCCATGCAGGGAAAACAATTAGTAAATTAATGATTTATTCTTCTGTTTATACTTCTCATCTCAGGAATATGTTTTATGTATACAAAGTGTTTTGTTTCTTATAGAGTTGTAAATACATCAAAACATCCATGGATCCTCAATGGCTTTAACATATTCCCCAGGGCAAAATGAGAGGACTAACCAGGGTCTGATCTAGCCAAGTCCCCAAAAGCTGCCTACTATTTGATTCACCAATCAATGATATTTTCTTGGCTATGATAATCCGTGAAATTTATAAAGAAGTTTCAATACTTGGTGAGTTGTTTTTCTTTCCACAGAGATAGGATTCAAAATACAGAGAAAGGAGAGACAGAGAGAGCTAGGATTAAAGTTTTTAAAAAAATCTATAACCATAAAATTAATTGTAATTGTAATTGTAAATATGAAATGTTGTGTAACAATTAATGAATTGCCATTTTATTAGAAAAATGAATTATGCTATCATTGAAAATTTTGTCATTTAGCTAAAAATAGAAGATAAAAAGAAAGATCCACTTTATTAAACAACTGCTTATTATGGTTCTCAGAGTTAATAAAACAGGAACTGGAAGAGTCATAAGATAGTATTAACATTTAGAAAATAGTTTTAATCTTACAGATTACCTGAAAAGGTCTTGGGCACTCTCACAGGTCCATAGGTCACACTTTCAAATATGATAATCTATTCTAGATGCTACATTTTATAGATGTATAAACTGAACAAAAGGAGATTAAGAGACTTTTCTAAGGTCACAAAAATGGTTTGGATCAGAAGCAAGATTTGAACCTAGATAAGCTATAAAAAAGATGAAAGTGGCTATTGTCTAACCTATGACATATAATTGAATGAATAGCCCATTAATTATAATCATCTGTAAATATATATAGCAAAAAGTAAGTTGTGAGTGAAGCAAAGGAGAAATCAACTATATTTCCTATGGTATCCTATGTATGCATGTATGTATGTATGCATGTATGTATGGATGGATGGATGTATATGAATATATATATATACATATATATATACATATATGAAGGAGGACTGTTCAAGTACTTTACTGTTATCAATAGAAAGATCTAAAATCATCCTCTAGCAGGTTGGATGGATTCTCTGTGCAAAACTTTGGAAGAATATAGATAGGAATAAGAAGAATGTGAGGTCATGGATGAATGAAATTATAGATCCACATATGAATGAATCCATATTAAGTATAACAGTTTTAGACCACAATGTACATTACATATGTGTATTTGAAGAAATCGAAGTTTTCTGGCAAAGAACTTGGGATAAAATTACTGTAAACAAATAGGCAAAGACAAGATCTTTGGAGGATGAACTTATTGGTTTTATCACTGTATTATTTTACCACCAAGTCCTTAAAGAAGTTATTTAAATTATAATTCTGTTTTCCCCTCTGAACTTTGTGAAATATGTTTCTAATGCATTTGCATGATTTTCAGATGTGCAAAAGGAAACTTTAGTATAAAAAAAAATATCCAGGATTTTTCAGGACATACATTTTATCTTTTATGTAACTATAAGGAATATATGTTTTATCTTTTTTTTTCCTAAAAGATAATTAACATCATCGACAATGACTGATAGAGATGACATTTTTACATAAGTTTTCTGAAGTGATTTCACATGTACTCATGCATCAACTAATGACATTATAACAGTTGCAAATAACGATATAAAATGTGTACTAAGTGTAACAGGAACCTTTTTGTTAATTAGGAGGAATTAATGGTTTGCTGCTATTTCTTTTTTGATATTGCTGTAAATCTGTGATTTCAAAAGTGTTTTTACTCTATCTAACAAGGTAAATCACATCCCATCTATGTCTTCCAAACATGTACAATTCATGTTCAGCTCTTATCATAAGTACTACATAAGAGACCCAGTGCAACGGGAACCTTCACCTAGTTTCCTGATACTCTGTAGATACTGATGAAGTACATGAGTTCTCCATAGGCCCTTATTCATCTGAACTTTATACAGATCTGATTTTTCATATGATTCTTCTGATAAATCTGCTTTTTATACGGAACTGGCCTCCCTCATTTTTCAATCATATAATATACAGGCACACACACACACACACACACACATATATACATACATATATATGTGCATGTACATGTACATTTGTATACCCACATGTACATATGTGTATATGTATATACATATATGCCGATATATCTGTATGCAGATATACATGTATACATGCATGCACATACACAGAGATACGTCTTGTACATGTGTGTGCAAGTGTGTGTGTATATAGAAAATGAAATTGGTCAGTCCTGTATAAAAATCAAGTGACAAACACATACACACACTGTGTGTATGTTCAAAGATGTACCTAACACCAGTTCTCTAAAAATCATTTAAATTTGTTTTCCTGTATTAACATCCATCTTGTCATCCTTTTGTACTTCAAGTGACCCCCAAATTTTTATTTTTAGTGATTTTAGTGTTTCACAGATACCAGTCACATCACATCTCTGGAAAATGGGTCTTTGCTTATTCCTTTTTTCTACATCAAAAAGGATTTTATAATAAAAATTAAATGTTAAGTAGTTTGTCAAAAATATAAAGCAGAAACCAGAAACTATTTCACATCAAAATATATCAAATATTATAAATGGAGATTAAAAATCACAGCATATACATAAACTAAGTATTATTATTTTCTTGAAATTACCACTCTGATCACTAAAATCAAATCAGAAATGATAGGTCCAAAATGGGCCAAGAAATTGCTTCCTTGTTAAAATAAGCATATGCTGACTTTTGCACATCAGCATTCTTTGAATAATACTAGATCCCTTTGAATCTTTATGATATTCTATAACTATTTTAAAAATGTGTTACCCTAATTCATAGTTATAAATCAAGGCTTGTAATTTGTAAGATGACCTGGTTGATTTAAATTTTAGTATATGAAAATAGTAGCTACTACTATATTTATCATACCATGTGACCATTGCTATACTACCAGAGTGACTCCCAACTGAACTTCTCCTGAATTACTTGATGCTTAAGGAGCTCTTCATAGGGAAATATCCCTCTATTACCTGTTTCTCCAAACTGACACTTATCAACTAATTCTTTGAGAAGAAGTAAAAAAAACAAACCAAAAATAAACTCTACAGAGTAGTAGTTTGAGCAGAGGATTAGGAAGAAACCAATTTCTTGAAAAGCTATTTGAAAGCTGGTCTAATTTGGAAGGAATTTTTTTTTAATTAGAAAAGATGGGTTTATTTTTTGTAGTATATAAGATATATTTAAGAGGACAATAAATTAAACACTTTAGCACTTTAAAATTATATTTAAATATGACATTAAACTATGATACTAGACAAAATTTTGAGAAAGATATTGTTTTAATTCTAATTCAGATTGTGGTGAAATTCACCAGGGTCCTTCATGTACTAAAGAGTGTGTTAAAACCAGATAGACTTATAAAGATGGCTGAGTGAAGGCTATCTCACTCTTGAGCACAATCCATTAAGTTGATTCTATATTAAGGCAGCCTAATCAACAGTGATCTAATGACCTATTTAAGTCAAAATATATCTCTTTATCTTTATATTTACTTTTAAATATCTTTGTCAACATCTATTACACATATGAATGTGGAACCTGAATAGATGTCTATTGTACATCTCTAATGTACACGAATAGGAATAAATCACTTAAATATGGAAAAGTACCTTAATAATCATGAACTGGGATTGATTGATGGATAAATCAATAGAGGAAAATAGCTATATATATATCAAGGAAGTAATCACTTAAAATATCTTTTATTGCCCTTTTTGTTTGGTTTTTAAATATTTTTCTTGCTATTCAGTCACTTCTGTCACTTCCAACTCTTCGTGACTCCATTTATGGTTTTCTTGGCAAAGATACTAGAGTGGTTTGCCATCTCCTCCAGATGAGGAACTGAGGCAAACAGGGTTAAATGAGTTGCCCAGGGTCTACATAGATAGTAAGCATCTGAGACTGGATTTGAACTCAGGTCTTTCTGACTCCACGCCCTGTATTCTATCTACTACATCACTTAGCTGCCCTTTAAGAGGACATACTACCATTTATCCCTTTACATGCCAGGATTCCCAGCTATCTTCTAAGTACTGACTAGTGGGGTTTCCTTCATTTTTGTTTGCTTGTTTTAACTTTTCCTCCCATGTAGCAGTGAACCAGTAAATGAGCTATAGACCTTGTTTTGTTCTTGCTATTGTTTTGTCACTTCCTTCACCTAGGGAGGAACGCAAGCAGGGCTCTAATGAGATGCAGACACTGGTTTTCAAGTCAAGAAAAAGACCACATGCTCCAATATGCTTTGAAGGTAGACTCAGGTCTTTCCATTTCCGGTTTGTTTGTGTGTTTTTGTGTTTGTTGCCTTCAATTGTTTGGTAGAGCTAGGGCACCCCTGTCACTAAGCACCTGCATTTAATTGCAGATTATTGCATTCCCCACAGGAAGGCAAGAACAGCTGGGCTGACAATCACTGTACTGAGGCAAGAGCAGGGGCAAAAAAAAAAAGAAGAAAATTCTGATTTAGTAGAATAAGAGTTTTGTTCTGAAAACAGCTACGTTTTGGAAGGAAAAACCTGAAGCTAAAGGACATGAGTTGCTTGATGTTCCTCTGCACCCCATCATTCCCCAACCCCCAACTCCAACAAGTTAACATACTGAAGTAAAAGCATTATAATCTGAAAGTCAATACCCTGAGAAATATCTATTAAAACTTCACCTTTAGAAAGAAATCCTGGAGCTGGCTGAGCTTTCAACCTCCTCCTGTTTGTTTATTAGGGGAAGGATTTCCCACACAGCCCTGGCTGCTAGTCAAAGTCTGCATTTTAATGCTTATAATTCAATAAAACCAAGGCCCTGTCTACCTCAGCAATGGTTTACTCAGAACATAAGTTCCAAGTAAAGAAGTGAATTTATTACTTTTTTTTTCATCACAGTGTCCATACAAAACTTTAATTGGTTATTTATGAAAAGTTATGAAATCCAACAATGCAAAAGGGAAAATAGGCACATTTTAGGCTTCTTCAAAATGACCTTCCATCTCTCCAAAGCTGTTTGTTGAGAAAGATACTTTAATAGAACCTTCAAAATCACCTTCACAGATTTATTCCTCTTTGCTTCCTTGCTTCCTTCCTTCCTTCCTTCCTTCTTTCTTTCCTTCCTTCTTTCTTTCTTTTTTTCTTTCTCTTTCTTCCTTCCTTCCTTCCTTCCTTCCTTTCTTTCTTTCTTTCTTTCTTTCTTTCTTTCTTTCTTTCTTTCTTTCTTTCTTTCTTTCCTTCTCTCTGTCTCTGTCTCTCTCTGTCTCTCTGTCTCTCTCTTTCTGTCTCTCTCTTGGTCTCTGTCTCTCTGTCTCTCTGTCTCTGTCTCTGTCTCTGTCTCTCTCTGTCTCTCTGTCTCTCTCTCTCTCTCTCTTTCTTTCTTTCCCTTCTCACTACTGCATTGCAAAGGAAATAGAATTGAATGACATTGTGAAAGAGGCTGATTTGGCAGTCAGACATAAGGGAATCACAGACTCTCTTGAATGGCCAACATCTTTTTCTTCAATGCTTGAGTTCTCCTTTGAAACAGAGAAGATAAATGTGAGAACTGATTTGGTTTTCTGATTTCCTCTTTTCCCTGAATCCCAAAGAATAGGGACACATCTAAATTAATAATTTTTCTAAAGATCTAATTTGATAAATTTTCTTAACCACAGAAATATATTTATGGATACTTGGTGTGGCAATTTAAGTTTTAGAAAAAAAAATGTAGAAAGTAAGAAATCATAAGTAAATTTAACTTACCTATGACTGTACAAGACACAGGGAAGCCAGAGAAAGAATGTGTTATAATCCTTAGTACCTGTGAACCTAGATAGAATAGAAGGACCCTTGAAGCAGAAAAAAGTAAAATTCTTTTAAAAAGTAAAAACAACAACAACAACAACAAAAAAAAAACCCAGAATATTCACAAGTTGGGAGAAGCCTTGCTTTCCCAACATAAGACTTTGATTTCTAAAAATTGGTTTAATTTTTTTTTAATTTCAGTTTCTATTATTAAAAAATAATTATAAGGTTTTTCTTTCATCTTACCCTGACCCTCCTCCCCACTCCTTCTATGTCTTAATCCCTCCTTTTCTTCCTCCTCCTCTTCCTTATCATCACACTATTATTATTTGAGGCTGGATTTCAACTCAGAGCTTCCTGATTATAAACACAGCATGGTATATACTATGACACCTAACTGCTTTGTAAAAATAAGATTATAGATTTGGATGTGGGTGGGATCTTAGAGATTATTGAATCCATCCCATTGATTTTACTGATGAGGAAAGTGAGGTTCAAGTGTCTAAGTGACTTGCCCAAGTTCATTCAGCAGAATGAGATAGCTAGGATTCAAACACAAATCATCTGAACTAAATATTAACACTTTAAAAAAAATTTGTTTTCTGGCACTACATATACAGAGTTATCTAGGGGCTCTGAGCTGCCCAGGGTCACTCAACACGATGAATAAAAGATAGAATTTGGATCTAGGACTTTCTGACTCAGTGATCAGTCTTCACATTCTACAATATCATATTGGCTATATTGAATTTAATATTTGAACAAGTAAGCTAATTTTGCTCTGGAAGTCTAAGAATGTACACACATATACATATTACACATACACACACACAAACACACAAATGTTAATTACTTGTATACTTTTTCTAAAGATGAGCATTCTGAAACAATATCCTGTGTGGTGAAAACAAAAAAAAAATGGTTTCCTGGGAGAATTGGCAAACCCTTTATATAATACCTAAAACATTGATGCAAATGTTGCAGTGTCCTACTGACTCCGTATCCCCTTGATTCTATGAATATATTGGATATGTGGACAAGAACATTTTTAGTGGGTTTCTTTTTTAGATTTTTAAAAAATGGGAACTTCCTCCTGTGCTCCAAAAGTAGGGAAGATTTTCTGATGCTTTTTACAATCACAAGGCACAGCTTATGATCATTCTGGAATCTGACTGAAAACTGTGGGGAATCTGAAAGCCCTGCTTGTTAAAACAGCCATTTGCTCTTTCAGGCCACTAGGAGACCTCAAGTAAATGACCATTTACTTATCCATTAGATTCAGCATGATCTCAGGGGCTTGCATGATTCATTACATGTCTTGTCTATAAGACTCTTACTTCCTGGCAAAATCAGATGTATTTCTTTAATCATCCCAATAACATCTCTGTAAGAAAGGGAGCACGTATTTCTTGGCATAGTCTAGAGAAGTCAAAATAGTCTCCCCAATAATACAAGAAGTGATTGGCAGAAATGATGCTTATATTCATTTGTTTGATTCATAATCTTACCATCTACCTTTCTGACCAGGGGATTTGAACTGATCACTGAATGACTTTCTGGACGATCCCCTGGATACTACAAAGACAGGTATTTTACTTTGGGTTGAGTGTGTTAAAGCAACCATATTAGAGTATTTCTTTTTCATTCTTCTCAAAATGTACAATATCTATATTAATGTGCACATACAGATATAAACACCATGCAGACATATGCAGATACATATGTACATATGTATGTGTACACATACATACATGTGTATTATGGTATGTGTATATATATATATATATATATAGTCTGTTGATTATTTTATTTCCATATTCAATTCTGAATATATCCTCCATGTGAAACAGTCCTCAAAACAAAGAAAAACATTTTTACCACACAAACCAACTTAATATCTACAACTGACATGATACCATCAGTCCCCTATCCCACTGTGAGGTTGTATGTGTAAAATTTGCTTTCTGTGATAGGGTTTGGTAAATACAACTACTCTGAGTGCAGATCAAATACTTTTAGGTATGATTTCTGTTTGTGAATTTTAATTTCCAGGTTTGCTTACATATTTCTACATTATGTTATTAAAACATTCTGCTGTTAATTTGGATTATTCATTCCTCATATTCATCTTTTTGATCATGTTTCTCCTATCTCTGTCTTCATTATTTTCTGTCAACAGAATTTATTTCTGACTGCCATGACTTTTAAATAAATTTTATTTCCCTCCAAAATAATCTATACAAGTACATAATAAATATTACTTATAAACATATATCAAATATACAAGTTTCTCATATTATTCCATATGTTATATGCTGATGATGTATCTATTATTATTAATTTAAAATTATGAATAACTTTTTCATTATTAATAATTTATTTTCTCTAGCTTCTAATTTCTAATTGAAAAAGAAAAAAAGAGAAAATAATTGGGAAGAGTATGGAGAGTCAAGAAAAACTAATTACTACATTGATTCCATTGAAAAGTGTACACTTGATATTGTTGACTGCATTGCCCGTGCTTCTCTGGTACAGAGAGGGAAATGTTTCCTCATTAGTTCTTAGGAACCTAAGGCAGTAGTGTATGGAGAAGAAATACTGTGGGAGTTCTAGAATTCTTAGATATATTTGGATTCATAACTGTAAACCTAGTCAATTTATTTTTGGTGATATAGAATTGTGTTGCTGATTGGAATAGAGAGGATGCCTTCTTATCATGTCTATTTAATGAACAATATTTTCCCCTTAATTTATAAAGATGAAATTTCCACATGAAATTTATTTTTTAGAGAAAAGTTACAATATTTTCCCAAATATAAAAAGAAAATTCATTGATAACTTTGCAAATTATTGTTGAAGGCTTGGGAACCATGGAACACTACATTTTGTAAAGAATTTAAATTATATATTACCCAAAATTCAATAGAGAGACTTACAGTTCCTGGGAGCAGGGCACAACACAAGATATCAAAGACATTATGATATTGTGTGAAGTGGAAAGAGATGTTTAAACCACAGAAAAAACTGATCTAGCTAAATGACTAGGAGGAATATGTATCCTACAGTCTTTATATGTGCTTAGTATCTTCTTGTTTTTAAAAGAAAATAGGGATGGTTCTTGCTATATTCTCTGTGTGATAAACTTATAGGAGAATAAGTAATGATCCAGATGAATTAAAGTTTTATCTATTTATGTAGTTACATGTGTGTGCTTTGTGCACTTGAGTATATAGGTGCATGTGTATGTATATATGTATGCATGTGTGTATGTGTACGTATGTATGTGCAGCTTGTGGGCACACAGTCTGGAATTCAAACCTGAGTACAAATTAAGCCATCAGACACTTACTAATTCTATGACCTTGGGCAATTCACTTACCTCTGTTTTTCTCAGTTTCTTTGTCTATAAAATGAACTGGAGGTGGAAATGGCAACCAATCCAGTATCTTTGCAAAGAAAGCCCCAAAAGGAACCATGAAGAATTGGTTATGACTGAAAAAAGTGAACAATAAATATATGATGTAGTATGTACATGTCTATATGTGTACATGTGTGTACACACACACACACACTACCTTATTGAAGTCACAGACTCCTTGATGTATTTGGATATTAGAATAAGTTCTCAGGTGAATTTTGTTGTTGTTCAGTTGTTTAATTGTGCCCAACAGTTTATGAATTTTCTTGGCAATGATACTGAAGTGATTTGCTATTTTTTTCTCGAGGGGATTAAAGCAAATAGAGGTTAAGTGATTTTGCCATGGGAATGGGAATGGGAATTTGAAGATCTTCTTTGCCCTTTAATAGACCTAGGTGGGAGTTTGAAGAGCTCTCCTACTTTGAAAGCAAACTCTTCCTCTTAATGGGCTGAATGTAATCACATAGAGCCTGTGATTGATGGAATTTGCTGAGGGGTCCAGCAGAGCCCAAAGGAAGCTTCCCTGCTGCAAAGATAAGCTCTGCTTCCTAACAGGCAGAATGAAGTCACATGAAGCCTGTGGCAGGAGGAGTTTTGCTGAAGGGAAACAGCCAACAGGAAGCTGCTTCAGAGATGGACAGACGGTGGGGAAAAGAGGAGCTCAGCCAAGGAGATAGAGAGATTTATGAGTGAATATTGATCTTGTATTGGTTTGTGGGAAGGTTAAAGGATGGCATGGCTCTCAGAATTATTATGCTTTCTGATATCTTAGGTACTATGATGGAATAAGCTTACCTATTTTGGGATTGTTTTCTGGTGTCTTAATAAATGCTTCAGTTCTATCCTCTATCAGGAGAATCTGATTTGTGTGTGTGTGTGTGTGTGTGTATGTGTGTATTAGTTTACATCACTGATTTCCACAAGATTTTGAGTTACAAATTGTATTCCTGTCTTTCCCCTACCCCCTCCCAAAACAGTGATCCCACTGTATACCCCCTCGCCCAATCTACTCTCTCCTATATCCTCCTCCATCACTCTTCTGACTTTCTGTTAGAGCAAGATAGATCTCCTTTCCCAGTGCCTGTATATCTCATTTCCAATTTGCATGTAAATAATAATTATATATATATATAAACATATGATTTTCGAACATTAAATACTAGATTCTTTCCCTTCCTCTCTTATCACTCACCCCCACTGGAAAGACAAGCAATTCAGAACAGGCTGTACATGTGTAGTTATGCAGAACATCTCCAAATTGGACACATTGTATAACACTGATGATATTTCCCTCCTTTCCATCCAAGGCTTCACTTGTTCTATTCTCTACTTTGTCCCTGTCCCTTTACAGCAGTGTATGGTTCTAACAACCCTCCCCACCAACCTGTTCTCCCCTCCATCATCCCTCTCATCCCCTTCTCCCCTAATCTCCTTCAGGGCAACATACCCAATTTAGAGTGTATAGCATTCCCTCCCTAAGGCAAATTCAGTGACAGTAAGGTTGACCCATTGCCTTTTTGCCTTCCTGTTCTTCCCCTCCATTGTAACAGTTATCCCTTGCCTCTTCTATATGAAATGACTGGCCCCATTCTGTCTCCCTCTCTCCTCTCATTCTATTCCCTTCCCACCTCTTAATTTCATCTTTTAAAATATCATCCCTTCTTATTCATTTGATCCTTTGCCCTCTGTCTATGTACACATATATACGCACAATCCCATATGTATTCATATGCATATATATCCTCCTGTGTAGACATATGTGTATGTATACATACATACATACATATATACATACAAATATATATATATATATATATACATACACACACACATACACATACATTTATATTCCCTTCAACTGTCTTCATACTGAGAAAAGTTTTATAAGTTACAATTCTCATTTTCCCATGTTGGCATGTAAATAGTTCAACTTTCATAAGTTCCCTATGATTTATTTTCCATGTTTACCTTCTTATGATTCTTGTGTTTGAATGTCAAATTTTCTGTTCAGTTCTGTTTTTTTTTCCCTCAAGAATGCTTGAAAGTGGAGAGGGGAAGAGCTAACATGGCGGAAAGTAAGCAGTAACTTCTCCAAGCTCCCCAAGAATTTCGTCTTTAAAAGCTAAAAAGTAAATCTGAGCGGATTTAAGAGTGACAGAGCCCATTGGGAGACAGATAGTGACAGATTCCCAGCCCAGAAAAGTGCCTATTTAGGTCGGGCAGGGAGAATGCAGAGCACACAGGAGTGGCACCAGCAGGGACCTGAGAGCAGAGTGAGGCAGACTGAGAAGCCCCACCCAGCAGACTCACCCAGCCAGAGGCTTCTGCAGCTGTCTCCCTGCGGATCAGAGGACCAACAGAACTGGGTAGGAGGGAACGCGGGGCACATATCAGGGTCAGTGTTTTTTCCTGGAGCCAGCAACCTGCAGCCTGGCTTTTTGAAGCTACATGCACAGAGTTTTAGAAGTTGAGATGGAGGAATGAAATCCAGGGGCTCTCATCCCCCTCCCTGACACACAAAAAAAATCAAGAGGTAAAAGCCCCACCTAGAGTACTTGCATAAGTGTAAACATCCCCAGGCTTGGAAATCACTGAGGAAGGGGTAAGGGAGATTGCACAGAGCCTGAACCCAGATGGGTGGATCCAGCAAGTTCTAACAACAAAAGCCCAGGTGTGCTTTGCAACCACTTGGCCAATCAGCAAACTACAGCCCTGCCCTTCTACTACAGTGAGACTGCCTGAGAAGCAGCCCAGAGAACTGAGAAATTCAGTACTCCTGCAGCCTGGAAGCAGATATCCAGTCTAAAAATGCAGGATATAGGCAATCACAATGGGGAAGAAGGAAACTGCAAAGGCTAGAACTATCAAATCATTCTATAGTGAGCAAGAACAACCAAACTCAGAAGGCAAGATGGACTCCACACACACAATGGAGACCACAGAAGCAAATGTGAATTGGACTCCAGTCCAGAAAGCATTTTTGGAGAATTTCTTGGAGAATTTCAAGAGAGATCTTAAAAACGAAATTAGAGAGGTAGAAGATAAATTTAAATCTACAGTGACCAAATTGGAAAAAAAATTCACAGAAGAAAACAAAGCGTTAAAAAGTTAAATTGTAGAACTAGGACAGGAGGTCCAAAATCGAAACAGAAAAAATACCTCCATAAAAATGGAACACCAAAAACTAATGAAGGAAAATAATTGACTAAAAATTGGAATCAGTCAAATTGAAGCCAAGGACTCTGTGATGCAACAAAAGTCAGTTAAACAGAACACAAAGATTGAAAAATTAGAAGAAAGTGCAAAATATCTCACTGGAAAAACAATTGACCTGGAAAATAGGTCCAGGAGAGATAATCTAAGAATTATCAGCCTACCAGAAAGCCATTATGAAAAAAGCAACCTGGACAGCATCCTTCAAGAGATTGTCAAAGAAAACTGTACTGAGGTCTTAGAATCAGAAGGGGAAATAGTTATTGAAAGAATTCACTGATCTCCTCCTGAAAGAGACCCCAAATTGAAAACTCCAAGAAATTTAGTAGCCAAATTCCAGAGTTACAAGGTCAAAGAGAAAATATTGAATGCAGCCAAGAAAA
>CM053583.1:138244909-138260204 GCA_028627135.1 Pseudochirops cupreus
GGCTGCGGCGGGAAGCTGCAAAGCCAAGGCGGGTGCAAAACCTCTGCCTTTCACTTTTCAGGTCTTCAGGCCTTCTGGCTGGACTGCTTATCTCCCCCTTTCACAAATCCTATTCACAGCTGCTGCTAATCTGCTCACCTGAAGCTTCTCAGCTCTTCCCGTCCAGCCGCCCCAGGGCACAGCCACGTCTTCAGGCCAGGCTGGTTTCGGTTCGCAGTGCTGATATGGTTCCTCGTAGCTGAGCTGACTTTAGTGGGAAGTATCTTTGTGTGCGTTTTGGAGTTCCAGGATTGGTTTAGAGTCCTATTTTATGGGTATTTTGGGGTGGCTATGTGAGAGCTGAGATATGTTGCTGCTTCTACGCCGCCATCTTGGCTCCGCCCCCTCCACTATCAGCTTTTACATCCAAATCTTGTACCCATTTGGACTCTATATTGGCATATGTGTCAGACATTGGTCTATACCCAGTTTCTGCCAAACTTTTTTCCAGTTCTCCTAGCAGTTTTTGCTAAATCACTCATTCCTAAAACAGTGTTACTGTTACTATATCCAATGATCTTTTGGCTCTCCTCATTGTTGCTCTTCATTATTTTGTGCAAGTCTTCCTCTGTTTTTCTAAGATCATCTAGCTCATATTCCATCACAATCATATCCCACAAGTCATTTAGCCATTCACAAATTCATGGGCATCCCTGCACCTTTCAGTTCTTTGTTAACACAAAGAGAGCTGCCATAAACATTTTCGAATATATAGATTCTTTTTTCCTTTTTCCTGCTTCCTTTCCTATATCATTTTGAATTTTTATGTCATGAAAGCAATTTCAATTCTCAAAAAGAGAAAAGAATGTTTTATGTATATATCAAATCTAACAGGATGAAAGAGAACCCATAAAATATTCCTTCTGTAGCAGGTAATATCTCTAATATCAAAATAAAGACAGATATAATGAAAGATTCCTGTGCTATCAAGGTAGTGGATATTTATCCAGTAAATATATTTTTCCTTACTGTGTCTATTATAATTAGTTAAACTAGTAAGAATTCAATTACTAGGACCATTTAAAAACCACGTGAAAAATAAATATATTATGACTGGAGGCCAGTATGAAGGAAAACTTTTAAAAAGCAGAATAAATAAAAGAATATGCTAATTAAAAGGAATATGTAATGACCTCACATGTATAATCATTATCATATCATAATTGTGATAGGGTGGGAAAGGTACTGAAAGGAGGGAGAGAACTTGCAATTCAAAGTATAAAAATATATTTAAAATAACATACATGCATGTATACACACAAATATATGTTATGAACCTATTTAAGCAATTCTTCAAAACACACACACACACACACACATACACACAGTTAAATTATTATTATTCAGTTATATACAACTTCATGACCTTGTGGACCATAGAATGTCAATGTTATCCATGGAGTTGTTTGTATCTTTGTTTTGTTTTTTGTTTCTTTGTTTTCAGCAAAGATAAGGGAGTGGTGTGCTATTTCCTTCTCTAGTGGGTTAAGGCAAACATATTTTAAGTACTTGTCCAAAGTAACAGAGACCAAATTTTGTCTGAAATCAGATTTGATTTCAAGTCTTCCTAACTACAGTTCCACTGCTCCATACACTGAGCAATCTAATATTCTTCATAGTTAGATTAGGTTTTATGTTATCTTAGGTTTCACTTTATCAAAGCATTTCCCTCCCAATTATTTCAAGTTAGAACTATAAGTATAGTTCAGATATAACCTCAAGTTTGAACAGTCCCACATAATTTTCCGAACTATTATAGATGTTCACATTTCCACATATTCGATTGTCAGTTTCTATTTAGAATAAAAGTACATTTTTAGACATCATTTGATTATTAATTTATATTTTGGAGATAAAACCTACTTTTCTTTAAATTGTACTCTAGATAAATAATGAATATTAAATCACAATCTATGTATATATGAGGGGAAATATGTAGTGAAATTTCACAGAGAATAACATTGAATATAGTTCTGATACTTACTAGCTATGTGACAATGGAAAAAATCACATTATGTCTCTCAGCCAGAGTTTCTTCAAAGGTAGAATAGTGATAAAATTCCTGATATCTCCCTCACTTGGCTGCTATAAGTCTTAAGTGAAATAATGTGCATAAAACATTTGGAAACTGTATTTAAAATGCTCTATCAATCAAAGTTGACACACGATCATTTCATCCAAGACTTTTTTAGCATGAATTTTCATTTTAGGTACATCTCCCTCTAAGAATATTGAAACTTAGGAAAAGTCATGCAAGGATAAATCATCACTGTTGTCCATCTCCTTTTAACACAATTATCTCATTATTATTTTTCTTTTGAATGTCGAATAGATTTTTTTTTCAAAGTTTGGAACAGAATGTGATTTTTTTAAAGTGTGGAGTTAATCTAAGTGGCCCTATTTCTATTGTGTTGTGTAATGTTATATGAGAGCCTATAATAAACTTCTAAAATTTAGAAAGGTAATTGTTTTTGTTATTTTTTATTTTAATGAGCTTTCTCTAGTTTGACTTCCCACTGTGTCTGTGGGAGGCAGTGAACTTGCAAATTAGAACTTGTAAATTGTCAATATCAAAGGTAAAAGAGAATTTTAAGGGAAAGTAGCAGAAAGCATTCAATAAGTGATCATGGAGAAAGAACTTGATTTATAGGTTTACTTGCACTTTGAAAGAGAAGTGAAGGATTGAGTCAATTATCCATGTAATTTGAACAAAAACTAAGCAAACACATTTCCATCAAATAACCTTATGTATCAGAACAATACATTCTTTAGCTAAATTGATCTTGATGAAGACTATTTCTATCTTTATTTTGTTCCACCAGCCCATACATCATTCACGAAAAAGAAACCATTATTTAAATAGGTCATATTGTGCAATACCTTTTCAAAATGCATAAACAATGTTAACAAAGTATAGTGGGAAGTACACTGTTTTGGAGATGGAGTGCCTAGATGTTGAGTCCTTCTGGTACTAGTTCTATGACACTTGACAATTACTCTGGATCTCAGGTCCTCATCTATGAAATAACAGGACTAGACTAACCCATTCTGAAATAGATTTTCCAGTCCCTAGCATTTTTAAGTCTGTGATCCTCTGCTCCAATGAATGAGATATCACAACAGGTAGTGAGAATGACACAGTATATAGCGTAGACTGATTTATCTTCCTGATCTGGATTTGATTCAGTAGTTTCAGAAGACACTGCTTGTTTACAAACCTCAGTTCTTTAAGTTAAAATAATTAATTACTGCTCATTAAAGTCAATGAAAAGGGACAGCTAAGTGGCACAGTAGATAGAGTATCAGGCCTACAGTGAGGCAGACTCATTTCTGTGAGCACTATATCACCAAAGCAATACCTACAGTGGCTGCTATGAATATGCAGGCTTATTTCCAGATTTGAATGACAAAATATAAGAGATTCTCTTCTTCAAAGACAAAATCAAGATATTTATTCATATGCCAAAAAGTCAAATCTACCACAGTAATAAAGAAGTTGGTAGACATTACCAATGTAGGAAGCACTACCAACCTTAAGCCTTCCTTTTATCAGGCCTCCCCACAAACAAGTTCCCGTAGGTAAAATTTCCCTCTCTCACCCATGCTAGCTGTTCTGCCTCTCTCTACCTCCTCCCTCTCTCAGTTACATCTCACTCTCCACTTCCTGCTCCGCCTGTTCAGCAAACTCTTCCTACCACTGGCTTCCATGTGACTCAGTCACAAAGCAGGTCATGTAGACCTATTAATAGGCACAAAACATCTTCCCATTCCATTAACAATACATTAATACAAGCACTTAGAGCTTGATCAAAACATTAAAGATGCCAATGTTAGCTACTGTATTGTGAGCCATCTCCAGTTATTTTGACTTTTGTCTCACTGCTGGACTTTAATGACTCTGGAAGACAGAGTGAGGCTGAGAACTTTATGTAATTTTGCCTCACTTAAATTCAATTCACAATCAAGTCAGGTTATTGTGCAGTTATGTCATTATCTTTGAAAATGAAGGACAAACAACAAGATAATGTGAATCTACAAGTATACAAAAAAACAATCAGACCTGATATGTATGTTGCACATAAATAATATTCAAGCCTTACTATAAATAGGGCACCCCCTTTTTTATTTGCTCAAGGCTCAGTGCCTCCTGCCATTTTAATCTTGAATGATTGTTATGAAGATCATACTTAAAAATATGAGTCCTTCAAATATAAAAGTATAAATGAAAAAATAGATAGACATATTGTACTAAGTGATAGTACAGAGTTGAGCTTCATGTTGTCATAGAGGACTTTTTTTCTAGAGGCCCTCTTTTCTTTGCCTTCTCTACTGATTGGTGATCTTACCAGATCCTATTAATTGAATTACCATCTCTATATTAATGAATCGCAAATTACCTCTTCCAACCTCTGCTGAGCTCCAGTGTCTCATCTCCAAATGGCTATTGCAAATCTCAAACTGGATGCACTATAGACATTCTAAACTCAGCATATCCAACACTGAACTTATCTCTTTTCCCTCCAAACCCCCATACCCCCCCCCACTACCACACATGCACACACACACATACACCTTTCTAAACTCCCCTAATACTGCCAAGGGCACCACCATCTTTACAGGGAGCAAGGCAGGAAAATTAAATGTTATTCTTTATTCCTCACTTTCATACTCCAAAATCCAATCTGTTTTCAAGGCCTTTTGATTTTACCTTCATAAAATCTTTCATATATATTCTCTTATCTCCTATGAAATTGCTACCTACCCCAGTTCAAGCCTTTATCACCTCAAGAAAAGACAATTTCAATAGACTGCTGATTGGTATGTTTGCCACAAGTCTGATCTCACTGCAATCTACTCTCCACTTAGCTGTCAAAGTGATCTTTCTAAAACCCCACAATAAGACTAAGTGGCTCCTCATAATTTACAGGATCTAATATAAAATCCTATGGCATGAAAACACTCATAATCTGTTCCCCCATACTTTTCAGGCTTCTAATACTTTACTTGTTATCCCTCCCATCATATAAATTTTTATCTAGCATCCCTGGATTCCTTGCTATTGCTCACATAAGTCATTCTATATGCCAACTCCAGTAATTTTCACTAGCTCTCACCCATGCATTGAGTGCTTTCACCCTTCATTGTTGTCTCCTGGTTTCTATGAATTTCAAATCTCAACTATCACATAATCAATAAATATTTATTAAGCAACTACTATGTCCTAAGCACCATAATAAGCACTACAGATAAAAAAGAGGGGGGGGGAAGTCCCTGATATTAAGTTTACTATCAAATGGAGGAGAAACATACAAATATGTGCAAAACATATATACAGTTATATACAGTTCAAATAGGAAATAATCAAGAGAGGGAAGGCAGAATTAAAAGGGGCTGAGGGAATGTTTGAGGAGAAGGTGGGATTTTATTTGGGACTTAAAGATACCCAAAGAGTCAGTAGTCAGAAGGGAGGAGAGATAGCAATATAATCATTACAGACAGGCAGAAAATAAATGCCTAGAGTCAAGAGACGGAATGTCTTTTTTATGGAATGGCAATGAATTCAGTGACTCTGGATGGAAAGAGTATGTCAAGGAGTAAGGTATAAGAAAATTGCAAAGGTAGGAAGAATCTAGGCAAAGAAGGAATTTGAAACCCAAGTAGCGGATTTTGTATTTGATCCTGAAGGCAATAGAGAAAAAATCGTGTTTGTTGAGTGGAGAGGTGACATGGTTGGACCTGATATTTAGGAATATCACTTTAGTGTTGAATGGAGAACAGATCTGAGTGTAGAGAAATTTGAGGTAGGCATATCCACCAGCAAGCCATTATGATAATCAAAGCATGAGGTGATAAGGGCCTGTCCTAGAAAGGTGGCAGTGTCAGATGAAAGAAACAGGTATGTTTGAGGAATTTTGCAAAGGTGACATTGTCAGAACTTGACAAGAGACTGGATGAGAGGTATGAACTATAATGAGGAGTCCAAGATGACTCCTAGGTGGCAAGTCTGAAAAATTATGAACATGACGTGGCCCTCTAAATAAGGAATTTAGAAGAGTGGGGGATGGTCTAGGGGAAAGATGATGAATTCTGTTTTGGACATGTTGAATTTAAGATGTCCACTGGATTTTGAAGTAATTGAAAGTCAGTTGGAGATGCAGAATTTGAGGTCAGCAGAGAGTTTGAGGCAAGATAGGTTAATTTGAGAATTGTCAGCACAGAGATGGTAATTAGATCCACTTGAGAAAATGAGCAATAGAATATGTTTAGAACAGAAAAGAGTCTAGGATGGAAACCTATGGGATATTTATGGTTAGAAAATATGATCTGGAAGAGTATCCAGTGAAAGAGACATAGGAGTAATGAGATAGGCAGGAGAAGAAAGAAGAGAGAACAGTATCCTGAACTCTGTGAGAAAAGAGTCTTAGAATAAGGGAAATGAGAATTAAGAAAAGGTCATTGGATTTGGCAGTAAGAGATTACTGATAATCTTGGAGTGAACAGTTTTACTGGAATGATAAGACCAGAACCTTAAAAAGTGAGAGGAAAAGAAAGTGAGTGGGAGGAGTGAAATCGAACTAAGGACAGGAGAGATATAGGATGATAATGGGGATGGGAATGGATATGTTTGGAGGCTGTACAGAATGAAGAGAGAGACAGACAGACAGAAATATTTAAAACAAATAAAAGACTTGGGATAATAGATGGACCAATGATTAGAGGAAACAGGATGGAATGGGATTGCTTGAACAAGTAGAGGGGTTAGTTTTGGTAAGGAGTAAGGTCCCTTTATCATATGAGATGGGGTAAAGGAAAAAGTGACTGAAAGCATTTCAGGAATAAGCGATGAAGAAGAAGGCAAAAGAGGTAGCTCACAGCAAATAGCCTCAATTTCCTTCTAAATCCCACCTTCTAAAGGAATTTCCCTGAATTCTAGGCCTTCACCCTATTCCAGGCCTGTACAGCCTATAAACCCCAGGCTGCTTATGGTCAGTAGGCTGCTTTCAGCACATCAAAAGATTTCCTCTACTTACAAAGGATGTTTCCTCTACATATAACACTGGCCACCAGAAATCCTTTAGCATGCTGCAAGTAACCTGAGGGCAATAAGTGACCCAGGGGCCAGAGGTTGTGCATGTGTGCTCTATTCCAATGTATCCTGTATATAGCTTGTTTGTACCTAACTTTTGGTTTCTTGTCTGCTCCATTAGACTGATCTCTTTGAGAACAGAGACTGGGTTTTATCTTCCTTTATATTCTCAGTACTTAGAACAGTGCCTGGCACATGGTGGGTGCTTAATAAATGTCTATTGAATGACTGACTACCTAAAACAAATAAGAACTAAGGAGGTTTAGAATAACTACATTTTATCACAGACAAGATTGGCCATCCATGGATATATGTGTATATATATATATATATATATATATATATATATATATATACATATCCTAATACTAAAGGAAAATGAAACTGTGGGGGCTGGGGGGATGTATTTATGTCTGTGCTGGCAGAGAGGTGGGTACAGTATTTTTTTTTTTTACTGCTTCATACACTCTGGAAATGGGAGGGACTGATTACCCTACACACATTGGAGAAAGCTGAGTATAATGCTTGCTCCCCCTAGTGATGTTCAATAGCCTCTTGACAGCCCAAAATACTAGTCTGGGAAAATAAATTGGTGGGTAAAGGCAATTAACCTAATAATTTAAGAAGTCTGGATTATCTGGAGGATTGTTTCAATTACCTAGATTAGCACAAGCTTCCATTTTATTGTTTCTCTGCCAATTTGGACATATTTTTACCCTTTTTATTATAAAGTCACTTTCCATTTTTTTATATGGACAACCTTCTTAAGTGACCATATTTTCAAATATTTGATGTCAGATAAAATAAAATCATTTTCAATAAAAATAGTGCATTTGTATATGATCTGGTAGTTACCAAGCAAACTACTTCATCACTAACCCTATGAATAGTAAGAATGAGTAAAATAGGTGGACACTACCATAGGATAATGAGGATTACAGGGAAGCTTGATCAGTTGACTCCAAAAAAATTCCTGATTTTTTCTTTGATAGGTGTCTGGGTTTCTGCCATGACAGATGAATCCTTTATTGTTGTGGGTGTAATGATCTTTTGTCTGTACTTCTGTTTTGTTTTTTTAAAGAATAAAAAGACAGCAGTACCTTGAAATCTCAGAAAAGGAATGTACCTAAGAGGAGATGGTGGTCAACAGTGTCAAATGCTCCAGACAGGTCAAGAGAACAAGGATTGAGAAAAGGGCATTACATTTGGCAATTAGGAGATCCTTGATAACTTGGGCTACAACAGTTTCAGGTGAGTGATAAGGTCAGACCAAGATTAAAGGGCGTTTAGAAAAGGGTAAGAAGAGAGGAAGTGAAGACAAAAAAATTCAGACAGGTTTATTCTTTTTAGTTTAGTTCCGAAAGAGAGCAGAAGCTAACAATGATAGCTTGAGGGTATGATAGGGTTCAGCATGCATGTTAAAATACCACCTAAAAGTTACAGGATTAGAAGAATTTTTTTCTAAGATAGAATAAAAAATAAAAAAATGTCAGTACGTTAGCACACAACTTGTGAAACAGAGAAACATTAGAAACATTTCTATTTCTACTTAAAGCACTCAAAAAAAATTTTTTTTGACTACTATTAGGAATTCTAGCAGTTACAAAGAGATAAGGGAAAAAATTTGAAATATTAACATGGAGATAAAGAGATATTCTGTCCACCTATTTGGGCTAAGATCACAGAAAAGAAGTCCTCAAAATAGATTTAAGATGGTATGGTAGCATATATAAATTATTTAACTGCATTAGCAACAGTAAGCAAATAAACAAATGAATGAATGGACGAAAGAATGAATAAGAAAATTAAAATGTAACCAGCTTGCAGAAGATAGAATTAACTCTCAAAAATGATTTATGTTTATTTACCAGTAATAAAAAATCATCAAAACATTAACCAAAAATCTACTTTATAATTACAACAAAACACCCTTAAAATTTTGGGAATTAATAACCAAAAGTGAGAATGTCCAGCTTACAGAAAGTGATACAACTATAATGACTGAAGTGATCACATACACTGTTAATGGGTAGTTCAAATTAATATGATCAAATGGTGTTTCTTAAATTTGATTATATATTCCACTTAATATTATTCAAAATTCTGAAAAAAAATTTTTATAGAAAAAAAGAAGAGTAAGGCTCATTAAAAATAGAAGAAAGAAAAAAAAGCTGATTAAAGTGGTTTTTCATTCAGAGATTTTAAACATGTTACAAAGAGGGTTCTGACAGAAACACTTTGGCATCAGCAAAGGGAGGGATTAACATTGTGATACTAAGCACTAAAACAGAATAAGTAAGAGTTTAAAACTATACTTAAGTATCTTAAGATTAATTATGAAAATTTGATATTTATATAGAAAGAAAAATAAAAGGGATAAAGCTCTCATTTTTAATATACCTGGGAAAACTGGTTTATAGTGTGCCTAAATATTTTCACCTAACTACCCTCTTTGAAGAAGTGAAATTTCTTTGAGTATTATAAACTGTATATGATTTTACACTTTTTATCATTGATGCTGATACTTTTCCTTTTTTTTCATTTTTTGTCTTTAAAATAATATTTGTTATATGGAATGGCTCTCTGGGAGAGGTAGGAGAGAAACAGTACAATAAATTATGATGATATAAAAAAAGATACCAGGAAACACTTACTTTAAAAAGAGAATTTAAGCGATATATACATATATGTATACACATATAGTATGTATGCATGTTTATATATGTATGCATGTATAAGCATGTATATATATGTTAGTGAGTCTAACTCACTGGCATATATGTATATACATACATGCATATATATATATATATATATATATATATATATATGTGTGTGTGTGTGTGTGTGTGTGTGTGTGTGTGTGTGTGTGTATGTGTGTGTATACATAGAATTCTACCTGGATGCTGATGGAAGAAAATTTAATAATGATTCTATCTCACTTTTGGGGAGGGGGTGAACTCTTTTTTCTTTTAAAGAAATACCAGATATTAAGCACAAGATACATTTCCTTGATTACATTGTAAAATATACAAAATGAATGTAGTTGTGATAAATATGATATGTAAATATCATGAGTATATATATGTGTATTTCAGTTCACAACAAATGAATGGCCACAAAATATGTAAAGGCAACCTTTCACAGTGGCATTATTCAAATTTTTAAAAATAACATTTAAATTGAGTGAAAAATCTATTGGAACTAAATATGCAATTAGAGGGAAACTAATTTGTACCACAAAGCAATGATTACTGTAAAATATATGACATATAAAGAAATCAGGAAATATCTTTAAGAAATACTTCAAAATTACAAATAATATAAAAAGCAGTATAAGCCACTTTAAAATGTATGAGGAGAGTATGAATACCATTTAATCTATAAACAATGAATACAGTATGAAAATTACATTCTATATGTTTAAATTAATTATTGAGATAATATTTTGAATATAAGCTTGGATACATTGACATTTAATAATAAACATATGCATTTTCATTTTTACATAAATAAAAACATAATAAAAGGATAAGTGTATATCCAGTTCTGTATCATTGTGTTAAGTATGACAAAAAGTTTCCCTATTTCGAACATAGCAATAAGGGAATAATAACATGAAACAACCAACATTGTCTTTTACCATCCATACTTCTCTTCTCCTATAATAAATGTACACAAGACACACATAGATTTTTCTACCTCGCAAAGTGATGTTTTGAGTTTCATATCAGACAGTCTTCGTTCTCATAAAATATCTGATATATATTCAATAAAACATTATGATAACAAAAAAAGGTAGCAGTTAATAAGGAGTTAGAAAAGAGGGCTCTATTGAATTATCTTTTAGACACCATCTGTCACCCAGAATTCTTTTATAAAGGATGTAATGAACAGAGGACGAACCTATAAATTACCATAGCAATTCTTAAAATAGTGAGAATCTATCACTTGGTAGTATCTCCCACTGTATATCCTACTTTAGTGGCATACATTCTTTTCAATTAGAAAAAGACTACAGAAATTTGTTTTCAGCTTTCACATTGATGATATTATCACTCCTACTGGAATTTGATCATTTTAATTTTGAGCCCCAGCACAGCTGCAATATTCAACCAATGAAGTCTTATGAATGAGCAGACTGCAATTACAATGTAATATATATGTGTGTGAATGTGTGGGTACATATATATATGTGCATGTGTATGTATACACATATACATATGTGTATATATGCATGTATTTGTATGTATATGCATGCATATATGTGTGTAGGTGTATATGCATATACATATGCATAGGTATAGGTATAGGTGTAGTTATAGGCATAGGCATAGGCATAGGTATGGGCATGGGTATGGGTATGGGTATGTGTGTGTGCATGGGTATAGGTATAGGTATAGGTATTTACTGCTTCCTCTGAAGAGCCATAAAACACCTCTTCTGAGTGAAGTTCACAAAATCAGAATTGGTCAGCACAGCTATCTTTTGCTAAACATGAACTTTAAAATCTATCGACTTTGTTACGTACTATAATGAAATCTCACATTTACATAGGACTCTTAAGACTGGTTAAGCACTTTCTATGCATCATTACCATTTTTTCCTCACAACAACCTTGTAGAACAAATATTCCAATTATTGTTACCATCCCCTCTTTTACAAAGTAGAAAACTGAGGCATAAAAATGTTAATTCACATGCAGCTCATAAGCATTAAATTGTACGCTATGCATTATTTTAAACCAGGAGGGAGCCATTCCTTATATGATGTTGATCTGATTAGGAAGGGCTCAGTTTTTAGACTTCTCTCTAAGGGCTCTTTTATTGTAGCTTACTATAAATAATTTTTGGTTCTCTTGGGTATTGGTTAACAAATACTTTATTAAAAGTTTTATTGCTGAGCAACCAGCAAAGATGCAGAATGTACCTGTCCTTTTTTTTTTAATGGGGAAAAAATATGACTGGCAATCTAAATACAGTTATAGATTTTGCTTTGTATCAAGGTCTAACTTTAATAACTAGTGCTTATTTAATTGAGACAAATGCAGTTATCTAAATGATTGTCAGCTCAGAGTCTGCCAGACCTGAGAATTGTTATCCTTCCAGTGATAGTGAAGGCTAAAAGATTAATACTTTGTGACCCATGAATAATATTACTTACCCTAAAACCACGTTTAAAATATACTATAGATGAGATAGACAGAAGTATATCATATATGCATATGTATAGATGTGTTTACATACATGAGTATATGAATAATAACACGTCATATATATGCATGAGATATATAAAAGAGAGGAAAACATTTCATGTATCACATATGCATATTTAGAAAAATCATGATCTTACATATATTATTTTCTTCTGTTTAAATTTTTGGTAGGTAACTGTGAGACATAGTTTCTAAAATTCTGACCATATATGGCATCAGTAATGTAACTGAAGGAACCAGATTTACCCCTCCTCTCTTTGATTTGATTAAATAGTGAAAAGCAAGAGACAATGTAAAAAGAGGGGCCAAAAAAATGATTCATTTCATTCATGTCTATAATAGCAGCTCAACACATTTTGATCTGTACTTTATAGACAACATGGTGAAGAGAATATTAAGGAAGATGTCATCTAAATACAATATTCAGCATGAGCCCCACTTCCCCCTCTTCATCTCAGATCTCAAGCACTCCAATGGATCTGTGGTTTTGTTGGTTTAGAAGTTCCTGACAATGGTGCATATCATCTTTTCTTGACCCATGTGTGATGCTGATATGCATGTCTCCAGAAATGAAGTTCATAGATATTCTACCTATGTGCCCAAGTTCTCAATATTTTACTATTCTCTACCCTCCCCCCACACACACACTTGATAGCATTTTATTTTATCTTTCAATTACATGTAAAGAGAGTTTTCAACATTCACTTTTATAAGATCTTGAGTTTCAATTTTTTCTCCATTCTTCCCACCTTCCTTCCTCTCCCCTCTCCCCAAGACAGCTAGCAATCTTACATAGACTATAGATGTACAATCATATTAAACACATTTCCACATTAGTCATGTTGTGAAAGAATTAGAAGAAAAGGAAAAAAAAACATGAGAAAGAAAAAAAGAGAGAAAGAAAATAGCATGCTTTAATCTGTATCAGACTCCATAGTTCTTTCTCTGGATGTGGCTACCATTTACCATATGAGTCTTCAAGTATTGCCACTGATCATTGTATTATGGAGAAGAGCTAAGTCTGTAAATTTAGTCATCATAAAATGTTGCTGCTACTGTGTACAATGTTCTCCTGCTTTTGCTCACTTCACTTGGCATCAGTTTGTGTAAGTTTTTTACAGGTTTTACTAAAATCTATTTGCTAATCATTTCTTTTTTTTTTTTAACTTTGAAGCTAAAGATGTGATTTTATTATATGCTCCTTAGTTTTTTTTTTTGAGGTGCTTTTTTGGAATTGCATGACCAGTGGAGATTCATGAAATCATTATTTTCATCCTCCTTTCTCTTCCTGCCCCCTTCACCTCACAAACTAAGTCACAATGACTCTGGTGACCTTGAACACATGAATTTGATCCTCTATATCTCAGTTGTTGTTGTTGCTGTTGTTTTTTAATCAGGAATATCAGGAAAATGGTGGGGGCTAACCTCACAGAGTTGTGGCAAAATGGGAATATTCAGAAAATTTTAAAAATCTTAAATGTTCCTAGTCTACATTCATAACTTGTGACCTACACAGTGCTGACACCTGTGTGACCTTGGCCAAATCACTTAACATCTCAGGTAGATAAGAATGTTCCCTTCTTCACCTCTGATGTCCCTTCTACCTAAAAATGTCTGTCTGTACCAGTTATCACAGTAGATCGTGGAATCCCATGCTGTAAAGGACTTCAGCATTCAGACCAATCTCTTTACATTGTATAGAGGAAATTGAGACCCATTGAGTCACTTGCTCAAGGTCACTCAACCAGGCAGTAGGTTCAGAATTTATATTCAAGCTCTCTGACTTCAAAATAAGGGTTCATTCCACTATACCAGGCTGACTAATCCATGAAGTGAATATACTTTCTCTGTCTTCTTTGTTGACTCATCACCCTATCATGCCTCAAACTTTGGGAACTCCCCAAGGCTCTGTTTTGAACCCTCTTCTTTTATTTTTTTTTCCTTATTAGTATTTCATCTTTTCCAATTACATGAAAAGATAATTTTCAGCATTAACTTTTGTTTAATTTAGAGTTCAGATTTTTCCTCCCTTCCTCCTCTCCTTCCTCCAATCTGATATAGGTTTTAAGTGCACAATCATGCCAAACACATTTCCATATTGCACTCTTCCCTTTGCATTCTTTTTTTTTTGCCTTTAAAAATATTATTCCAGATAATTTCCCTTTTTCCCTCCACCTCCACCCCCACTGGGAAGATAAGCAATTCAATATAGGTTGTACATGTGTAGTTACACAAAACATTTCCATAATAGTTATATTGTGAGAGACTATATTTCCCTCCATCCTATCCTGTTCCCCCAATTGTTCTATTTTCTCCCTTGACCCTATCTCTTTTCAAAGTGTTTGCTTCTAACTGTAATAGTAATCAGTTTAGCAGCATACTTAGCACTTAGTACTAAGTGCTAAGTGTGGAAGGTGCAAACTCTGTCCCACTGTTAAGAAGGCATGAACTCCCCTGTTGATGTGGAAGAAGGGGATTGGCTGAGGTGTGTACATAAGCAAGAATTCAAGAGACACACAGACAGAATTGGAATTTTGCTCCCCTTGAAGGAAGAATCCTGGAGACTGAAGCCAGTTGAGAGAGAGAGAGAGACAGAATTGGAACACTGCCCCTGGTGAAGGAAGAATCCTGGAAACTGAGGCCAGCTGAGAGAGAGAGAGAGAGTTTCTCCCAGCATCTGGAAGCTGAGAACTGACTGAGAACTGAGTTGGAGTTTTCCTGAGACCAGAATCTGGTGAGGGCTTGCCTGGAAGGCTGAGAGGGCCTGCCTGGAAGGCTGAGAGGGCCTGCCTGGAAGGCTGAGAGGGCTTGCCTGAAGAAGCATGACCAGGGTAAGACTTTGTTTGTTCGTGGCCTTGCTGATCCTTGAGTTCTAGACAAGAGAAGTGGTGAAGAGTTTGAGATGTGCTGGACCCTGTGAACTTCAGTGTGTGCCAGGGACTGCCCTGAGGACT
>CM053583.1:138260704-138281599 GCA_028627135.1 Pseudochirops cupreus
CTGTCCAGCTGCCCCTGGGGCACAGCCATGGCTTCCGGCCAGGCTGGTTTCCGTTCGCAGTGCTGATATGGTTCCTCGTAGCCGAGCTGACTTTAGTGGGAAGTATCTTTGTGTGCGTTTTGGAGTTCCAGGATTGGTTTAGAGTCCTATTTTATGGGTATTTTGGGGTGGCTATGTGAGAGCTGCGATGTGTTGCTGCTGCTACGCCGCCATCTTGGCTCCGCCCCTCAGTAGCTAGGATTAAAACCAATAATCATCTACCCAGCAAAAATGTGTATAATACTTCAGGGGGAAATACAGATATTCAATGAAATAGAGGACTTTCAAGAATTCTTGATGAAAAAAGTAGAGCTGAACAGAAAATTTGGCTTTCAAATAAAACAAGTAAGAGAATCATGGAAAGGGAAATAAGAAAGAAAAATCACAAGGAACTTATTAATGTTGAACTATTTACATTTTACATGGAAAGATGTTTGTAAATCATGAGAATCCTCTGTATCAGGATAGTTGAAGGGAATATATATGTAGTATAGAAGGGAACATATAGTGTGCATACACACACACACACACACACATATATATATATATATGTAGGTACGTATACATACACACATATATGTATAGGTGATTGAGTGCATGATGAGTTCACTATGAAGGGATTATATCTAAGAAATAAAATTAAGAGATGAGAGAAGAATATATTGGGGGAAGGAGAAAGGGAGAGATAGAATGGCATAAATTGTCTCACATAAAAGATGCAAGAGAAAGCTGTTACAATGGAGGAAAAGAGTAGGAAGATGAAAGGGAATGAGTCAACCTTACTGTCATTGAATTTGGCTTAAGGAGCGAATAACTTAAACAGTCAGTTGGGTATCTTACCCTATAGGAGAGTACAGGGAAGGGGATAAGGGAGGGCAGATTGGGGGTGAGGTTAGTTAGAAGCAAACACTTCTAAAAAGTATCAAGGTAAAAGGAGAAAATAGAATAAATGGGTGGTGGGACAGAATGGAGGGAAATATAGGTAGCCTTTCATAACCTGACTACTATGGAAATGTTTTGCATAACTACACATGTATAACCTATGTTGAATTGCTTGTCTTCCCAGTAGGGGTGTGTGAGGAGGGAAGAATGTAGAGAATCTAGAACTCCAAGTTTTAAAAATATATGTTAAAAATTGTTTTTACATGCAACCTGGAAATAAGATATACAGACAATGGGTTATAGAAATCCATCTTACCATACATGAAATTTAGGGGGAGAAGAGGGAGATATAAGACAGAGCAGATTTGGGGTAGGGGTACTCAGTATGCTTGCCATCTTGTGGTGGGGGGTAGGAGAGACATGGGGAAAAAATTTGTGAATCAATTGTGGAAATGAATGTTGAAAATTAAAAAGTATATAAATTCAAAAACAAAAAAGAGTATACACTCACACACACATACATATGTACCCTTCTTCAGGGTCAGAAAACATCATGATCTTTTGACACACTGCCTAATTACAAAGTAACAAAAGGTGTGGGCCTTCCTGAGAAAATAAGCCTCCCCTAACCAAGCTTCTCTTGTTGGGCTCCAAGTGAGGGCCACTATGGGGTAGGAAAGATCTTCAAATTCCCTTACCATTACCGTATGTAATCTGACTCAAAAATGTTATATAATTACATATATGCAATAAATCCATATATCAATAGATAGATATATATATATCAACAAACATGTAAATACATATTTGTATATATACTCATATAATGATATTATATTTTTAGATCTAAGGTTCTTTAATTCTATAATCATTTTAACCAACATAGAATCTTTCACACAGCTATCATTAATTAACAAGTCACCCCAATCTTCACAAGGCAACATTTTAGTGTACAGAACATTGGAGTTGGCAGACTGCCTCTACAAATTACGATGGAAATGTCTACATGTAGCACCAGTGTCTCTAAATAACTAAAGATGTGTTAGAGAAAGCAAAATGGAAAAGCATGGGTATATCATGCCCACAACACATAACCCAAAAAGAATTGTAAAGAGGAAGAGGAGTAAATGACATTATCAAGGAATTGTACAATGAGAAGAGTACATGAACTGGTCATGCGGCAGCTGAGCAGTCAGAATTCTCCACAAGTACTCACCAAATAGCAGCAGAAAGTTAGGAAAATCACCTTCTGGGCAGCTTTTGGGTGATGGACCCTTGAGAAAATGTAGGCAAAAGTCTTACAGTATGACAAGAGTCATAAACTGGTAGTCATTTGTATCATTAGAGGAAATTCCTAATTAATGAAATCAGTGGATATTGATTATTTATATCATTCATTATTTATATCATTGTTATTTACCTATTGATCTTGTTAGAGACTGTTATTTACCACTAAGCACCCCTAACTTAGAATGACTGAGAGAGAAATAAGCCCATTTGAGACAATAAAGTAGACAACCTTCAGTTCTATCTTCAGTATACCTTAAATTATTTCTTCTCAGGTAGTTTATCAAAAGCTTGGACAAAGACACTCGTTGAATCCACACTAGTCACTTAAAAGCCAAAAAGCAATGAGTTGGCACGGACATTCTAATAAGACACCATCACTTGCCAATCATCTTTGTATACCTACCATTTCCATCTACACTATTTGTGCCTACTGTTCTTTCATCAAATCATATAAGGTGACCTAATCTCCCAGCCTCATCACAGATATGATAGCTACCTGCTTTCCCTAGTGAAAGTACTAGTGAAAACAGCCTCCCAGTTGACAGCTATTCTCTGGAACCCTGGTAAGAGAGTAGTATGAGCAGTAAATCCTCTCATATACCACAAATATCCTAACATTACTATGTGACACAAAGTAAACAATGTGTCACATGATGCTGAGAATTTAGCAAAAGAACATATACTGGGAAATTACTTAAAACACATCATCCAATGTACACATTTTGCAATTAAGGAATCAAATTAAATGGAGTTAAATGATTTACCTGATTTCTCAATGTTTTGCATTTCTTTGACTCAAGAACCAGTGTTCTTTCGGCTGGTATCGTTTTGTTTCCTCATTTAAACCCTCTGAATATATTTTTCTTCACCTTCCTGGTGAAATCAATATTATGCATACTGGTGATATGGAAGTTTAAGCAATAGCAGACATGAGAATTTCTAAAAAACTGGGAAGACTCAAATCAACTGATACAGAATGAAGGAAACATGACAAGAAGACAATGTACACAAAGACTACAATAACGTTGTTGAAAAGACATACCCTAAAACATAACTGAATGCTGTTCAACTATAGACTTTTTTTGTTCTATAAAGCTAATTTAAAAAATTCACTTTCTACTTTTCACCAGGAAAGCAAGGAACTAAGTATATGGGATTTTGCAGATGATATATGTAGTCAATGTTGCTTGATTTCAGTTATTATTTTTTTTCCAAGGGAAAAGGAAGGGATATTTCTAAAAGTTTTTTTTTCAACTAAACAAACAGATAAACAAATGAATAAAACTGCAAAACTGAAATTAAAAGATGTGTTTTGCCCTATTTCTCAGAATGGTGAGAATAAAATGAGATAATGTTTGAAAATGCATTATAAATCTTAAAAGGACATATAGTTTTCAGTTTAACAATTTCTCAAGCACTAATTTTCTTCTAAATGCAAGGCACTATATCAGGTATCACAGATATAAAGGCAAAAAAAAATCCATCTTCAAGGAGCTTACATTCTATTTTAAGGCATAATAATAGCAAGTATTATAAAACACTCAGCCCTACTGCCCTGCTCCTCCCCATTCATTTGCATATAAAATATAGATGCACAAGTCAAATAAATCAATAGGATTTTGTTAACTGCCAATTATATTCTTGGAACCATAGTAAGCATTGTGAATACAAATACAATGACTGAAATAAACCCCATTTGTGAAAAGCTTTCATTCTTAAGTGAAAAAAAAATGAAGAATAGGTACAAATATTAAAAAAAAAAGTAGTTAAATAGAAATTAATTTTGAAAGACCAATGAGTGGAGAAGATTAAGAAAGGCTCCATGGAGAGAATAATTAAATTGGCTTTGAAGGAAGAGTGACTTTGTTTTTTGAGGCAGAGGTGAGGGAGTGCCTCCTTGTCATTTAAGAGTGCCAGAGCAAAAGCATAGAGATGGAAAATGAAGTGTTCATTGTGAGAAACAGAGATAAAGCTTGGCTTGATCACAGAGTACAGGGAGGAGATCAGTATTCCTTAAGCATGGAAATTAGTCTTGGCCTTGATTTGTAAGAGCTTCAAAAGATAAACAGAGAGACTTTATTTGTTTCTCTAGTAAGCTGTTGTAGTTGATTAAGTGAGTGATCTGGCCAGATAGGATTTTAAGGAAAATTGTTTTGACATCCTTAGGGAGAAGTTCTGTCTTTACCATTTTGCAAAAATGCATAAATTTTGTTTCTTTCTTAAGTGTATGCATGGAAAAAGGCTTCATAGTCAACATTTAGTTCTACAATCAAAGGAAGCACACACACAGCCCACAGTAAAATTAATGACTTACAAATTGACAGGCATCAGAGAACATGTTCAATTTGCAACAAGTATTCCTCAAAAAAATCATTAAGAAAATTTCATATCTGACATTTGTAATATCAAACATTTTTTTACTTCAGAAAAATTTTTTATCCAATATAAATGTTTTTGAATCAAGCAAACATATCTTATATGTGTGCTTGAAAATAGTGACTCTTCCAAATTCAGAACTTTCATTTAACATTTTACTAGCTAAAATCCCAATAAAGACATCATCATATCTATCCTAAGAACTTGTTATTTGTAATTCGTATTTTTTAATATTAGCAATATGTTGGTGGATGGTAACTTCCCTCCTCAGTAAAACTTAGAGAAATGGAGGTCCTTGCATGTAAATGGTATCAAAGCATAAATCATCCCACATAAAGACAAGCCTGTATATCAATTCCAGGATAAGAATCCTTAGGAGATCATTCTTCAAAATCCACAGATTAGAGATTACTCCAATATTGATTTATCATCAGGCATGTATTGATCATTGGCTAAATGACTACACAAATAATCACATGTATCTTTCCACCTTTGCCACTGGATTTAACCTTCCTGCTGCAGACCTAGCATTTTCCTAAAGTGATAGTTACAGTAAAACTATGCTCCTGAGTTACACTAAACTATAAGTTATTAGCCCAGCATTTCAAGTTCTGAATGTCTTTGTGCAATCCCAGTGGTCTGACAGGATAAACTGAAAAGAGAACTATTGTACAAGAAGAGAAGAAAGCAAAGAGAAAAAGAGAGGGAGACACAATTTATGGTAGCACACAGTGGGTATTATTAGAAATAATGGCATATAATTTAAAAGGAAACTTTTGGGCTGACTTTAAGAGTATACTTTCATACTTTGATTTCCATTGTTCCATTGGTTATTTTCTTGGAGAATTAAGGGAGTGCCATCACTTGCAGCATTTGAATTTAGAGAAATCTCATAACAAATCTTAAATTACTCTGCGAATGATTTTATCAGCACACATGATTTCATCTGTGTATGTGACCTAATGTGTGGCAATTCCCTCAGGGATGAAGACTAGCAATATGTAGGTAACTTCTAATTTTTGAGAGTTGCATGCAGAAATGAAAATCGAAGTGGTTTCTCAATGGTCAGTTAGAGTCTTGAACAATACTTAAACATCAGTCAGCCTCTTTCCAAGGCTGATATTTTATTCATTATGTCACATTGTTTAAAGATGTTTATGGAAATAAATGAGCAAAATTAATAGAGCCCATTCTTTTCTCCTTGAAGTCAATAGGAGTGTTTTGGGATTTTTTTTTGGCACATTTTTCTTCGGTTCTTAAATTCATACAGAAATATAATTCAATTGACCTTATGATCGTCTAAAGTGCATGTTTTTTACAAGGTACCAGAGATCTGATTGGTTCCCTCTCAGTTGCATTTCCAAATATCACAGTCATTGTTCCCTTTTCCATGGTTGGCAATCATTCTTCAGTGTTTGAGGAAGATATAAAACTATTACGCTATTCCTTTCTCTGACCAGTTGCCTAGCCATTAGGCAGGGCTAAGACACAAATTTTACCCCATTGTGATATTAGAATGCAGGGACATATTGATGAGATTCACAGTCATTATCCACATGAACAGTACTCTAAGTATTCCCAATGTTAAATGTCATTAACATCATACAATGGTTGGGTTGTTTTTTTTTTTCTTGCTGAGTACATTTTTCTGACTCTACAAATATTATGCACTAAATGGAATTTGTGCATAAAAGCTTTTTGCTTTTTTGGAGTCTGGCTGTCTGGTACTTACTATCTAATTCATAACCCACAGAGATGCTTCACAGAAATAAGAAAGGAATAGAAATATAAAGAAACCGAATTGCATTTAAAGATATTTGGGAAATGGCAGAGATTCCTCACCCATTTTTCATTTCACAACTATTTCTTCACATTTCAGAAACATTTTTGTACAGATTTTAATTAGCTTTGTTTCTCAATGAGTGATATACTAATGCAAACATTAAGTGGACTGTTTACTGATTTAGAACATACCATTAGTTTATTTCACAAGTTAAAAAAAGTTCATAAGCAAGAAAAATGAAAGAATGACAATGACGTTAAATAGAAATGACAGTGAGAATAATCTGGAAAAGAAATAGCAGGTCTTGACTTAGAAAAGAGGAAAGACATGATTTATGAGTGACCTGGAAGACTGAGCATTTCTCCATTATATTTGCCCTTTTTCTTCATTTGGAGTAATATCTTGCCAAATAGGGTTAGGCAACATATTCTTTTTAAAGATGATTACTTTGGTTTGCTGAGGGAAGACTGAGATTTTCCTAGATTATTTTTCCCTTCATTTGCAGTATCCAGTTGGTAACAATATTTTTTTTTTATCCAACTTCCACATTATCTTTAACAAGCAAAGTGAAGAGCAAAACAAATGCCAGTGTTGACCTTATCATTATCCATCAACACCATGTCATGAGATGGGCAGTTTCTTTACTATCAGTCCTCTGGAGTCATGATTTGACCTTCATTCATTCATATGTTTATCTGTATATCTACTTATTTATTCATTCATTCTTTTACTTATTGTTCACACATTCATTCATTGGTGCATCTATTTACTAAATTGAAAAGGACCAAAATGATATCATGGCATCAGTATCAATGTATAGTTTGACTGTAGCTGATCAAATCAACATGAGTTCTGAAGGCTCTACCACAGGTTGGACACAAATAGTTCATATGCACATTTGGGAAGGAGATAACTTTAAATTTGTGCATCTTCTTTCTTTTGGGGTACTGAAATTCTCATTTGCTCAAAACAGCATAAAGCCTTATTTGATATGGGCATTCCATGCTGGATAGTGCTGGGCCAGAGTTTCCCATGTCTCACAAAGGATGTCAGTGTTATTAAGAGAGACCTTGAGAGTGTCCTTGAATCCCTTCTGACCTCCATGTTCATACGTACTTTTTTTGAGTTCTCTGTAAAATAGTATTTGTGTTTGAACAACATGTAGTACTGGCTGAAGGAGAACATCTGATTTCATGGTATTAATTATCAGGTAAAAATTAGCTACACGTGTTAGAGAATTGATCAATACTCTCTTGTATCTCTACCTCAGAGGCAGCATTGGGCAAAAAGCTAAATACCAACTCTCCCTCCTTGTAGTCTTTTCAAATTAAATAATTTATTGATGGTGTAGTAGACATTTTTGATGCTGTTTTTACCCTTATTCAAGAAGTCTGGAAACATGTTAAAAAGCATGGGAGCAAACACATAGCCCTGCTTCACTCCATTGGCGACTGGGAAGGCATGAGAGCAGTGTCCATTTTCCAGAAACTGTCTGAGCATGTCATCATGAAGTTAGCATACACTACTGATGAACTTCTCCAAGCAATCTCATTTCACCATGATTTACCACAACTGCCTGCATCTGATAGTACAAAGACCTTACTCAGATCATCAAAAGTTGTGTAGAGATCTCTGTTCTATTCCTGGTGCATCTCTGGAATTGTTGGTCGGCAAACATTATGTTAAATATTCCTCAGCCCATTCTAAAGCTACACTGGCTCTCAGGTGGATGATCAACTTCCAGGTGAAGTATCAGAAGGTTAAGGAGGACTCTGGGAAGAATCTTGCCAGCAAAGACCAAAAGAGACAACATCTTCCTCCTTCATCCCCCACTGCCCCCACCATGTGTTTGCCACAGGACAATCTATTTCCTTTTCCTTTATAGAGATGGACAATTTGGTCATCCTTGATTTCCTGAGGAATAATCTCTTCTTGCCATATAAGCCATCAAATTTAAGTTAGCTTTTTTATTAGCAGAGGAATACCTGCCTTACAAATCTTTCCTAGTATGTAATCAGTAGCAAGTACTTTGCCACAAGAGAGCAGTCTAATGGTTTTCAAAACTTCTTCAATTGGAAACTTGGCTAGTGTGAGCTTGACTTCAACCTGAGGTATGATTAATGACTGCAGAATTGGTTGATGATAGTTTGACCTATCTTTCCAGGGTTATCCTTACCAACAGTTAGTGTGGTTCCATTAGCATTGAATAGTTGAGATACATCAAAAGTCTTTAGGCCAGGAATAACCTCCAGGGCATCATAGAAGTGATTTGGATGGTTTCAATCAACATGAGATTGAATTTCATCTGCCTTTTTACTGAGCCAAGAATCTTCCATCTCTCTTAGCTTCACTTGCACTTTGCTTTTTATGTAGCTAAATGTGTCTTATTAGAGATGGACAAATTATTCCTGCTGACAAATGCTGTGGAGTTCTCATTTTTCATTTAGTAGCTTCTTAATTTCTCTGTCATTTGCATCAAACCAGTCCTAATGTTTGTGAGTATTCTGGCCCAGAGAGTAATTGCAAAGCTGTATACCAAATCTCTAAAAGCTGCCCTCTCCCTTTTTGCTCCACTGTTGCCAAACTAATGTTGGCTTGACCTTCCCTCCAAGTCAGCAACAAACTGTTCACACATTTAGAATCACTCGAATGTGTTGTTGTCAACTCTCCTGACTACTGCTTGCCTTGGGGGCACTGCTTTTGTTGAATGTGAATGTTTACCTTGGGAAGAATATGTTTATGATCAGTCTAGCACTCTGTACCACACATTGCCTTTGTCACTTACATTCTGTCTGTCTCTACTCCTTACAATGGCATAGTCTATTAAATGCAATGTTTATTGATGGGGTGCATGCATAAAGTCTTATTGGGTTAGGTTAGTGAAAGCCAATGTCAATGTTGAGAAGGTCATGAGACACACAAAACTTCAGTCATAAATGACCATTGCTATTTCTGTTTCTGACTCCATTCCTCCTGGAAACTCCCAGTCATGTCTCATAGACTGTGTCTGCTCTGGAATTAAAATCCCCCAGAATTATATACTCATATTCTTTTGGCACATTGATGTTGAGGGTCTCCATATCTTCATAAATTAATTTCCATGACTTCATCAGGATTTGTCATGGTGCGAGTATATGCACTGATGATGGTGATATTGCACTTTCCTGCAAGAGGCAATTAAATTTTCATGAGCCTGTTGTTCATACCCTGTGGGAGGCATGCAAACTTGGTAGCTACATTAATTTCATTGCAAAATCTCCACCAGCTTCACAGCAATCCTCATCTGAGTGGACACTCAAAAAAAAAAGTTTATTCATCTCCAAATTCAGTAAGGTTGACCTTCATTTGTCAACCCTTGTTTCACTCAAGGCTACTATTTGGATATGATCCATGCTGAATTGTATCACAACAAAAGCTGTATTTCTTTCAGGTTTTTTTAATTCCATGTTGGCTCTAAATGTGATCATAGTCTATGTACTAATGGTAAGATGAATCCTATTCACAAAAGTTTTTGTGCATTTAGACCACAGGGTAAGTTCCTTGCCTGATGTAGTAAGCAGCACCTTTTATAGCCCTTGACTCACTCTAGGACAGTGGTTCTCAACCTGTGGGCTTCAACCCCTTTGGGAGTCAAACGACCCTTTCACAGGGGTTACAGGGGTTGCCTAAGACCATCGGAAAACACAAATTTCTAGTGGTTTTAGGAACTGAGACATCGCTCCTCTATCTCTCCAAGCAGGTCCACCAACATGCAGATATGCCCAGATAAGACCACAAAAGAATATTAAAGGCTCACAGCATTAGGAAGGTTGAGAACCACTGCTCTAGGAGGTGAGCTGTGAAATCCTTAAAAAGGCTGCTTAGATGGTGGTGGAGACAACACAAAGTAGTAAAGGCAGGGACTCACCTGAATTCTCCAAAAAACACTCCAAACTACTTTCAATAATGACACAAAATAAATTCTGGGAGAGCAGAACCCCAAAAAGGATGTAGTGAGAAAAAATGTTCTATCCCAAGACAAAATAGAAGGAAAGGAGGAAAGGTCTATTGCATCGAGGTGAAAGTATACTGCAATGCCACATAGGGCAAAAGTAAACATGCAGGGTAACTGATCAGCAGTCTCATTATCAATTTGCTAACCCCTGAGATCACATATTATAAAGGGCTCAGGTGACTGATCAGAAAGAGATTACAGAGGTCCCTTTGTTAGTACCAGGGGCAGGACTTGGTCCCATTGCCCATATGTGGATCTGGATCTTAGTCTTAAGTATTAGTTCAGGAGAAAAAGAAACACTAGCACACCAGAGCTTACTGCCACAAGAAAGTTGGGACCCTGATCACAGTTTCAGAGGAGATAGAAGAGCTTAGAATCGATCAAAGAACAGAGCAAGACCAGGATAGTATTAAACACATTCCTTTCTAGATCATAATACCTTGGAAGAACCAGAAACTTATAGGTCCATAAAATTAGCTCTGAAAACAGCTGGACAAGAAAAAAATGAAAAATAACTCCCCTACTCCAGAAACAGAGTCCCACTATAGTATAGAGCTAAAAATCCAGTCTGGAAAAAATGAAAAACAACAACAACAACAACAACAACAACAACATATCCAGACTATAGGAAGTTAATGTGGTGACAGCAAAGATCAAAACATAAATGCAGAAAACAACAAAGTAAATCTCCAAATCCCAATCTCAAAGAAAAAAATAATATGAATTGTTCTCAGGTCATGGAAGATTTAATAAAAAAAAGATTTTAAAAATCAGTTAAGAGAGGCAGAGGAAAAATTGAGAAGAGAAGTAAGAGAGTTGCAAAAAAATCATGAAAAATTCCAATTCTAAATTTTAAGGCATCCTACTCTTCATTGGATTTTTGTGCTTTTTTTTTTAATTTGCCCAATTGTGTTGTTTTCTTCAGTATTGGCAAAATGGAAACATATACACATATACAGGCACCGACACATGCGTGCGTGCAAGCGCGCGCACACACACACACACACACACACACACACACACACTTTACCAAGGAGAAATCCTTTTAAAAAAGTTGAATAAGTCTAATTGAAAAGATACAACACCTCACTGAAGAACACTATTCCTAAAAAATTAGAATTAGGCAAGAGAACATTAACAACTCCATGAGATGTCAAGAAAAATAAAACTAATTTAAAAGAATTGGATAAAAGGAAGGAAACTCAAATCTCTCATTGGAAAAAAAACTGACATGAAAAATAGATCTAGGGGAGATAATTTTAAACATTATTGGAGGAACAAAGTCATGAGAAAAAAAAAAGCCTAGACACCATCTTTCAAGAAATTATCAAGAAAAAAACTATCCTGATATTCTAGCAGGAGAGAGTAAAATTGAAATGGAAAGAATCCACTAATCATTTCAGATGAAAAGACCAAAGTTTAATTTAAAAAAAAGACTTTCAAATAGAAAACTCAAGAGAACCATAAAATGATATGTAGGAAAGAGAAATCATAAGGGATACAATAACGACAAAGTGTTTACATTTCTACATGAGAAAATGATGCTTGTAATTGCCCTAAACCAGTGGTTCTCAACCTTCCTAATGCCATGACCCTTTAATACTCATATGTGGGTGTGTCTGCATGTAGGCAGATGTGCCTGGAGATGGATAAAGGAGTGGTGTCTCGGTTCCTAAGACCATTGGTAATATGTGTTTTCCAATGGTCTTAGGTTACCCCTGTGACCGCTGTGACCCCTGTGACCCCTGTGAAAGGGTCGTTTGACCTCCAAAGGGGTAATGACCCACAGGTTGAGCACCATTGCTCTGAACTTTCTAATTATTAGGGCAGTTAGGAGAAGTAAAGATAGAACACACAGGTGTGAGTTGAATATGATACAATAAATATCTCAAAAATAAAATGGGGAGAAGGTGGTAGAGCCAAGATGGTGGAGTACAAGCAGGAACTTACTTGAGCTTGCCCTCAATAAACTTCAATACCTGAAAAAATTACTCTAAACAAGATTTAGAGCTATAGAACCAAAAAAAAAAATGACAGAGTGAAACACATCTCGAGCTTGAAGGCAGCCTGGCAAGCCAGTAGGAAGAGTCTATCACACTAGATTGATAGCAGAGTACAGTCCCACATGGGCCACACCAGCACAGATCAGGCCAGGGCAGACCTCAGAGGACTGAATCACTGACAGCTGTAGTGGTTTGCAGACTTCTCAACCCTAAAATGCCAAATGCAAAGTCAGTAGGGAAACCCTGCTGGACTTGCATGCGAGAAGAGTATGGTCCAGTCCAGGGTGCTGGAGTGGCAGTGGAAACAGCATCAGTGGCTATTTCTGGAGCCCCAGGTCCACAGATGATAGAAGGATGAAGTGGCTGATCAGAGGGAAATTGCAGGAATCTATCTTACTGTAATTGAGGTAGGATTCTCTTGTTTTGCCTTCCTTGGATCTGGGTTGCTGTCTTAGGTAGAGTTCCTGAGGTGAGGAGAAGGAGCACTGATGTGGCAGAATTTGTGGCCACTGTGGAGCAGGAGCCCTTAGTACAGTTCTGAGGCAAGTACTTGTAAGTAGTAACAACAGTTGTACAAAACCCCAGAAATTTGGGACAGCACACTTTTCACTCTGGAAGCAGAGTTCTACCATGGCAAAGAGCTCAAAAGTCAAGTAACTGACTGGAGAAATAAGCAAACAGAGGAAGAGAAATCAGACTACAGAACTGTTCTTTGGTGAGAAAGAAAATCAGAACATAAAAGCAGAAGAAGACAACCGAGTCAAAATTCATGCATCAGAGCCTCCAAGAAAGTGTGAATTGGTCACATGACATGAAGTAGCTCAAAAAGGATTTTGAAAATCAAGTGAGAGAAGTAGAAGGAAAATTGGGAAGAAAAATGAAAGTAATGCAAGAAAATCATGATAAATGAGTGAACAGCTTGCAAAAAATAAAAAAAATACTGAAGAAAAATAACACCTTAAAAAACAGAATAACTCAAATGGCAAAAGAGATTAAAAAAGTCAATGGGGAGAAGAATGCCTTAAAAAGCAGAACTGACAAGGTGGAGCCAAGATGGTGGAGTAGAAACAGGATTTCCTTGGGGATCCAAATTCCACACCATTACAATAAATGAAAAAAAACAAAAAGAAACCCCAAAATTTGAGAGCAACAGAACCCAAAAAGTGACAGATAGAAACAATAAATCTCCCATTGAAGGAAGCACAGCAGGCTGCCAGGAAGGGTCTATCACAGCACGTGGGGAGCCAAGCCCAGCCCCTTCTGAGAAATGGTTTTAGGTCCAGGGTGGCCCCAACCAGCCTCTGCTGGAGCAGACTTAACAAGAGCAAATCACCCACAGCTGTGGGGGCTTCCAGACTTCTCAATCCATAAATGCCAAAGACAGAGTAAAAGAAAATTTGTTCAAACAAGAGGAGTATGGTCTGGTGGCTCCTCCCCACCCCCCACACACACACTAAGTAGAGGAGGCATGGTGGCTGCCGCCACTGCCAGGTGGCTACTGCCAGAGCTCCTGGCTTGCAGATTGTGGGGGATGGGGGTGACCATTCAGAGGGTAGTAGCTCCTGTTTTTACCTGCTTGGATCCAGATCATGGTCTTAGGTGATGGTCCTGGAGTGTGTGACTAAAGAATCAGAGAGTGTGAGGGCTGTATAGAGGGTACCCCTCTAATAGCTCTAGCAGCCACAAAAACCCCAGTAATTTGGGACATAGCTCTCTCCATTTTGGAAACACAGTTCTACTGTGGCAAAGAGCTCAAAAGTCAAGTAATAGGCTAGCAATATGAGCAAGCAGAGGGAGCACAAACAGACCACACAATCCTTTTTGGGGGACAAAAAGGATCAAGGCATGGAGCAAGGGGAAGACATCAAAGTCAGAGCTCCTGCATCAAAAACACCCAAGAAAATTATGAACTGATGACAGAACATGGAGGAGCTCAAGAAGGATTTTGAAAATCATGTAAGAGAAGTGGAGGAAGAATTGAGAAAAGAAATGAGGATGATGCAAGAAAATCATGAAAAGTAAGTCAACAGTCTGCTAAAGGACACCCCAGAAAATACTGAAGAAAATAACACCTTAAATAATAGACTAATTCAAATGGAAAAAGAGGCCCAAAAAGCCAATGAGGAGAAGAATGTTTTTAAAAAGCCAAATTTGTCAGATGGAAAAGACACTTTAAAAACTCACAAAATAGTATATTTCCTTCAAAATTAGATTGGAGCAATTGGAAGCTAATGAAAAATCAAGATACCCTAAAAATAGATCCAAACAAATGGCAAAATAGAAGGCAATAAGAAATATTTCATTGGAAAAACCCCTAACCTGGAAAATAGATCCAGGAGCAACCATTTAAAAATTATTGGAAATAGAATAGAAGACATTTAAGAATTCATGATGAAAAAACCTGAGTTGAACAGAAAATTTGACTTTCAAATACAAGAAACAAGAGAAGCATGAGAAGGTAAACAGGAAAAATAAATCATAAGAAACTTATTAAAGTTGAACTATTTACATTCCTACATGGAAAAATGGTAATTGTAACTCATAAGACTTTCCTCAGTATGAGGATAGCTGAAGGGAATTTGTGTGTGTGTGTGTGTGTGCGTGTGTGTGTGTGTGTGTGTGTGTGCATGTGTGTATATATGCACACACACATATACATATATATGCACGTATAGGAGGATGTATTATATGTAAAAGTATGTGTGTGTGCCGGCATTTGCATGTTCATGTATACATAGAGAGAGGGCACAGGAGTTGAATATGATGAGTTGAATATGAAGGGATGATGTCTAAAAAATACAATTAAGTGGTGAGAGAGAAATTTATTGGGAGAAGAAGAAAGAAAGTGATAGATTAGGGTTAGTCAACTCATATAAAAGAGGCAAGAGAAAACTCTTAAAATGGAGAGGAAGAGCAAGGAGGTGAAAGGGAATGAGTCAATCATATTCTCATTGGACTTGGCTTAAGGAAGGCAAAGCAATACACTCAATTGTGTATCTTATCCTACATGAAAGTAGTGGGGAAGGGGACAAAAGTGGGAGGGATTGAAAAAAAAAAGAGAGGGTGGATTTAGGGATGTAAAAGTCAGAAACAAAACACTGTTGAGAATGGACTGGTAAAAATGAGAGAGACATTAGGATAAACAATGAGAAATGGGATGGAGGGAAATACTCAGCAATAATAACTTTGAAAACTATTACAGCAAATTTCTCAGAAAAAGACGTTATTTCTGGAGGCGGGGCTAAGGTGATGGAGAAAAGGCAGGAACTTGCCTGAGCACTTTCCTAAACACCGCTGAACACCTATACATAATGCCTCAAATCAAATTGTTAGCAGCAGAACCCATTAAAAGATGGGATGAAAAAATGTTCCAACCAAAGACAACATAGAATGTCATCAATAAGGGATCTATTGCACTGGGGCAACAGTGGAACAACACTCAAGGCAGTCAGTGACTATGCAGATGAGGTCCTAGCAAAAGAGGAACAGGCTTTTGGAGTGACTGAATTTGCAGCAGTTGAGGTTTTTTCTGGAGCTTTTAGCCTATATACAGTAAGGGCATCAAAAAACTGAACAGAAGGAGATTGCAGGGGTCTCTTTGCTAGGACTTAGGGAGAACTTTGTTGATTTTTCAATGCTCAGATCTAGGTCATAGTCATGTGTGGCAGTCTCAGGGTGAGAAGAATTACCAGCACGGCAGAGCTTTCAGTCACAGGGGTATAATATATGTGTGTGTGGGCATTTCCATGTTCATGTATACATAGAGAGAGGTCACAGGATGAGTTGAATATGAAGGGATGATATCTAAAAAATACAATTAAGTGGTGAGAGAAGAATTTATTGGGAGAAGGAGAAAGGGAGTGATAGATTAGGGTTAGTTATCTCATATGAAAGAGGCAAGAGAAAACTCTTACAATGGAGGAAAAGAGCAAGCATTGTCACAGTTCCAGGCTGAAAAGAGTACTTATGATCCCTCATAGACCAGATCATAAAGCAGGACAGGAGTAAACGCACATCTCCCTAGATCATACATGAAAATTTGTGGGTCTCCAGAAGTATCTCCAAAGACTACTGTACAAAGACCCTGAGGCTTGGGACACTGTTCCATCTGTCCTAGAAGCAGAGACTCACTTTAGCAAAGAATTAAAGATCAAGAGATAGTCTGGAAAAATGAGGAAACAACACAAAAAAGTTATTATGGTGATGAGAAAGATCAATACACATACTTAGAAGAAAAAAACAAGTCAAAATGTCAATACCAAAGCCTCGAAGAAAAAATATTAATTGCCCTCAGACCATGGAAGAACTCAAAAAGCATTTTCAAAATCAAGCAAGAAGGGTAGAGGAAAAAAGGTGGAAGACAAATGAATGTTGCTGAAAAGTCATGAGAAAAAAAAAGGAATCAACAGCTTGGTAAAGGAGGTACCAAAAAAAAAAAATACTGAATAAAGTAAGAGCTTAACAAACAGAACAGGTCAATAAGTAGAAGAGATGCAAAAATCCAATGAGAATAAGAATGTGTTGTAAACCAGAACTGGCCAAATGAAAAAAAAATATACAAAAGTTCACTGAAGAGCTCTGTAAAAACTAAAATTGGACAAATGGAAAAACAGGAACAAAAATTCACTGAAGAAAAGAACTTCTTCAAAAGTAGAATTAGCTAAGTGGAAAAAAAAGTTACAAAAGCTCATTGAATAAAGCAATTCTTTAAAAATTAGAATTAGGCAAGTAGAAGCTAAGGATTCCATGAAACGTCAAAAAAGAATTTTAAAAAGGAATGAAAAGAAGAGAGAGAGAAAAAATACCTCATTGCAAAAACAACTGACCTGGAAAATTGATACAGGAGAGATAATTTAAAAATTATTGGACTCCCTGGAAGCCATGATCAAAATTGAGCCTAGACAATATCTTTAGAAAGTTATCAAGAAAAACTTCTCTGATACTCTAGAACCAGAGGGTAAAATAGAAATTGAAAGAATCCACTGATCAACTCCTGAAAGAGAACCCAAAATGTGAACTCCCAGAAATGTTATAACAAATTCCAGATATCCCAGGTCAAGAAGAATGTATTGTAAGCTACCAGAAAGAAACAATTATAGTATGATGGAAGCACAGTCAGGATAATACATTTAGTAGTTTCTACGTTAAAAGAGCAGAGGCCTTTGAATATGATATCCCAGAGGACCAAGGAGCTAGGAATATAATCAGTAGTCACCAACCCAGCAAAATTGGTTATAATCCTTTTGGGGTAAAATGCATATTCAGTGAAATAGAGGACTTTCAGGCATTCTCAATAAAAACTTCAGAGTTGAATAGAAATTTTGACTTTTAAATACAAGACCAAGAGAAGAAAAAAAGTTAAGGAGGAAAGGGAAATCATAAGATAATCAATAAAATTAAAATATATTTCTATATAGGAAAATGATATTAGTAACTCCTAAAAACTTTCTAATTATTAGGGCTATTAGAAGAAATAAACAAAGAGTACACAGGTATGAGTTGAATATGTAGGGATAATACCTAAAAAGAAATGAAGGGATGAGAAAGAGGAATGTATTGGGAGAAAGGGAAAGGGAGAAATAGAATTGTTTAAATTATGCAACATAAAGAGGCACTAAAGAACTTTTACATTATAGAGGAAGATGGGAGAGTTGGCAGAGAATGTTTAACCTTATTCTCGTCAGAACTGGGTCAAAAAGGAAATAATCTATCTTAATCTACAAGAAAGGAGGAGGAGGAGGGGATAAGAAAAGGGATATTGAGATAGAATGGAGTGTGGATTAGGCGAGGTTGTAGTCAGAAACAAAAATTCTTGTTTTATTTTTTTTCATTATTTTTGTTTAATTTTTTTTAGTTTACATCATTGATTTCCACAAGATTTTGAGTTACAAATTTTCTCCCCATCTTCCCCTCACATCCTTCCCCATACAGCGATCCCACTGTATACCCCCTCCCCCAATCTGTTCTCTCCTCTATCCTCCCTTATCACCCCTCTGACTTTCTGGTAGGGCAGTGCCTGTATATCTTATTTCCAATAATAATTATTATTATAATATATATTTTTAAGTTTGATTTTAGAACTTTAAAATCTAGATTCTTTCCCTTCCTCCCTTGTCATCCACCCCCAGTGGAAAGACAAGCAATTCAATATAGGCTGTCCATGTGTAGTTACGCAGAACATCACCACAATGGACATATTGTATAACACTGACAATATTTCCCTCCTTTCTATCCCACCCTCCCCTTGTTCTATTGTCTACATCAGAAACAAAAATCCTTGAAGACTAGGTGAAAGGAGAGCAAAAGTAGAATAAATGGGGGAAATAGGATAGAATCACAGTTAGCAATCATAATTGTGAAAAAATATTGAAACAAGTTTCTTATGTTCATCATTTCTTCAAGATAATGACCTCATTTCTCAAATATATAGAGAACTCATTCAAATTTATTTTTTAAAAAAAAGCCATTCCCTAATTAATTTATGAACAATCATTTTTGAGTGAAATAATCAAAACTATCTATAATTATAGGAAAAAATCTCTAAATAACTATTGCTTGGAGAAAAGCAAATTAAAACAACTCTGAGCTACCACCCCAAACCTGTTGGATTGGCTAAAATGAGAGAAAGGGAAAAACAATAAATATTGGAGGGTTTGTGAGAAAATTGAGAAACAAATGAACTATTGATGAAAGTGTATACTGATTCAACCATTTTAAATGTACATTTTATTTTGATTTTTGGTGATATTTTAAATGTTTGTTTATTTTTAGTTTTTATTATTCCCTTCCATATATTTAAAATTTCTTCCCCCTCCTATCCCTATTCTCTCCCCAAGACAGCAAAAATCTGATACAGGCTCTATGTATATATTCCTATTAAATATATTTTTACATTAGTCATCTTGTATAGAAGAATTAGAATGAATGGGAGAAACCATGATAAAGAAAGAAAAACAAAACAACAACAAAAAAGAAACTATTTGGCCTCACTCTGCATTCATACTCTATATTTCTTTCTCTGGATGTAGATAACATTTTCCATCATGAATCCTTTGGAATTGTTTTAGGTTCTTGCATTGCTGAGAAGGGCTAAGTCTATCAGTCACTGCACACTGTGGCTATTACTATGTACAGTGTTCTCCTAGTTCTGCTCACTTCAGTCAGCATCAGTGCATACAAATCTTTCCAGGTTTTTCTGAAGTCTCCCTGTTCATAATTTCTTATAACACAGTAGTATTCTATTACATGCTTATGCCACAACTTAGTCAGGATTCCCCAATTGATGGGCATCCCCTCAAAATTTCCAATTCTTGGCCGCCACAAAAACATCTGATATAAATATTTTTGTACATGTGGCTCCTTTTGCCCCTTTGATGATCTCTTTAGGATACAGCCCTACAAGTGTTATTTCTTGGTCACAGGTATGCTATTTTTATAGCCCTTTGGGCATAATAGTTCCAAATTGCTCTCTAGAATGGTTGAATCAGCTCACAGCTCCAACAAGAATGCTTTAGTGTTCCAATTTTCCTACATCTTCTCCAGCATTTATAATTTTTCTGTCTTGTCATGTTAGGCAATCTGATAGGTGTGATGTGGTACCTCAGAGTTAATCTGAATTTCTGTAATAAATAGTGATTTGGAGCATTTTTCATATGACTATAGATAGCTTTAATTTCTTCCTCTGAAAACTGCCTCTTTGTATCCTTTGACCATTTTCAGTTGGGGAATGACTTGAATTCTTATAAATTTGACTCAGTTCTCTACATATTTTAGAAATGATACTTTTATCAGACACATTGGCTGTAAAAATTATTTTCTAGTTTTCTACTTCCTTCCTAATCTTGGTTTCATTGACTTTGTGCAAAAAAAAAAAAAGGAAAAAGAAAACAAAAAAACAACTTTTCAGTTTAATGTAATCAAAATTATCCATTTTCCATGTCATAATGTTCTCTATCTCTTGTTTTGCCATAAATTTCTCCATTCTCCATAAATCTGACAGTGATTTAACCATTCTTTTTTTTTCTTCATTAGGTAATTTCATTGTTTCAATATATTCAATATATAAGCTCTCATATTGTCTTCATCGAGGCAGGAAGTCTTAGCAGGTCCACAGAAAGCAGTTTTTGTGGTGGCCAAGAATTGGAAATTGAGGGGATGCCCCTCCAAGAAAATTCTAAAGAATTTATGATCAAGAATACTATCTCCAGAGAAAGAACTGAGTCTAAATTCGAATGGATTCATATTTTTTTTCTTTACTTTCTTTTTCTGTGTTTTCTTTTACAACATGACTAACATTAAAATTTTTTAAAATTCTCTTTAGACCCTCAGGGACTGCCAAATTACACGGCTCTTTCAGTCCAGTGAGGAGATGACCCTATGTCTTGGATCAGTTGTGTGCAGACTTCTGACTACAGCCATCATTTTATCTGCTCCTGCAGTTTTGTCACTGTAACGCCATGCACCAGCAGATTCCCAAAGGAATGCTACTGTGAACAGCCTTTAGAGTTCAGATTACAAAATATAGTGAA
>CM053583.1:138282099-138322144 GCA_028627135.1 Pseudochirops cupreus
TATGCGTGTATATATATATATATGTATGTATGTATACAAATGCATACGTATATTCAATTTTTTTCATAGGATCAAATCTCAAAAGACTTGAAACGAACAGCAGAGACCATTTAGTCCCACCCTTTTTCTTTTGTTTGTTTGTTTTGACCAGGAACTTTTAGTCAGTTCCCTGAAGTCAAACAGATAATAATTCTCATACATAATATTTGAACCTAACTTCTGACTACAGAATACATACTCTTTCTACTTTACCAAATTTTCTCATATTAATCAAGACTATATTGGTAGGTGGCAGATTTGAAATAAGGAAGGAAAATTCATTTTGTAAATTTTTAGCACAAGAAAATTAAAACTGTGCCAAAGTGGAATAGCCTGAACTGTCAGATAGAAGACCGTGTCAAATCTTTTCTAAAGATTTTCAAACAATAACTATATGATCACTTTGTGGCTATCATGTAGGTGGGATACTTGTCAAGACCTATTTTAGTCCAGATGACCTCTGAGGTCCTTTTCCTCTTTGAGATTCTGTGAAAGTATGACAGTCATCATAATGTGCTTTCTGGATGCATTTGAATTATTACAGTAAATATTTTAAACATTAAATGTATGTTGCTACCTCTATCTTCAGGGAAAAAAAAAACAAATAGCATTTTATCTTCATGAGTAAGGAGAAGGCATCAAGATTATAAATTTACTGGGTATATTTAAATTTAATTTGCATATTCATTTGAGGTATGAAAGAGATTCAGAGTACAGCATTTTCCCCAGGAAGAAAAAAAAATATTAATACGAAGCTATTTTGATACTCTGTTTATATAAAGTATGAGTAATATTAGAAATTAAAATATATCAATGTAAACATATTGGGGAATTAATTCCTTCTGCCAACTCAGATTTCAACACCTTTAGAGCACCCCCCCCACACACACACACACAGGTATGGATATATGGATGTAGGTAGGTAGATAAGCAGTATTTTTAATTGTGAGTTCCAGATCCTCTCGCTTCCTTTAGTCTCAACACTAGCCATTGATAAGACAAACAACAAAATATGAATTAAATATATTAAATCATGCAAAAATGCTTTCATATTAGCACTGCTTCAAATTTTTTAAAGAAAGAAACTTAGGGAAAATAAAAAAAAAAGTATTAAGTCCACTCAGAGTTAATCAGTTCTCTGGAGCTGAATAGCATTTTTCATTATGGGTCCTTTGGCATTGTCTTAGATCATTGCCTTAATTTTGAGATGCACATGCACATATGCATGTGTGTGTGTGTGTGTGTGTGTGTGTGTGTGTGCATGTGTGTATCCTTTATTCGAAAATCTTGCTGCTATTCCTGCTTCCCCAGCTTCTTGTTTTCCTTCTAATTTTGTCTACATTGTATGTATACACTCAAATTTCATATGTTTATATATACTTATGTATGTGTTTATATGCATAAATACATACATATATATATATACAAATGTCTATATGTACATATTTAATTTCATTTAATTAAAAATATATTTGTTCTACTTTCTATGATTCTTTCTGTCTTTTTTTTTGTTCTTAAACTCTTTATGCATAGATCTAAAGCTATTTTTTTTCATTCTTCCTTCATTTTACACTTTATAATCTTAATAAATTCCCAGAGGCTTAAGTTTGAGTTCCATATAGTCCTACAACTAGTAGGTGTCAGAATTTGAAAGTGGATCTTTCTCACTTCAAGCATTCTTACTATGATATCTGGCTCAGCCAAATATCATTGTTAATTCATTTTACTATGTCTGATAATGATTTATGTCTTCTACTCACAGCATGTCTTGATATATATAAAACAGCAAATAAGTCCAATGTTGGTCAAGTTCCCTCTTCAGTAACTATGGCATAAAATAATAAATTATTTGGCTTTAATATAAAGATTTGTTAATCACATGGGCTGTGATATAATTACAATGTTTTTCTAAAAAAAAAAACAACAGAAAATGGGAAAAATTTGGAATTGGAAACAATTTAAAAGCTATCAAATCAACAAAGATGAGAATGCTTTAGTATTAGGACACAAAAACTATTTTTTATTGAAGTAATAAATAAATTAATATTAAAAACCTTTGAATAATCAATTGTTTTATTATCACTTGGGTATGAACAGCTTTTGTTTTCATTGACAATTGAGAGTAACACAAAACTGAAGGAAACAAAAAGAAAAAATCTGTTTTCCAATGGGTCATCTGTAGCTGTAAGTAACACATGCTGAATGATTGCCACTGGAAAACTACATTCTGTGTTTTTTGATGCTAGAGTCAGTCAGTCAGTCAGTCAGTCAGTCAAAAGACATTTGTTAACTACCTTTTACATGCCAGGACTTATGATAAGAAATTGGGATACAAAAAAAATAAAATATGACCAAAAACCATCCCTTCCCTCAAGGATGTTCTCTCCAGTGGAGGAGAGAACAAACAAGACTAACACATGAAAAATAATGAAATACTTAAAAGAGGAGAGCCATTAAGATTAAGAGCAATTGGGAAAGGCTTCTTGAAGAAAGTGAGAATGTACTTAGGTCTTGAAGAAAATCATTGGAAAGCCAATGAACAGAGAGAAAGAGGGAGAGAATTTTAGGAACAGGCAGAGAGAAAATGCCTGGAGTCAAGAGATGGAGTGTGTTGTACAAGGAACAGCAAGGAGGATAATGTCACTAGATTAAAAAGCACCTGGCAGGAAAAAAAAAATTAAGAAGTCTGGATATGTATGGAACAGGGGAGGAGTTATGGTGCAACTTCTCACATTCATGTGATGATAGTAATATCTATTTGAATTTTTTTAACATGATGGAGGCCATGAATATGTAGATTTGCGTCATTATGATGCCCAAACTTCATAACTGAAGGAAAAAATAAATGATCTATTGAATAAATATCTTGGCAAAGTACTTACTTCAAAGAATTACTGCATAATTAGTGCACCCCAGCATTGGAAGGCATCTCATAAAGTATCATATATATTTTCACTGAATGTGCATATTTGTTCTAAATTACAAAGTGGCCATCCATCTTTTGCTTAAAACCTTTCAGGAAGGAGAAACCTACTCCTTTTCCAATTTGAGAGAGCACTAATGTTAATACAATATTTGTTATTTTAAATGTATTGATTTCACATTGTTTTTAATTCTGCCCTGGGAAAACTCAAAGGGAAAAATGATATTTTTTTGAAAACTTGAAGAATACTAGTAAGTTTTCCTCCCCTCAAAGTTTTCTCCTCCTTAGGCTATGGCTCAATTTCTTCAAGCTGACCTTCACATAGCATGTAAATCCATCCTATCCCTGAAGAAGATTATAAAGTCAATTATGTAAAGAAGTAAAGCCTGGAAAGATTGAAGTGATTACTCCAAGGTTTCAAAGGGAGCAAAGACAAGGTTCAAATCCAAGACTTCTATTTTCAATGAAGTTTCTTGCCCCTGAAAGTGTTATTGAAGATTTCATAAATTGTGGCATGAAAAGCTAAAAATACCATTTGGGGAAACTTCCTCTAGAAAAGGGAGTGTAGAAAAATTGATATATTGGGAACTAGTCAGGAAAAATAACACAGGTCTAAGGCCAAGATTAGGAGGTTGAAAAAATTGAAGTGAATTTACAAGACAGCAGAACATTACAAAGGAAAGTACCATTAGAAATTGAAAACTAATTAGATACTAGTCAGTGGGGATGCTAATATTGATGAAATAAATCTCTGTCATGATTTCTCCATTGACTATTAGAACCTTTCTCTTCCTCTTTAACTCACTTGAACAATCTCCAATCTCTCCTTTCCAACAGAACACTATCCCTGAAAATTTATTGAGGAAAATGAGGCCAGCAATCATGCAATCTCATTTCTAATTGTATATTTCATTCCAGTTCAAACCTATCCCTCACCGTTTTGCTCCATTTCACTGCTTCCCTTAGAAGTGGTGGTCCTTTTACTTGCTAAGATAATTTTGACCCTTTGTCACTTTCCATTCAAATAAGAGATAGCTTGTTTGATCCTATCATTAATTTGTGTTCTAATCTTTCAATCTCTTCTTATTAACTGGCTCATTCTCACACACAAGTCCAGATCTACTCCATTGTATAAACAAAACAAAACAAAACAAATAAACCAAAGGAAGCAAGAGCAGCAAAAATCCTTTCACTTTATCTTCATGTTTTCATTGTTTATCAGTCATCCATTTCACTCCCGCACTCATGATGATGAAGATAATGATAATGATGCTGGTAGTTTCATCTGGTGGTATGGGTTTGATGATGGTGATAACCAGCAATAATATTGCACTTTAATGTTTGTAGAGCATTTAAAGTATATTATCTCATTTTATCCTTATAACAACTCTTGGAGATTGGTGGTATAATTATCTTTACATTATGAATGAAAAACTGAGTTTAATAGAAGTTGTGACTTAACTATGGTATTATAACTAATTATATCTGTATCTGAGGCCAATATCTGAGTATCTGAGGCCAGATTTAAACCCAGGTCTATGTGACTCCAAGTTCAGTTGTCCTTCCATTAAAAAAAAAATACTCTTCTATACTTTGTACTATTTCCTGATTGGTCACCCTACTTCTCAACTTATAGAATAGAGGTAGAGAAAGAAAGAAAAGGGGAAACACAATGAAAGAAAGACATGTCTTTGGATATGTTTAATATAGAATGAAAGAAAATTGGGAACAAGGAAGAGTGGGAATTGCAACAGGTAGCTTCTTGCTGGAAGACTTGATGAAATTGGTGGTAATAGAGTCTTGCTAGAGGCAAGCAAGAGTTAACCATCAAAATCCTGAAACAAAATTATAAAAGCTCTAAATTTTAATTTAGGTCAAACTATAAAGTATACAATATCTTCATGTCTAACTCTTTGGAGTTGATAGAATGCTTATCCATGCTAAAAGTTCTGATGGAAAGAAAGCTCTTAGGAAAAAGAGAGTTTGAAAGTAGAAGAAGCTTATCCTTTTAGAGTGAATAGAAAGGTCTGTCCCTCAGTTCATCAGTTATATTAAATCAAGAGGGACCTACTTTAATCAAAAAATAGGAAGCATGAATCTCAATACAATAACCCTTTGGGAAAGTAGGGATGGGCTGCTCTTTCAACATCCTCATTCTCCTTCAAACAGTCACTGTGTGTTGTCTGTTAACTGTGTTATTGTGGTAGTGAAACCAGGGACACTGATCAAAGGCATCAAATTAGTATTGTCATATTCAAGACAAGTGGAAAAGTAAGGATGTCCAACAATAGAAAATATACTTCAGAGGAAATTGGGGTTAATTGAAGTATTTTTCCCCTAGTTAGGATTGTCTGAAGGTAGTCAATGAGGACACAGGGTAGTAGGAAAAAGTTATGACTTTAAATAAAGATGATAATTAAGTAGTAAAGACATGGAAGACATGAAGGAAAATAAAATAAAAAGAAGCATTTCATTTAAATATATTTTCTTGAATGTATATTGCACAATGTTTCTTTTTCTATTTATCTAAGTACATATGTTTCTTTATGTATGTATTTATGGACATATCATACATATTTTGGATAATAGTACTTTATTTAGAATATACTATAATTTTATATATAATATAGACATATATGCTGTATCATATATGTAATATATTATGTGTTATGTATCCTATATATAGAATATATTATAAGTTTATTATAAATAAATATATTTCTATACACATTATATGAGTGCACAAGCACGCACAAAAACTATTTGCATACATGCAAAAAAGTCTCTTTTTTATTGCTTTTCTCCCTTCAACTTCTCATAATCTCCTGCAACAATTGCCTGCAGTGAGAGTGTAGGACTAGAATAGGCATAAGGACAAATGTAAAATATTTTAGAGTACTCTGAATTCCATAGGAAAAGGTTATTTCAGAAATTAAAAGTATTCCATTTGTAGAGAGTAGTGGCTCATTTCTGTCATTCTTCTCCAAATACATCCAATAACCATATGGCTAGAATTGCAGACCATATGGAAGCATTACCCAAACTTTAAATCATATTATATAATGTCTAAGGGATTGAAAAGAAGATAAAAAAAAGTTAATAGCTGAGAGAAACTTGGTATTGTTCTTACTTCTAATATGTGACATATGCATCTGCAATTAAAAGAAAAAACTAGAGGTTTAAAGTTCTTTTGCCTTCAGAAAACTGTCATTTCTTTAGAATTGTTCATTTCACAAAGCAATCTTGGGCAAGTAATTGGGATATGTCTTATTTGATGGATTTCACCTTCTACCTTAAAGCTCACATGCCATTTGTTTCAATGCTTTGTAATACAATTATTATACAACATTATCCATTATAGTTTATATATATATATATATATATATATATATGTACCTAAAGTTTTATAATAATAATATTTTTGTTTTATATTATTCCCTGACCAAAATACATATCTTATCTAACTCTAACTTATCTAACTGTTGTGTGGTAATGGCATAGTTCTCTGAACTAAATTACTATTTAATTAGCTGTTCAACTGACAAAAATTGATTTTGTATTTTTTGGTAAGTCTCTTTAATTTTTTGAAGATAGAAAATACTTTTCAACTTGGGTTTCTGTGGACATCCAATTCTTTGCAAACAGGGAATATTTACTAGATGTTATAAAGACTGAACAGAATATGGAGGGGAAAAAAGAAATTTGAGAGATTAATTTTGCCTACCAATGCTGATTCCAGAGACTTCTAAAGTGGTTTAGTTAATTCCCTTAAGCTAGGATCTCATTTTAACCCATCTGTGTAAATAATGAATCCAAATGTTCCATAAGACAATGTTTCTCATGTACCTATGATGGCTGAGATTTGGAATAATATCATTTTTTTCACTTTATTTTCCAGAATTTATTTATTTTTAGTTTTCAAACATTCATTTTCACAAGATTTTGAGTTACTAATTTTCTCCCCATCTTTTCCCTATCCCCCACTCCAAGAAGGCAAGCATACTAAATATCCCTTCCCCCAGTCTGCCTTCTCTTATATGCCCTCCTATCCCCCCCCCTTCTTCCCCCTTATTTTCTTGTATAGCAAGATGAATTTCTATAGCCCATTTCCTGTATATCTAATTTCCATTTTTTTTAACATTTGTTTTTAAAACTTAGATTTCCAGATACTCTCCCTTTTTCCCTCTTCATCTACCCTCCACAGGAAAGACAAGCAATTCAATATAGGTTATACATGTGTAGTTATATAAAACATTTCCATAGTAGTACTATTATGAAAGAATAACTATATTTTCCCTCCATCCTATCCCATGCCCCATTTTTCTACTTTCTCCTTTGACCCTATTCCTTTTCAAAAGTGTTTGCTTCCAACTACCTCCTCTAATAATCTGCCTTCCCATTTATCATCCCCCTCTCTTCTCCCCTTCCTCCCTTCTTTCCTAAAAGGTACAATATTCAGTTGAGTGTATATGTTACTCCCTCCTTAAGCCAAGTCTGATGAGAGTAAGATTGACTCATTCCCTTGCACCTTGCTGCTATTCCCTTGCATTGTAACAGCTTTCCTTTACCTCTTTTATTGGAGATAATTTATGTTCTTCTACCTTTCCCTTTCTCCTTCTCCCAATATATTCTTCTCTCACATCTTAATTTTATTTTTTAGATATCATCCCTTCATAGTCAACTCTCCCTGTGCCCTCTGTCAATATATAAATACACACATATGCACATACACACCTATACATACATACTCGTATGTGTGTATGTATATGCATATACATGCATGAATAAATACATTATATACCTAGAGATACACACACATACACATACATGCATACATACATACATGTATATCTTCAACTATCCTAATACTGAGGAAAATCTCATGAGTTACAAATGCCGTCCTTCCATGTAGGAATGTAAACAGTTCCATATAATTTCTCTTTCCTATTTACCTTTTCATGCTTCTCTTGCTTCTTGTATTTAAAGTGCAATTTCCGGTTCAGCTCTGGTCTTTTCATGAAGAATGCTTTAAAGTTCTTGATTTCATTGAATTTCCATATTTTACCCTGAAGTATTATACTCAATTTTACTGGGTAGGTGATTCTTTGTTTTAATCCTAGCCCCTTTGACCTCTCGAATATCATGTTCTAAACCCTTTAATACCTTAATGTAGAATCTGCTAGATCTTGTGTTATCTTGATCATGTTTCCAAAACATTCAAATTGTTTCTGCTTGAATGCTTGTAATATTTTCTCCCGATCTTTTTCAAGAAGTGATGGTGAATTAATTTAATTCATATTTTACTCTCTGGTTCTACAATATCAGAGCAATTTTCCTTGATAATTTCTTAAAGATGATGACTAGGCTCTTTTTTTTGATCATGGCTTTCAAGTAGCCCAACAATTTTTAAATTGTCTCTCCTGGATCTCTTTTCCAGGTCAGTAGTTTTTTCCAATGAGGTATTTCATATAGTCTTCTAATTTTTTTTTTATTCTTTTAGGTCTATTTTTATAATATCTTGATTTTTAATAAAGTGATTAGCTTCCATTTGCTCCATTCTAATTCTAAGGGATGTATTTTCTTCAGTGATCTTTGGAACTTGCTTTTTTATCTGGCCAATTTTGCTTTTTAAGGCATTCTCTATTGGCTTTTTGGACCTCTTTTGTGATTTCAGTTAGTCTATTTTTCCTTCAATTATATTTTATTAAATTTGTTTCTCTACTTTTAATTTACAACTTTCAGTTCCACCATCCCTTAATTTCAAAATTTTCTTCCCCTCCCTCTCTACTCCCTTCCCTCCTGGTAGTTTGTAATCCAATGGAGGCTCTGCAAATACCTTCACATTAAGGATTAGACAGGTTGTAAAGAAGAATTATAATAAATGAAGTGAACAACGAGAAAGAAGGAATGAAACAAAACTAAATACAAAAGAGAGAGCACACTGTTTGCATTCAAACTCCATAGTTCTTTGCTCTGGATGTGGATATCCTTTCCATCATGAGTCTTTTGGAGTTGTCTTATAACCTTGCATTGCTGAGAGTACCCCAGTCTATCAAAGTTTGTCATCACACATATGATGTGCCTGCAATTGTGTACAAAGTTCTCCTTGTACTGCCCTTCTCTTTCAGCATCAGTTTATATAAGTCTTTCTAGGTTATTATGAAGTCTGTCTGCTCCTCATTTCTTATAGCACAATAGTATTTCATTACATTGATATGCCACAACTTGTTAGGCATTCCCTTGGTTTCCATTTCTTTGCCTCCACAAAAAGAGCTGCTATAAATATTTTTGGGCAAACAGGTCTCCCTCCCACTTATGTGATCTCTTTGGGATACAGCCCAGGGTCAAAGGGCATGTACTTTTTTATAGCCCTTTAGGCATAGTTCCAAATTGTTCTCCAGAATGGTTGGAGCAGTTCACAACTCCACCAGCAATGCTTTAGTGTTCTACTTTTTACACATCCTTTCCAGCATTTATCATTTTCCTGTTTTGTCATCTTAGCCAATCTGACCAGTGAGGTGTGGTACCTCACAGTTGTTTTGATTTGCATTTCTCTAATCAATAGTGGTTTAAAGCATTTTTTTCATATATTTATACACACACACACACGCGTGCACACACACACACACACACACACATATATATCTTCAATTTCTTCCTGTGAAAACTGCCTGTTCATATCTTTTCACCATTTATCAATTGGAGAATGACTTGTATTCTTATAAATTTCACTCAATTCAGTTAGTCTATTTGTAAGGTGTTATTTTCTTCAGTATTTCGGGGGGTCTCCTTTAGCAAGATGTTGATTCATTTTTTTCATAATTTTCTTGCATCTCTCTCATTTCTCTTCCCAATTTTTCCTCTGCTTCTCTTACTTGATATTCAAAATCCTTCTTGAGCTCCTCCATAGCAACCAGTTCATATTTTTCTTGTAGGCTTTTGATGTAGGGATTTTGACTTTGTTTGTCTTCTTCTGATTCTCTCTTTTGATGTTCTTTGTCACCAAAGAATGATTCTATAGTCTGATTTCTCTTCCACTATTTACTTATTTTTCAATTGGAAAATTACCTGAGCCTGGAGCTCTTTGCCACTGTGGAACTCTGCTTCCAGAGTGGAGAGTACTATGCCCCCAAGTTTCTGCGGTTTTGCACAGTTGTCAGAGTTTCTTTTTGCCACCTGCCTCAGAAGTCTAAGGAGGATGCCCTCTCCACAGCTGCCACAATCTCTGCCATGCCACTGTTCCTCCTCACCCAATGATTGCCACCCAAGACTGTGACCCAGATCCAAGCAGGGCAAAGCAAGGGCATCCTGCTTCAGTGGCAGTGAAGTGATTCATTCATTCAGCCACTTGTTCCCCCCACCATTTGTGGACCTGGAGCTCAGTAAGCAACAGCCACCAGCCACCTCTGCCACCCTGAGGGCAGGGTCCAGATTGCACTCTTCTCTCATCTAAATTCAACTGAGTTTCCCCACTGACCTTTTACTTTCTCTTTGGTGTTTATGGGTTGAAAAGTTTGGAAACTGCCACAGCTTGTGATTGAGTTGCCTGAGGTCTGCTCTGGCACATCTGTCCTGGCATGGTCTATGTGGAACTATGCTCTTCTCCTAGCCCAGTGCAATTGACCCTCTCTGTTGGCCCGCCAGGCTATCTTCCATGTGAGACTTGTTTTACTCTGTCATTTTGTAGGTTCTATAGCTCTAAAACTTGTTTAATGTCATTTTTACAAGTGTTGGAGGTGATTGGGGGATGAGGTCAAATAAGTTCCTGCTTTTTCTCTGCCATCTTGGCCAATTTGGTAATTTTTTTTAGGTATTATACCAAGCCATTTTGACTGCAATTATTCAGGTTATGAATTACACTATTTTTCAACATCATCTGATTAATAATAAAAATGTAGATCTTTTCCTTAGTGAAATATTTTACCTTGGTTATATTTATTAGGTGAACACAGCATAGTATAATAGATATAGACTTGGAAACTTGGAGCTCATCTAGTCCAACTTCACCATTTTACAGATAAAGGAAATAAAGTCCAGTGTATTCTGACTCCAAATCCAGAAATCATTCCAATGTATTATTTTATGTTATTTATTTATTTTAAGTTTTTTTTCTTTTTAAATTTTGAGTTCCAAATTTTCTATTTCCTGCACCTCCTCAGAAGGTAAGAAATACAATATCAGTTATACCTATGAAATCATATAAATCATATTTCCATATCAGCCGTATTTCAAAAGAAAAGAAAGAACAATAAAATGAGAAAATTACCACTACTGTGTATATTTCCAAAGGGGATTAGGGAAAAGGGAAAAGAACCTATATGTTCTGCAATATTTATAGTAGTTCTCTTTGTTGTAGGAAAGAACTAGCACTTGGAGGGATGCCCATCAATTGGGAAACAACTGAACAAGTTGTGGTATATGATTGTTATGGAACACTACTGTCCTATAATAAATTATGAGATCAATGATCTTATAAAAATATGGAAAGACTTGCATCATATAATGAAGAGTAAAATGAGTAGAACCAAAAGAACATTGTATACAGTAGCAGTAATATTGTTTTAAGAATGACTTTGTGTGAATAAGTTATTTTGACTATTCTAAATACCCAAAGTAACTGCAAAGGACATGTGAAGAAAGATTATATCTGTGTCAGGGGTTGGGGGAAACCTTATTAATAGAAGTATGTACACATTAATTTTTTCTCTTTATCTTCTCTCTCCCTTCCTCCCTCTTTCTCTGTATACACACACCTATTACATATACACATATGTATATTGTGTATATACATATATTATATAAAAGACATACACACCTATTTGTGCCTTATGGTAGCCATCTCAAGGGCAGAAAGGGAGGGAAGAAAAAAAAGAAAGGCATTCATATGATAACTTTATTTTACAGTTAAAAAAATAGTAAGTTGTAGATAATACATTTATAGTTTTATGTGCAATCATTTTTAAAAACTATACTACCTCATGAAAATGCTTGTTTTGTTGCATAAATTAAAAACATAGAAAAATAAATGAACTCAGAGTTCCTCAGTTCTCTTTCTGAATGTGGATAGTATTTTTTTTTTAATTATGAGTCCTTTGGAATTTTCTTGGATCATCATATTAATCAGAGTAGTCAATTCTTTCACAGTTGATCATCATTACAACATTGTTGTTGCTGGGCACAAAGATGCCCTGATTCTTTTCAATTCACTTTCATCAGTTCATATAGATCCTTCAATGTTCTTTTTTTTCTGAAACATTTCTCAAATTTTTTTTCTTATATTACATTACTGCTCAATCATCATATGCCACAACTTGTTTACCATTTCCCACCTGATGATCATCCCTGCAATTTCCAATTTTTGCCACTCAAAAAAAAAAACTGCTATAAATGTTTGTACATATAGGTTCAGTAGTTGTATTTGTGAGGCAAAATATTTGGACAGTTTAATAGCCCTTTGAGCATAACTCAGAATTGTTTTTTTAGAATGGTTGCAAGATTTCACTATCCCATCTGTAGTACATTAATGTATGAATTTTCATGTCCAGATTTATCATTTCTGATAGGTATGACATGGTATCTTAGAGTTGTTTTAATTTGGCACTCTTTATTCCAGAGTAATTTAGAGGATTTTAATATGAATAATAATAACTTTGATTTCTTCTTCTGAAATCTACTTTTTTATATCCTTTGAACATTTATCAAGGGATTAATGATTCTTTTTATTTCAAATAAATTTGACTCAGATCTAAAATCAGCTTATTTTTTAATAAATGAGACATTTACCCAAGAAACTGTTGCTGTGCCATGTTTGTGGGCTATGAACAAGTCTCCATCCTTGTGTCACAGACTTCTGCAAATCTCACAAGTTTTCTTGGGTGGTAAAATGTCTCACTCCATCCTTTGTTGACTCTGCTGATCCAAAATTTTATTTGAGATGATATTTTAAAAGTTGTTTAGAGTGGAATATTGGGAGAATTCAAATGAGTAACTTTCCCTAATCCACCTTCCCCACTGCATTATCTTAAAGTAAATATTTACTCAATGCATCATATCTATTGAAAAATGGGGTAAGGGAGCATCCAAAATATTAGGAAAGTTCATATCATTGATAGAATATCTAAAAGATCAAAATAGGATCTGAGTAAATTACAGCAAATTTCATGCACTTTCAGAAGATATAGAGGCACTGTGGAATAGTGGGTAGAATGCTGCGAATGGAGTCAAGAAGAACTGAATTAAAGTATACTTCCTGATGCATATTAACAGTAGGATTATGGACAAGTCATTAAAGATCTGATTGTTCCTAGTCAAATCTTTAAAACTACAAGTTATAGATCAATATACCCATTTTGCAAGATTTTTTTAAAAAGGAATTTTTGTATTGTTGAAGTTATAAGTCAAATCCCTCTCCTTTCCCATACTCCAGAAATAAAAAAAAAAACAAGCGCAATCATCTAGAATAAACTACCGTACTTAAAATTCACTATGTAAGATCAATATATAAAATGAAGACAAACACCCTATTCCTTTGAATCAGAAAAAAAAATGTTGTAAAAGATAACACCCTTCCCCTGGGCTGGGACAAAAGTGATGATAGAACAAATGAATTGGAAGATAAGACTTCTGATTTTGTATGTTTATGATATAGGTCTGCATCTTACCATTCATTAAATTAGGGAAATAATTACTATCACAGCTGCAGGAATCATGTTTTAATTAAATCGTATGAACATTTATTTTTAATAATTCTATTGTACATAACTTTGTAAACATCACTTTCTGTTTTCCCCACCCCCCCCATCCCTGGAATGTAGGTTTCAGGATGTCAGAGATTGTTTTATCATTCATATTTGTATCCTAAATGCTTTGGCCTTTGTTGGCTAGTAGGTATTAAGGGACACGTGTTAAATTTAATATGATACATATTTGGGGGTTGGTTTGTTTGTTCTCAATAGTGAAGCATTTAACAGCTTTAACAAAAATATGATCTCATTTGACAGAGAGATTAAATATTAAATTTGAATCACTGAAGGTTTAATTAAAGAGGCAGTTTAGGTCAGTTACAATATTGAAAGTCAATTAGACTATGCTGAGTGTCACTTATGAGGCAAAGTTGAACTTGCAAATAAGCCCTTTTTGTTGAGATAAATGATTTATTTTAAAAAGATTTTGCAGTTGCAAATTAGTCACTATAGTGTAGCCCTGCACAATATATAGCCCATAGGCTGCTTGCAGCCCAGCAAAAAATGTCCAGGGCCCATGAAAAATGTAGAGGATGTGAAAGAAAGTAAAGATGCAAAAGTGCTTTGTTCTTGACCAATTAAACCTCTTTCCAATAGTCAGTATTATGCTGGTCATGTAATTTGGGGGTCAGATGCCACACTGTTCACTCTCTCTTGTTTGTCAAATGACCTATAGCAACTATTTTCAGTCTAATTCTAGTTTGAGAGGAATGAGAATTGTATCTTTTTGCTGTGTTTTCAGTCATTACTGGCATTGAATGGGGACAAAGTGAGTGCAGCCACTGATGCAGCTGATGCCTGCTAAAAGATGAGCAGCAAAAAGCAAGGGCTTCTTCCCTTTCTTTCCTGTGTGGCCACCCTCCAAGTTATATGAGTGTCTGTCTCTCTCTCCAAGGTCAGATATTCAGTTCACTATATCTTTGTATGTGAGCAGTTGCTGTAGAGATTTGGGGGTTCTAATGTTAAAGTTTTGGGGGGTTCTTTGTAAAATGGGTGAGAAAAAGAAATGGAAGACTGAATCAGAACATAGAGTGTTTAAGCCAGAGTGGAAAAAGAGATATGTTTACTTACATAAGAGATAAAATATTGGGCCTTTTCCAAGAAGTAATAGCCACTGCAAAGGAATACAATCTTGTCCCCATTTGGAATGAAAATATGCTAACATAAGCAAATTGGAAAACAGTGGAAAACAAATTAAAACCTCCAAATTGTTGTAAAATCTCAGTATGAAACAATGATCTTTCAGGAAAGTAAGCTTGGGAAATGAGGTGGCTACTAAGGGTAGTTTTCAGTTTTCTAAAGAAATTGAAACTGCTGGGAAATATTTTACTCAAAGTGATATCATAACTTCTTGATTTCTTATAAAATCATTAGCTTCCATTTGCTCCATTCTATTTTTGAGGAGTCATTTTCTGCAGTGAGCTTTTGGACATTCTTTTCCGTTTGGCCAATTCTGTTTTTTATGACATTCTTCTTTTCATTGGCTTTGTGGACTTCTTTTGCCATTTGGGTAAATCTATTTTTAAGGTGTTATTTTCTTCAGTGTTTTGGAGGGCTATCATTTGTTACTGTTGACTCATATTTCATGATTTTCTTGCATTACTATCATTTCTCTTCTCAATCTTTCCTCTGCTTCTCTTACTTGATTTTCAAAATCATTTTTGAGCTCTTCCATGGCCTGAAACAAATTTGAAGTTTTCTTGGAGGCTTTGGATGTAGGAAATTTGACTTTGTCTTCTTCTGCTTGAATATTTGGATCTTTGTCACCAAATTAAGATTCTATAGTCAGATTTTTTTTACTCACTGTTTGCACCATTTTCCCAGTCAGCTCCTTGATTTTTTAACTCATTGTTAAGGTAGGACTCCACTTCCAGTGTGGAGGGTGTAGTGTCCCAAGCCTCAGGGGCTTTGTGCAGCTATTTGCAGACACATTCCTGGGTACCTATAAATTTTCAGTTCTTCCAAGGTGGAATGATCAAAGGAGAGGTGTTTACTTCTCTCCTGGTCTGTGGTCTTGTCTGTGAGTGACCACAGCCACTCTTTTCAGCATTTTAACTATGAGAAGGATTCCCTCTTCACCACCACTACAAGCTCCACTAGGCCATCATTGTTGCTCACCCTGGAACTGCCACTCAGAATTGTGGCCCAGATCCAAACAAAGCAAGAAAATACTGTCTCAGTTCCAGCAAAGAAACCCCTGTAATCCCCCTCTGAACAGCCACTCAATGCCCCCACCATATGTGGAACAAGAGTTCAAGAAACATCCATTGTTTCTTCTGCTGCAGCTGCTGTCCCAGGACTGGGCTGGGCCTTGCTTCTCTCTCACCCAGGTCCAACACACCTTTCCTACTGATATTCTAAGTTGACTTTGGCATTTGAGGGTTAAGAAATCTGGAAACCACCATAGCCGCCAGTGATTCAATCCACTGAAGCCTGCTCTGGGTTCTCCAGGGCCAGTCTTTGTTGGCATGGACAGCATTGGTCTGTGTTTGTCTCCCAGTCCAGTGCAATAGAACCTTCCAGGTTCTCTTGGGCTGAAAATTTGTTTTACCCTGTAATTTTGTGGGTTCTGCTGCTCTAGAACTTGTTTAGAGTCATTTTTTTTTTTGCAGATATTTGAAAGATTTGGGGAGAGAGCTAAAGCAAGTCCTCGCTTTTACTCCACCATCTTGGTTCCCTGAAGGTGACTTCTTAAAGAAGTGTTTGCTGATTGCAGTTTCTGGTTTATGTCCCACTTAGCAAAGTAAATTTTTTTTAATATTAATGTGATTTCATGATAAATAAAAATCTTAAGTAATAAGTGTAATTAGTTGATATTAATTATAATTTTTCTTCTTTAATGTGATTTATTTGAAAAATAATTTGATCATCTATTATATTTTTATTTGGATAGTGAAGCACTAAAAACCCATCTATGGCCCAAAGATGGTAAGTCTATTTTAATTTTGACCCCTACCTACTGTCAAGTTGTGCAGGCCTGCTATAATGTGTGATAATAGCATTCATTCTTTTATTCCTAAAAATCTAAACTCTATATTTGCTCAAGATCAATAGATTATAATCTGAGGAAAACTAAAGAATAGATCAAATTCAACAATTGTCACTGAACCTTAAATGATGTAGACAAGTCACCTTAACTGCACTCATAAATTGTGGAAATGACCATATAAGGATGTCATCATCAAATGCGCATTTATGTATTTACAAAACAAATTGTCCCCTCTGGCAAATGCATTTTATCATGTTGGTATGGTCCTTCTTATGGAAGAATCACTTCTGAGGTTTTGTCTTTGTAAAAATTTTTTCACCTGTGAATATCTTGGGAGCTAAATTTAGATAGCTGTTTTAAAAAATATAACCCTAATTAATTGGGCCTTTTTAATTCTGCCATTCCATATTTGAATCTCAGAAGCAAATGCAAATATGTCATTAATACCAAATTACCAAGTGATTTATCCTGATGACTTTCCACACGTGAAGATTTTTTTTTTCTAATTGTTTGCTTATTTTATTGTTAAGGAAGTGTGTGCTAGGCAGAAATATTTGGAAGAGTCTTTAAACAATGAAATGAGAATATAAGGTCTCTTGGCTCTACCCTAGCTTTTAGGTTTAATATAAGTAAGTTTTCTTCACAAGCCCAAATTTAAGTCAAACTGATCTTTTTGCTATTCCCTATACAAAATATCTGAGCCATCCCAGTACCTTTACAAAACTCTCCCCAATGAATGATTTGCTCTGCCATCTTACTCCCACCTCTTCTAATATATGGCTTCCTCTGTGACTTAACTCAGCATTGCCTCTAACTGGAATCTTTTCCTAATTTTCCCAGTTATTAGATTATACGCATATAAATTACTATATTATTTTATATATTATACAAAATACACATACATATATTTCTTATAAATTAAAGTTGTGGGAATCAATATACATGTGTTTACCTCTCTGTATAGGTGTAGTTCCTGTCAAAGATAATTCAAGCTTATTTAGAGGAGACAATTTAATCTTTATCATTCTGTCCTCAGGATGTCATATAATGCCAAAGCATAAAGGGTATTTGATAAATTGTTGTTCTGGAGTCATTTTAGTCATTTTCAATGATTCGTGACTTCATTTGAGGTTTTCCTGGCAAACATAGTAGCATAGGATATCATTTCCTTTTTCAGCTCTTTTTGCATATGAGGAAACTGAAGCAAACAAGGTTCTCAAGACTTGCCCAGGGTCACATAGCTAGTTAGCGTTTGAGGCCAAATTTGAACAAAGAAAGGTGAGTTTTCCTGACTCCAGGCCTGGGACTTTATGTACTGCATCACCTAAATACCCTATATTCAATAAATTATTTTTAAATACATTACATTTTCAAAACCCACTATCACATTTGGCAATCTTTGTGCTTAAAAAGCATTTATGCCAGGGACAGAGTCAAGATGGTGGAGTAAAAGCAGGGCTTTGCTTGAATTCTTCCCCAAACACCTCTAAATACCTGTAAAAATTCCTCTAAATGAATTCTAGACCAACAGAACCGACAAAAAGGCAGAGTGGACAAATTCGCATCCCAAGATAACCCGGAAGGTTGACAGGAAAGGTCTGTAGCACCATTCTGAAAAAAGAATGCAGTCTAGCATGGACTGTGCAAGCACAAAAGGGGCCAGAACAGACCTTAGGAAACTGAATCACTGAAAGCTGTGGCTGTTTCCAGACTTCTCAACCCAAAAATGTCAAAGACAATTTATATGATCCACAGGAAAAGTCTGTCAGACCTGGGTGAGAGAGGAGAAAAGTCTGAGCCCTTTCCCAGCGTAGCATGGTGGTGGCAATGGCAGTGCCTGCTTCCAGAGCTCTCAGACTGTAGCAGGTAGAGAGATGAAGCTGCTGATCAGAGGTCAACTGTAGAGATCCCTTTGCTGTGTTGAGGCCGGATTCACTTGCTTTGCCCATTCATCAGTCTGGGTCGCAGATCTGGGAGGTAGAGTGCTAGTGTTGTGGATCTTTTGGCAACAGTGGAAAGGGAACCCTCTTCAGAGTTCCAAGGCAAAAAAGAGTGTTTGTGGTTACTCACAGACCAGAGAGCAGATAGGAAAGGAGTAAACACCTCTCCTTTGATCTTACAACCTTGAAAGAACTGAAAATTTACAGATCCCAAAAATATCTCTGAAAACAGTCAAACAAAACACCTGAAGCTTAGAACAGTAAGCTTTACACACTGGAAACAAAGATCTACCTTAACAAAGAGATAAAAAAAAAAGACAAGTAATTTGCCAGGAAAATGAGCAAACAGAGTAAAAAAAATGTCAGACTATAGAATCTTACCTTGGTGACAAAGAAGATCAAAACATATAACCAGAAGAAGATGTCAGAGTCAGAGCTCTTACACCAAAAGCCTCCAAGATAAAATGTAAATTGGTAACAGGTCATGGAAGAGCTCAAAAAGAATTTTTGAAAATCAAGAAAGAGAAGGAGAGGAAAAAAAGGAAGAGAAATGAGAGTGAAGCAATAAAATCAATAACTGGGGAAAGATGCCTTGAGAGAAGTAAACGATTAGAAGGCTCAAAGTCATCCCTATGTAAAGGTCCTTAGAAAAGATGTTGTTGAGATGGTCCCTGAAACAGAGTTTGAGAGTCTGGTCAGAAGGCAGAAGGTGACATCAGTTTAGAATTTGGAATTAGGTCATGGGCCCCATAGCAGTTTGGCCTCTCTCTCTCACCACAATGCAGACATAAGCCAATAAACTTGTCTCTTGGTGGAGAGCTTTCTGAGAAATGGAAGGATAAGTAAAACACTTCAACAATATCACAATGCTTCATAATCTTTCTTATGTTTTTGGAGATTATTTTGACAGTTGCTTGGAGGATAGATTGAAGAAAGTGGAAGAAAGGAGAATAGTTAGGAGTGTATTGAAAAATATCAAGGATACTGATAAGGGATTGAATAAGGGCAGTGAATATATTGTAAAGAAAAGGATGATATGAAAAATGTAGGACAGGTAAAACTCACAACTTATTGAATATAAGGATTAATAGGGAAAAGAAATGAATAAATAATGATCCTGAGGTTGTGAACTTCAGTTCTTGGAAGTTTGACAAAATTCAACAGGAACAGGGAACAATTTAGGTTGGCGAGATAATTAGCTTGGTGTTGGATATATTTATCTAGAGACGCTACATCAAAATGGTCATTGTGGCACTTGGTGATCCCTGGACCATGTGGGTCCCTAGAATATCTATTCAAAATTCAAGACTCTTCATGACTCAATTCCCCCTTAAAGTAATAGCTAACCAATTTGTAAAGACGTATTGACTTTTACCAGTCATCCAGAGAATGCATTATATCAAAACAAAGGAGATTTCATTAAGTAGTTTGCTGGAAGAAAGTAGCAAAAGAAGATATTTCTATTCATAAATGGGGTATATTTCCCCACAGCTTATGAAATTCCATGGGGTTTGGGTCAAAAAGAGAAAACAATTGTGGCCAAGGAACGCATATTGAAGATTCACATGAAGAACATGCTTGATCAGAGAACATGTATTAAGGAACTCAAACTGGGACCTACATGAGCATGAAACCAAAACAGAGGGCCCACAGATAGAGAAATGTGTTGTCAAGTTACATCAGTGGATGGTGCTTCTGGTGCTAAAGAGGTGAAGATTCACTTCAGAAATGGTATGTTGTTATTCTGCTAAATATCTGCGTTAAGCTGTCTTAATGTTCCTTTCAGTGTTCCTTTCAATTTCATGGTTGTCAAGCTACTCTCTGGTGGTAATTTAATGTTCTTTTATTTTTTTCGAGGTGTGATGACTAGAATGCTTCTCCATGATGGGGAAAGGCTAATTTAATTTTGACACATAGCTGAGGCAACCACACCCAGATAAATGGACAACAAAAGTTAGCAGAAGCACCAGGCTAAGATAATTTATTATTTTGATACTATTTTTTTCTGTTTGTTTTATTTTTTGGGGGGGAATTAAATAAGTCAAAATAAGTCAAAATGAGATTTGTAGAGGCTCCCTTCCTTGTTCCTCAAATCCACACATGTTAGCACACAACTGAACCTGTACAAGAAGAAAAGGTACGTGAAGCAGGGAAAGTCCAAGTTTCTACCTTTAGCATCGATATCTGACATTGCCAAAATTACTAGTCCTTTTAAGTTTTATTCTGTTCCACTTAGCAAAATCTCATTTGTCTCCCTGTGTTTTTTAATTGCCTCAGATACAAAAGCTCAACTTTTTAACAATACAAATTTCCTGATGATCCCATTTGACTATAAGTCTTAGAATGCTGTTAATTATATAAATCAGAATTGAAGACAAAACAAAATTCCATTGAAGAGACATGGGAGGCATTACTGGGCTACAACAGATTTCCAAAAATTATCTAATATACAAGAAGTAATGTAAATCCACTGTTGAAGCCTGACACCATCAGAAAAAAAAAAATTGACCAATAACATATGGAAAATAAGGAGGGTAATATACTACAAACTTACTGTTGTACTACAAACCAAAAAAAATTTTTAAAAATATGAAGAAAGGTCTTACATCCACAGGGTAACTTGCCAATGGTGGGTTTACAAAAGAAGTGGAGAATGCTTTCACAAGATAGGATGAATTGTGACTTGTATGGATGGAAGAAGTATCTACATTGATGAGATCATGATATTCAAATAGATGCTGTTGCTGCCAAATTTTACATGACACCACCAGCACCTATTAGGCAGGTCTAAATTTGACTTTCATAATAGAAAATAAAAGTGGAGAATAGCATAGATGCCAATAAATCTCAGCTGAGAGGAGTAGCCACACCCACGAAATAAGATTAGAAAGTTACCAAAAGGAAGTCCAAGGTTATTATTTAAAAGGAATATTGGATTGGGTACAATTGATAAATGTTTATATAGATGCCTTTCATTTTAAATTAAAACAAAAAGAGTAGTCTATATTAGACATGCTAGAAAAGTCTGTGATAACTTTCTGCCATTTTTTCTCCCTTGCAAGTCCATTTAGTCATGTTTTATCATTTATTTTTTCTTGTTTAAAGTTTGAAATTGTTCCCTTCTTAATAAATCTGAAATGCATTTCTACAATAAAGAATTACTTTATAACATCCTAAAGATGCTCCAGTTTATGTTTTATGACATTATTAAGAAAAGACCTAGGACTATTTCAGGTATTTGGCAGTACCTAATATCTATTAATGGTTTCATAAACCATCCCCTGTCCAGTCTTATTACCTAATTTTTGATCACAGAAACTTGAGGTAGGGACCTAATTGCCCAATGAGATAATGGAATATTCCACAGATACATTTTCTTAATTTCTGGTGTAGAAAACTGAGAATTGCAACAATCATGAAATCCTCTATTGGTCAGATTCTAGAAAGTTAAACATTCATTATGAGTGCAGTATTCATTAATTTTAATACCTTTCAGTCCAACAGATTAAATGAAATACGCTATCATAAATATGCTAAAAATAAATCTCATAGTTACTGGGTATCTCTGAAATTATCTAATAGTCCAACACTAAACAAAACAGACATTCTTTCTCCAACACCCTTAGAAAATGGTAACCGACAGTAATCCTGACAGACTCCTAGAAAAAGGAATCCATTATTCTTGAGGCAATTTCTACTTTAGGATGGACTTAATTTTAAAAAAAAGTTCCATCTTAATGAGATGAAATTGTAGCACTTCACAATTTATACACATAATTTTGACCTCTCATTACAAGGAGAAGAATTTTCCATTTTTGCTTAGCAGTCCTTTCTGCATCAACTGCTTATGACTAAGTAGTTATTGTGCCTCACCTTTCCTATGCCTTCTGTCCTCCAGGCTAAATATTTCTATCTCTTTCAGATAATCTTGATAGGACAATTTTACGATAAGTGAAAATGTCTTATTCTCTTCATCTTCCTTATGATAGATTCAGGCTCATCAATGTTTTTCTTAATTTTTGGCATCCAGAACTCAACATAGTAGTTGAAATAATATCCCAATTGGCCAGATTGCAGTTGGATTCTTACTTCCCTCAGCTTTGGATTATCTCATTCTATTCAGGCAGCATGAAGTTAGATTAGCTTTTTTGGTAACCTAATAAAAATCAAACTCCATATAAAGCTTTGTATTTTCTAAATTTGCTAGTCCATTTTATATGAAATGGTAATCGTTTAAACCCAAATGTAAAACATTATGGTTAGATCTAGTGACTAGATATTTATTTTCATTGGTATAGACACATTTAAAGTGAGGAAATTTCCTTTGCCAATCCAGGGCCTCAGTTTCTCTGCAATATATCACCTCATATAGTTGTGGAGAAGGCTAAGAGGTTAAGTGATTTCCAAAGAGTCAAAGAACAAGTAGGTTGCAATGGTGAGATTTCAACTTAGGTTTTCTAGATCTAAGGCAAGTTCACTGTGTGCTATGCTAAAGATATTTCCTACACTTATCTTGAACAAATTGTCTTGCTCCACTAAATTCCTACTTTGATATTTCACTCTGGCAAGGTAGTGGTCCTGATTTTCTAAGAATTCCTCCTATTAAAGATGAGTACTATCTCTTTATCCCACCAAGTTATGAAGGTTTGAAGTATGGGCCATGTGATTGAATGATATCTGTCCAAAGATTTGACTAGCTAATGTTAGGGAATCAATCATTATCTCTACGGTGGATTGACAAAATTTTTGCCATGCATACTCAGGAAAATCATATATTCAGTTGTAGGGGAACTGAAATTTATATGAATGGCTATAATATCCACAAAGATAAGATTATAGATACATGTGGAAGTAGAGATTTCACCTTATTGGTGAAAGGCCAAAAAGGCTTCTTGGAAGAGCTCAAGAAAGATTTTAAAAGTCAAATAAGAGAGGTAGTAAAAAAATGGAGAAAATAAATGAGAGGCATAAAAAAAAAGTTAGCTTAAAAAATGAAGGACAAAAATTGACTGATTAAAGCAACTCTTAAAAAAATGCAATTATCCAAATGAAAAAAGAAGACACAAAAATGCACTGAAGAGAACAAATTCTTAAAAAGTAGAATTGACGCAATGGAAAAGGAGGCACAAAAATTAATTCAGGAGAAGAATTGCTTAAAAAGAAGAATTAGCGGGGATAGGCGGAGTCACCATTGGGGCATAGAAGCAGCAAAATTCCACAGTTCCCCTCATGACCACCTCAAATACCAACAAAATAGGACTCTAAACAAATATTAGAGCTCCAGAACATACAAAAGGGCAGAGAAATAAAGTTCCTGATAAAGGCAGCCTGGCAGTCAGACAGAAAGGGTCCATTGCAGCATGCTGGGAGCCCGGACCAGCACCACATGAACCCATGGCTGTAGCCCAAGGGCAGCCAAGGACAAACCACAGCTAGAGCTTTCAGAAGAGCAGATCACTGGCAGCTGTGGTGGTTTCCAAAATTATCAACCCATAAGAGCCAAGGACAAAGGGAAAGGTTAATGGAATTGGCTAAATTTGGGGGATAGGGGCCAACTGACTGCCCCAAAGCAAGAAGTAGCTGAAGTAGCAGCCCTGGAAGTACCTCCACATGGCTTGTTCAGAGTTTGCAGGCTGCAGATTGCAGGGGGGCCAAGTAATCATTCAGAGGCTAAATGTTCTTGCCTTGAGCTGCCTGGATTGGGATCATGGTCTAGGGTTGTGGTCCTGAGGTGCATTTTCACCCCACCAAAGCTGGTGGGGGCTGCAGAGATGGTGGCCTCCTAATAGCTCCAGCAGCTGCAAAAACCCTAGCTGTTTGACACATAGCTCTGCCCTCTGAAAGCAGAGTTCTATGGAGCTCAAAAGACAAGTAATTGACTATAAACATGAGCAGGCAAAGCAAGCAAAGCAAGCTCAGCAATCCAACTTTAGATTCCTTTTTTGGGGACAAAAAGGAACAAAGCATGGAATGGTAGGAAGGCAACACAGTCAGAACTCCTGCACCAAAAGCTTGCAAGAAAAATGGAAAATGGTTACAATCCAAAGAGGAGCTTAAGAAGGATTTTGAAAACCAAGTAAGGGAAGTAGAGGAAAAATTGGGAAGAGAAATGAGAATGATGAAAGAAAATCATGAAAAGAGATCTCATCAACAACCTGATTGAAGAAAGTAACACCTTAAAAAATAGATTAACTCAAATGGCAAAAGAGGCCCAAAGAGCCAATGAAGAGAAGAATGCCTTAAAGAGCCAAATTTGCCAGATGGAATAAGAATCTCAAAAGCTCACTGAAGAGAATAATTCCTTCAGAATTAGAGTGGAGCAAATAGAAGCAAATAACTTTAGGAGAAATCAAGATACTATTAAACAAACGTAAAGAAATGAAAAAATAGAAGGCAAAGTGAAGTATCTCCTTGAAAAAACCACTGACCTGGAAAATAGATGCAGGAGAGACAATTCAAAAATTATTGGACTACCTGAAAGCCATGATCAAAAAGAGAGCCCAGGAATCATCCTTCAAGAAATTTTCAAGGAAAACTTCTCTGATATTTTAGAATCAGAGGGCAAAATAGAGGTTGAAAGAATTCACCAATCACCTCCTGACAAAGATCCCTAAAAGAAAAATCCTAGGAATGTTATAGCCAGGTTTCAGAAGCTCCAGATCAAGAAGAAAATGTTACAAGCTGCCAAGAAGAAGCAATTTGAATACTGTGGAAATACAATCAGGATAACCCAGGATCTAGCCGCTTCTACATTAAGGGATGGAAGGGCCTGGAATATGATATTCCAGAGATTAAGGGAGCTAGGATTAAAGCCAAGAGTCACCTACCCAGCAAAACTGAGTATAATATTTCAGGAGAGAATATGGCCATTCAATGAAGTAGAGGACTTTCAAGCATTCTTGAGGAAAAAAACAGAAGTGAATAGAAAATTTGACACTCAAATACAGGAAGCATGAGAAGGTAAACATGGAAAAGCAATCTTATGGAATTATCAAAGTTTAACTTTTTACATGCCTACATGGAAAAATGTTAAGTGTAACTTTTGAAAATTTTCTCAGTATGAGGATAGGTGAAGGGAATATAAGCATAAGCATATATGTATGTATGCATGTATATGTATATATATATAGATATATATATATACACATACATACATATATATGTATATATATGTACACACATACATACATACACATGCCTATATAGGAGGGCATATATGCATATGAATATATATGTGAATGTGTGTATAAATGTGTACCTAGACAGAGGGCACAAGATCAATTGAATAGGAAGGGATGATATTTTAAAAGGTGAAATTGAGAGGTGGGAGTGGATTAGAATGAGAGGAGACAGGAAGAGACAGAATGGGGTCAATCATCTCATAAAGAAGACGCAAGGGATTACTGTTAGAGTGGAGGGGAAGAACAGGGAGCCAAAAGGGAATGGGTCAACCTTACTCTCATTGAATTTGGCTTAGAGAATGAATGACATAAACTCTAAATTGGGTATCTTGCCCTACAGGAGAGAAGGGGAAAGGGGATGAGAGGTAACATGATGGAGGAGAAGGCAGGTTGTAGGGGAGACTTCTTAGAAGCACAGACTTCTGTAAAGGGACAGGGACAAAGTAGAGACTGGAACAAGTGGAGGAACGGGTAGGAGGGAGAGAAATATAGTCAGTCTTTCACAACATGTCCATTGTGGAGGTGTTATGTGTAACTACACATGTGCAGCCTGTATTGAACTGCTTGTCTTTCCAGTGTCTATCCTCAGTGGGTGATGAGGGAGGAAGGGATAGAATATAAATTTTAAAGGTCTAAACTCAAAGACATATATATATATATATATATATATATACACATATACATATATATGTATGTATGTGCACATGTACACACACACATATAAATATATATATATATATATATATATATATATATATATGTGAACTGAGGTAGGGAGATCCATTTTGCCCTACTGGAAAGTCAGAGGATGGAGGATATAGGACAGGGCAGATTGTGAGAGGGGGTATAGAGTGGGATCACTGTTTTGGGGTAGTGGGTAGGGAAAGGATGGGGAGAAAATTTGTAATTCAAAATTTCATGGAAATGAATGATGTAAATTAAAAATAAACAAACATATATTTTTTTTAAAAAGGGGGGAAAAAAGTAGAATTAACCTATTGAAAAAAGAGGTACAGAAGTTAACTGAAGAAAACAGTTTGTTAAAACTTAGAATTGGGTAAGTGGAAGTTAATGATTCTATGAGACATCAAATATCAGCCAAACAAAATCAAAAGAATAGAAAAATAGAAGAAAATGAAAAATATCTCATTGATGCGGGAAAAAAAAGTTGAATAAATAAACAAACAACTGACTTGAAAAATAGATCCAGGGGAGATTATTTAAGAATTATTGGTCTACCTGAAAATCACAATAAAAAAGAGACCCTGGACAGTATCTTTCAAGAAATTATCAAGTAAACCTGCCCTGTGATCCTTGAACTGGAAGGTAAAATGGTCATTGAAAGAATTCACCAATCATGTCCTGAAAGAGATCCCAAAATGAAAATGTCAATGGATATTGTAGTTAGATTCCAAAATTAACAGATCAAGGATAAAAAGCCAGAAAAGAACAATTTAAAAATCATGGAACCACAGTAAGTATTATGCAGGATGTAGCAGCTTGGAATATGATATTCTGTAAGACAAAGGACCTGGGAATACAACTGAGGATCAATGACTCAGCAAAATTGAGCATAATCTTTCATGGGAGGAGATGAGCATTAAGTGGAATAGGGAACTTCCAAATCATCATGATGAAAGGAACCAGAAATTAACAGAAGATTGGATCTCCAAATGCCAACTCAAGAAAAGATACAAAGGTAAATTAGGAAAGAAAAGAAAAACATGTTATTCAATATGTGTAATCTGTTTATATCCCTACATGGGAAGATGATTCTTGCAACTCTTGAGAATTGTATTTTTATTATGACATTTAAAAGGTGTATACATAGACAGAGGGTGAGTATATAAGATGACTTTGATGTGATAATGAAAAAAAATAATTAAGGGGTAAAAAATGGATTGTACAAGAAGAAGAGGAAAGAAAAGGAGGAGATAGAAAGGGTAAAATATATCACATGAGGAGGCAGAAGGACTTATTACAGCAGAGGTAGAAAGGGAGGGGGATGGGAATGATCTGAACCTTACTCTCATCAGATTTAGCTCAAAGAGGGAATAGCATACACACTCAGATGGGGATAGAAACCTATCTTAACCTATAGGAAAGGGTAATAAAAGGGGAGGGAGTAGACAGACGTGAGGGAAGAAGGAAGAGTAGAAGTAGCAAGGGGAAGGGGAAAGAAAAGGGAGGTGAACTAATAGAATGTAGTGTAAATTGAAGGAGGCAGGGGAATGAAGTAAATGACCTGTGAGGAGAGAAAGGGAAAAATGAAAGAAAAAAAAAACATCAATATGGGGCTAGGTGAGATGAATAGGAGGGAGAGATAGACATTTTTAGTAATCACAACTGTGAATGTCAATGGGTTGAACTCTCCCATAAAATGGAAGTGGTTAGCAGAATGGATTAAAAACCATAATCCTACAATATGTTGTTTAAAAGAAACACATTTCAAGCAGAAAGATACAGAGTAAAGGTAACATGTCAGTTAAAAATATATTATGCTTCAGCTGAAGTAAAAAAAAAATCTTGATCTCACACAAAACGAAAGCAAAAATAAAGCTAATTAGAGGATGTAAAGAATGAAACTTCATCCTGCTAAAAGATACAAAAGAAAATGAAGATCAGTACTAAACATACATGCACCAGGTGGTCAAATTCCAAATTCTTAGGGGAGAAGTTGGTGAGTTGAAGGAGGAAATAGATAGCAAAACAATACAAATGGGCAATATCAACCTCTCTCTCTCAGAACCAAATAAAACCACAAAATAAACAAGAAAGTAGTTAAGGAGATTAATAGACTTTTAGAAAAGTCAGATATGGTAGCCCCCTGGAGAAAATTGAATGGGTCTAGGAAGTAACATTGCTCTCCTCAGGGACACACACACATACACACACACACACACACACACACACACACACACACACACACACTGACCATTTACTAGCCATAGACAATAGAACACCAGCCCTGGAGTCAGGAGGACCTACCTGAGTTCAAATCCGGCCTCAGACACTTGACACACTTACTAGCCATGTGACTTTGGGCAAGTCACTTAACCTCTATTGCCCTCCAAAAAGCAAAAAAAAAAAAAAATTACAATCCAATGCAGAAAGGCAGAAATATAAAATGCATCTTTTTTTCAGATTACACTGCAATAAAAATTTCATGTAATAAAATGTTATGTAAAGGTAGACTAAAATTTAATTTGAAAGTAATCTAATCCTAAGCATTTAGTGAGTAAAACAACAAATCACAGAACCAATAACTTCATTCAAGAGAATGACAGTAATGATAAAACTCATGGGATGTAGCCAAAGAAGTTCTTAGGTGAAATTCTATGTCTCTCAATGCTTAACATGAATGAAAGAGGAAACCAATGAATTGGGTATGAAACTAAAAATCTAGAAAAATAACACATTCAAAATCCCCAATTAAATATCATATTAGAAATTTTGAATATCTAACAAAAGATCAATAAAATGAAAATCTAGAAAGCTATTGAACCAATAAATAAAACTAAGACTGATTCTATTTTTAAAATGCAATAAAATAGATAAAATTTTGATAAATTTGAAGAAAATTTTTAAGAAAGGAAAGAAGAAAACCAAATTACCAGTATCAAAAATGAAAAGAAGTAAATTCACCACTAACATAGAGGAAATTAGAACAGTAATTGGGAGCTATTTTGCCCAACTGTATGCCAATAAATCTGACAATCTTATTGAAATGGATGAACACTTACAAAAATGTAAATTTCCAAGATTAACAGAAGAGAAAGCAAAGTATTTAAATAACCCCATCTTAAAAAAAGAAAGAAAGAGATTGAATAAGCCTTCAATCAACTCTTCAAGGTGGAAACATAGGGTCAGATGGATACAAAAGTGAATTCTATCAAACACTTGAAGAACAATTTGTTCCAATACTATGTAATCTATTTCAAAAAAATAGGCAAATAAGGAGTTTTATCAAATTCTTCCTATGATACAAATATGATACTGATACCTAAATAGAAAAGAGCCAAAACAGAGAAAGAAAAGTATAAACCAATTTCCCTAATGAATATAGATGCAAAGATTTTAAATAAAATATCGACAAAGAGATTACATCAACTTATCATAAGGATAATGCACTATGACTCAGTGGGATTTATACCAGGAATGCAGGGCCAATTTGATATTAGGAAAACCTTCAGTAGAATTGACCATATCAGTAACAAAATTAACAGAAATCATATGATCATCTCAATAGATGCAGAAAAAGCTTTAGACAAAATGCACCACCCATTCCTATTCAAAACACTAGAGAGCATGGGAATGAACGCTGTATTAAAGCAAATCATGAGCAGCTTTCCCAATGACTGCTGTGATGAATTAATTTAAAGGTCTAAACACATAGTATAAGGAACTCTCTATTTAGTCAGAAATGAACTAAAGCATAACATTTGAGTAATTAAAACATAACATTCACAACAACATGGCAGAACAATTTATTACTAAGGTGGTCATATAGTCTTGAACGAAATATATCATTCAGAATGTCTTACAGTCATCATTACGGGGTAGCAGAAAATACAAACACCATCTATCCCAGTTCACAGTAAGTTACAATCTCCTCAGTCAATACAGAGTATCCACATAAAGTCATCTTTCATCTTGACTAAAGACTGGATTCCCATCATCCTTAGGTAAATCATCTTTAAGGGGTAGCAGAAAGTACAAACGTGATCCACCCTTGGGTTACCTTAAATTACAACTCTCATCAGCCAATGCAAAGTATCCAAGGTAAAGCCCTCTTTCATCTTGACTTAGAGCTGACTTCCAAACCCCAAGGCTCCTTCTCCACAAGCTGAAAACTCCCAACTCTTGCCCGGATTCCCTCTTAGGAAACTCTGTGCTCATGTTCCATATCTCAATTTATGGGGACAGCTCTACTCAATGCTCTTTGCAGTTTTTGTTTCTAGGAAAACAAAGCTTAACATTGCTACAATAATATTTACACACATCACCAGCACTATCATCTCAACTCACTTTCTGTCTGAGAAACAAATACAGAACTACAGACAGGGCTTTTATCTGAGAAATCAACACAGAACCACTGACAGGACTTCAGTCCGAGAAAAAAACACAGATCAACATACAGAGCACCAATATCACAAACATTCTCTCTCTCAGTTATGCCTGCACCCCCCTCTGCTCATGCTCTTATCTGCTCCTTCTCATTCTACACTTTTTGCAAGTTCCTCCAAACATGAGCTCCCAAGTGATTACATTTGGCCTTTTAAGGGGCTGGTGAGATCTTCAAACCCCCTTAGGTTTATTAAGGGCAATACAATATATACTGTTTCCAATCAAAGACTTTTGATACAATCAAAGGCACTTGATCGGCTAAAATACAATCAAGAAAAATGGCAAAAGAATCCCATTTTTCTTGCCATTACATGTCTCTTCCTTAAAATTATAACTATCAGCTTTCTTCTTCCTTCAGCAAGCATTATAGGTAATGGGGATTAGTTAGAAGCAGTTTCAATAAGATCAGGAGTGAAACAAGGGTGTCCATTATCACCACTGTTATTCAGTGTTGTAATAGAAAAAAGAAAAAATCTAATGCAAGGAATTAGAATGGTTAATGAGGAAACAAAGCTATCACTCTTTGCAGATGATATGATGATATACTTAGAGAATACTAGAGAATTAAGTTTTAAAAAATACTTGAATAAATTAACAACTTTAGCAAAATTGAAGGATGTAAAATAGACCCACATAAATAATAGGCTTTTCTATATAACATTAAGCAAAGTTCAGCAGCAAGAGACAGAATGAGGAACTCCATTTAAAGTAATTTTAGACAACATAATATATTTGGTAATTCTTGCTAAGACAAAACACAAGAACTATGTGAATACAATTACGAAACACTTTTCACACGAATAAAATCAGATTTAAATAATTGGAAAAATATTGGTCAGTCATGGGGAGGCTGACCTAATATGATACAAATGACAATTCTACTTAAACTGATTTACTTATTCAATGCCATACCAATCAAACTACCAAAATATTATTTAGTAGAGACAGAAATAATAATAACAGCATTCATTTGGAAGAACAAAATGTCCAGAAGAGTAAGGGAAATAAAGAAAAGAAATGCAATGGAAGGCTGTCTAGCAATACCAGATTTAAAAATATATTATAAAGGAGCAATTATCAAAACTACTTGGTACTGGCTATTAAAAAAAAGGTGGTGGTTCAATGTAATAGGTTAGGTACAGAAGACACTGGTCAATGACTATAGTAATCTACTGTTTCATAAACCCAAAGACTCCAGCTTCTGGGATAAGAACTCATTACTTAACAAACACTGATGGGAAAAAATGGAAAATAATGCAGCAGAAACTATAGATAAACCAATATCTTACACCCTCTATGAAGATAAGGTCAAAATGGATACATGATTTAGAGACATAAAGGGTAAGACTAAGCAAATTAGGAGAGCAAGGAATAGTTTGCCAGTCAAATTTAAAAAGAATAAAAGAAATTATGATCAAACAAGAGAGAGAAAACAATATGAAATAGAAAAGGAATAATTTTGATTTCACTAAACTCAAAAGGTTTTATACAAACAAAGCCAATGCAACCAAAATTAGAGGGGAAGCAGAAAGCTGGAGAACAAGTTTTTACAACTAATGTCTCTAATAAATATCTCATTTTTTAAATGCATAGGAAACAGTGAAATTTATAAGAATACAAGTCATTCCCCAATTGATAAATAGTCAAAGGTTATGTAAACAGGTAATTTTCAGATGTAGAAATCAAAGGTATCTATACTCATATAAAAATGCTCTAAAACACTATTAATTAGAGAAATGCATATCAAAATCAACTCTGACATACCACAACACACCCAGCAGATTAGCTAATATGACACAATAGGGAAATGATAAATTTTGGAGAAGATAGGGGAAAATTTTAACACTAATGCATTGTTAGTGGAATTGGGAACTGATCCAACCATTCTGGAGAGCAATTATGAACTATGCCAAAAGGGTGATAAAAGTATGTGTACATTTTGAACCAGTAATACTATTTCTAGGCTTTTTTTCCCCAAGGAAACCATGAAAATGAGGAAAAAAAACCCACAATTACAAAAATATTTGTAGCAACTTTTTTTGGTGGTCAAGAATTGGAAATTGAGGGAATGTCCATCAATTGAGGAATGACTCAAAAAGTTGTGGTACATGAATGCCATGGAATACCATTGTGCTATAAGAAATGACCAGCAGACATGCTTCAGAAAAACCTGGAAAGACTTACATGAACTGCTTTTGAGTGAAGGAAGCAGAAGCAAGGGAACATTGTGTACAGTAAACGCAACATTGTGCAATGACCAACTGTGATAGACTTTAGCTTTCTCAGCAATATAAGGACATAGGAAAATTTTAAACAAACAAACAAAAACCCTCACAATGAAAATGCTATCCACATCCAGAGAAAGAACTGTGGAGTCTGACTGCAAATTGAAGCATACTATTTTCTTTTTTTGTGTGCTTCCTCTTTCTTACAATTTCCCCCTTTGGTTATAATTCTTCTTTATAACATGACTAATGTGAAAATATGTTTGATATGATTGTACATGTGAATCTTATATCAGATTGCATTCCATTTTGTGGGGGGGGAACTAAAGGGAGGGGGAAATTTACAACTTAAATCTTATACAAATGAATATTGAAAACTAGAAACAAATTTGTAATTTTTTTTAAATCCCCCCAGTTGTATAATTCTCTTATTTTTTATTTGTTTAATAACTTTTTACTGTAGTTTTCTTTTTCTCTTGTCACCATGGTATCTTACATCTCCCTTCCACTCTGTCACCCCTGAGAATCATCCCATATGACAAATAGTATTCTTTTAGTCAGTGCAAGTAATCAATGCATTAAGTCTCAAAACCTGTGCCAGTTGTGACACCTGTATTACTCCAACCTCCACCAGAGTAGGTTGCAAGTGTGTTTTCATCCCTCTTTAACTGAGTTCTCCTAGATATTTATAGTTTTATTTTTATTTTTATTTTGGTGTGTCATTGTTCTTTCTACTTACTTTGCAGTAGTTACTGTGTATATTGTTTTTGTGGCTTTCTGACTTCATTTTGCATCATTTCATGTTGATCCTCCCATGCTTCTTTCTATTCATCACATACATTATTCCATATAGCTCATAAATATTATTGCATTGAATTCATGTACCCCAAAATATTTAATCATTCCCCAAATGACATATTCTGTTTCCAATTTTATGCTATCACAAAAATGATGCTATAAATATTTTGGAATGTATTATTTATTTTGAAATATATACTTCCTTCTTATTAATTACCTCATAGAGATATAAGCCTAGTAATTGAATCTCTGGGTGAAAAGGTATGGATACTTTTTTTTTTTGCATACTTCTACATTGCTTTCCAAAGCAGTTGTATCATTTCACAGCTTTACCCACAGTGTATTCATGTGTCTATCTGTCCATAACTTCTCCAACATTAAATGTTACTATTTTTGTGTCTGATCTCTGACAAAGCAGAAGCAAAAATAAATCTAATTAAAAGAGATAAAGAAGTTAACTGCTTTAAAGCCAAGCATGAGCACTTTTCCATAGGACTGCTGCTATAAACAGCTTTCAAGGTTCTGATTACATAGTATAATGAGCTCTCTATTCAATAACAAATTAGAGCAAAACATTCACAGAAAATCAACATACAGCATTCACAATGTTACAACTGAAAAACTTATCACTAAAATGGCCACATAGTTTCTACCAAAGCGGTCACATAGTTTTAAACGAAGTACATTCCTTCGGTCAATCACAAAATCCATAATTCAATCACAAAGTAGAAAAGTCAAAGTTTTCCACCCCTTGGTCACAGTAAATCATAATCTTCTCAGTCAATATATAGTATCCAAGTAAAGTTTTCTTTCAACTTGACTCAAGGCTGGCTCTCAGCTTCCATGGTTCCTCTTCCATGGTCCCAGCTCCAACTGTCACCTGGGCTCAAGGGAAGGCAGCTCCCTGTCCAGTTCTTGTCTACTTCCTTGTGCAGTTCCTTGTCCAGTATTTCATCCAGTTTCCATTACATATTGAAGTTCACAGTGTCCAGTCCACCTAAAGTCCTTCACAGTTCCTGTTTCTGGGAAGACAAAGCTTGACAGAGCCACAATAATGTTCATATACATTGCCAGCACCATCATCAATTCACTATCTGCCTGTGAAATCAACTCAGACCCACTAACAAGGTTTGAGAACTCAACACAAATCATCAACATAGAAATCATCACAGACCCACACACAATGTCCAAGAGGTCAGGAGAAATCATCAGTAAATTCCTAGAACCTCCAAAACCCTCCTCTAGGACTTCTATAAACATACAACCAGAAAATCCTCTTTCTGGGCTTACAGTACGGTCCCAGGGCTTCTGTACAAAGTATCACAAACAAATATCAACACAGACACAGCAGACAAACAGAGTGCTGGGATACCCCAAGTTTTCTCCTTCTTGACTCTGCCACAACAAAAGTTCTCTTCTCAGTTCTGCTGTCCCTATTCTGGGCCTCTCCTTATATATGGTCATTAGCTCCTCCCCTTCCTGTTGCAGCAGTTCATGAATTCTAGGGTTCACAAGCTGTGGAATTCACAGTTCTGTTTCTTAATAAACTTGATATAAGGCTCAAGAGAAACTTGAACTTTAACAAGGTGTTAATTCAATAGCTGAAACATGGTGTGAACTACTTCTGTGCTTGCCACTACAGCTACATCCTATTAAAAGGTACCGTAGGCAATGAAGTAATATCATTACTAACCATATATATATGCATCAAGTGGTAAAGCATGCAAATTTTTGGTGGAGAAGTTAAGGGAATTACAAGATAAAAAAGATAGGAAAACTATACTAGTGGGAGACCTCAACCTCCCCCTTTTAGAACTAGACAAATCTAACCACAAAATAAACAGGAAAGAAATTAAAGAGGTGAATGGAATTTTTGTTTGTTTTTTGTTTTTAGTACATATGGTAGACCTCTGGAGAAAATTGAATGGGGATAGAAAGGAATGTACCTTTTTCTCTGCAGTACGTGGCATCTACATAAAAACTGACCACATATTAGGGCATAAAAACTTCACAATCCAATGCAGAAAGGCAAAACTATTAAATATATCCTTTTCAGATCATGATGAAATAAAATGCTTATGTAATAAAGGCCCATGGAAAGATAGAGTAAACATTAACTGGAAATTAAAAAGTCTAATCCTAGAGAATGAAAAAGAAGATAATTATAAATAACACAACTAGCAAATATGTCTGAGGCTAGATTTGAACTCAGGACCACCTGACTTCAGGTCAGTGGTGTGTCTACTTAAGCTGGGTTCATGGCCTCAGACCCTCCTTTAAGTTGGGAGCACAACTCAGAAATCTCATTTCTCACTTAGATTGACTACTTTGAGACTTTTCCACCAGGATGCTACAATGAAGTAGGTCCAAAATGAAGAAGCAGATGGGAAAGAAGGAATGAATGAATAAATTATTAAACACTTACTATGTGTGAAGCCCTGTACTAAAGGCTGGGGTTACAAAAAGAAAAGTACAGTGGCCTCTGCTTCCAAGGAGCTCACATTCTGAGGCTGGAGATATCAACTATGAGTAAACTGTAAGAAAGGTACCGGTACCATGGTCCATGGGAGCAACAAAAAGTAGATAGTCAGACATCTTTTCTAATGTCATTTCCGTTGTTAAAATCCTACCAGTTTCTGATGCTGAAAAATACTACAGAGTCAAGGAATTTTGTGGCAAAAATTTTCCTCTCTGGGTCCTCAGAAGCTGTATACATAGCTCCTGCAGGAGTAGTATCCAGACTAGATCTACACAGGAGGATTACTGAGGGTATAGGGCATTGCTCTTCTCAAAGCTTTTGGGCATAAGATCCTGGTTTATCTCCATCAGAGTCTGAGGGGAGATGGTGGTCAAGGTAATGGTGGTAGTTTAACTTGCCTAACATGTAGTTCCTCATTTTCTCCCTCAGGGTGCCAGGTTGCTTCAGCTAGGCTGGCTTATCTGCTCTGTGGCTACATCAAGCTACAGCAAATACAGCAGCCAAACTACAGTAAAACCATCTTGGAAGACTGGCTAACTGAGGTTGAGGGTAATCAATAGGTCTCAAATCCATCAGTGAGTTAAAGAACTATCTATCCCAAGCATGTGAAGACTTCCCCCTGTAGAATGGGTAGATGGGAAAAATTTGTTCCAATGCCATGAAGGTGACTAAAGCAGGCTTTGTGGAGTAATTAGAGCTTGGTCAGGCATCAAAGACACTAACAACATCCACAGCATCCCATGCCATTGACACTCTTCTTGACTTTTGTCTTGCCACTGGAATTTCGTGACTCTCATTGGCCATTCTTGTATTCTTAGAAGGAAGCTCTTGATTCTACATATTGGTATACAATGCCTCTAATGTACAAGTTGTTTTTTTGGGGGGGATTTTTTTTGTTTTTTTTTTACATCTGATAGTGTTCTTGTTATTGATTACTCTGCATTTTGGAAGGGAATAGATGTAGCCATGTTGTCAGGGGCTGTTAAACTGAGAAGCAGAGGACCAGCTTGTTTGCTCTCTTAGGACAAAAATAGCATCTTTGTTTGTTACCACCAAAATACAACAAAAAGAAAGGAAGCTATACTTTTCTTCTAATCTAGGCTGCAGTTTCTGAAAAAAAAATCTTTAAATATCATATAATCAAAGTCATTCATTTTATTTCCTGTGCTGCTTCCTGTGTCTTGTTTGGTCATAAACTCTTCCCTTATCTATGGACTTCACAGATGTATTTTTCATTCTCCCCTATTTTACTTATGATACCACCATTTATTTTTAAATTATTTATCCTTTTTGACATTGTCTTAGCAAATGTTGGTCTTTGTCTAGTTTTTCTCCCCCCAGTTTTCAAAGCAAGTTTTTTTTTTTTCCAAATGGTGAGTTCTTACCCTAAAGTTTAGATCTTTGAGTTTATCAAACATGAGATTACTATGGTGATTTACTATTCATTATGTACTAATATATTTCACTGATATTCAACTCTGTTTCGTAGCCAGTACCAGATTGCTTTGACCCCCCCCCCAAAAAAAAAAACACTAATCAACTAACAGTGTTAGCAAAGTGGCAAAATATAAAGCCACATAAATCACTGTCATTTTATATACCACCAACAAACTCTAACAGGAAGAGAAAAAAATCATTTTAAATTATAGGCAATAATATAAAATATTTGAGAGTCTACCTGCCAAGATAAACACAGGGATTATATGAATATAATTACATAACACATTAATACAATTAATACACAAATAAAGACAGATCTGAACTAGAGAAATATTAATGGCTCATAGGTAGACTGAATCCATATGATAAAAATCACAACTCCATATGTGTATTAATTGTATTTTTTTGGGGGGGGGGAGTTATTCTCTAGAGTTCTCTAAGAAAACAGTCATATAATTCACAAATAGTAAAAGTTTTATTTCCTCATTGCATATTTTTATACTTTCAATTATTTTCTTTTCTCAGTGCTATAAGCTAGAATTTCTATTACAACACTAAATAGTAGTGTTGATAATGTACATCTTAGATTCACTTCGGATCTTATGGGGAAGCCTTCAACTTTATTACCATTACAAGTAATGTTTGTTCTTGATTTTAGATAGATACTGCTTAAAAATGTAAGGAACTGATTCCTATGCTTTGTATTATTTTTAGTTGTAAAAAATTTTGCATTTTTTCAAAAAGCTATTAATGCATCTATAGAAATAATGTTATACTTTTATTGTTTTTGTCATTGACATCATCAATTATGCTGGTAGTTTTCCCAGTGTTGAACCAACTCTGAGTTACTGGTCTAAATCTTACCTGGTTATACTGTATAACCTTTGTGATATTGTGTTGGAATCTCCTTGTTAGTATCTTATTTAAAATTTTTGCATGTATCTTCATAATGAAAATTTGACTATAATTTTCTTTCTCAGTTTTTTGCTGTTCCTTGTTTAGCTATCAAAACCACAATTTTCTCATGCAAGGAATTTGGTGGGATTTTCTTCTGTCTATGTTCTACAGATAGCTTATATATTATTGGGATTAAATGTACTTTAAGTGTTTGATAGAATTCACTTGTAATTCATTTGGTTCTAGGCTTCTTGTTTGTTTTTCTTTTGTCTGCCACCCCACTTTTAGGGAGATTATTTATGGTTTGCTCAATTTCTTTTTCCAAGATAGAGCTATGTAAGTATGACATTTCATCTTCTGTTAAGCTGAGCAATTTATATTTTCTATAACTTCATCTATTTTATATATTATATTGTCATATAATTGTGGAAATTAACAAGTAATAATTACTTTAATTTCATCTTCATTCGTGTTTTATTCACCCTTTTCATTATTGATGCTGATAATTTGATTTTATTCTTTATGATTAAATTAACAGATGGTTTATATGCTTTATTCTTTAAAAAAAAAACCTCAAACTTATATACTAATGCATTTTTTTCATTATTATTAATCTCTCTTTTGGTGTCCATTTTGATGTTTAATTTGGAATTTTTAACCTGTTCTTTTTCTAGCTTGTTTTTCAAAAAATTGCATGCCTAATTCTTTGATCAACTCTTTCTCTCTTTTATTGATGTAACCATGTAGAGATATAAATTTCATCTAAACACTGCTTTGGCTTCATTCTATATTATATATTACGAGTATATATTATATTATATATATGCATATTGCATATATTATATATATTATTATATATTATGAGCATATTATATCATTTTCTTTCTCATTAATGAAATTATTGATTATTTCTATAGTTTATTCTTTGAACCAGTAATTCTTTAACATTAGATTCAGTTTCCAATTAATGTTTAATCTGTTCCTGTGACTGTTTATTGAAAGTAATTTTTATTACGTTACAAACTGAAAAGGATGCATTAAAAATTTCTGCTTTTCTGCATTTGGTTATTAGGTTTTTATGCACTAACACATGTTCAGTTTTTTGTGAAAGTGCCATGTACAGCTAAAAAAAAGTATAATCCTCTTCTATTCCCATTCAATATTCTCCAGAGTTCTATCATTTTTAAATTTTCTAAAATTATATTCACATTCTTATCTTCTTTCTTCCTTTTTTAAAAAAATTATTTATTTATTTTCTTGTTTAT
>CM053583.1:138322644-138341224 GCA_028627135.1 Pseudochirops cupreus
TGTGGCAAGATACCCAGTTTAGAGTTTATGTCATTCCTTCCCTAAAACATGTTGAATGAGAGTAAGGTTGCCTCTTTCCCTTTTGCCTTCCTGTTCTTCCCTTCCATTGTAAAAATTATCCTTCGCCTATTCTATGAGATGACTAACCCCATTGTATCTCCCTGTCTCCTCTCATTCTAATCTTCTCCCACCTCAGAATTTCACGTTTTATAGTATTGTCCCTTCCTATTCAATTAATATTGTGCCCTCTATGAACTCATATATACAAATACTCAGATATGTGTTTGTATGCATATATAAACCCTCCTATATAGACATATATGTATGTATATGTATATAGAAGTTTGTATTCCCTTCACTTATCCTCATACTGAGAAAAGTTTCATAAGTTACAATTGTCACTTTTCCATGTTGGCATGTAAATAGTTCAACTCTGATAAGTTCCTTATGATTTCTTTTCCATGTTTACCTTCTCATACTTCCTGTATTTGAGTGTCAAACTTTCTTTTCAGTTCTAGTTTTTTCAGCAAGAATGTTTGAAAGTCCTCCACCTCACTGAATGACCATATTTTCTCCTGGAATCCTATACTCAATTTTTCTGGGTAGGTGATTCTTTGTTTTAATTCTAGCTCCCTTGATCTCTGGAATATCATATTCCAGGCCCTTCAATCCCTTATTGTAGAAGCTGCTGTATCCTGGGTTATCCTATTTGTGTTTCCACAGTATTCAAATTTTTTGTTCTTGGCAGCTTGTAATATTTTCTCCTTGATTTGGGGACTTCAGAACCTGGCTATAATATTCCAAGGAGTTATCTTTTGGGAATCTTTTTTAAGAGGTGATCAGTGAATTCTTTCAAGTTCTATTTTGCCCTATGGTTCTAAAATATCTGAGCAATTTCCCTTGAGAATTTCTTGAAGGATGTTTTCTAAGTTCTTTTTTAAATCATGGCTTCCAAGTAGTCCAATAATTTTTATTTTGTCTCTCCTGGATCTGTTTTCCAGGTCAGTGGTTTTTTCAAGGAGATATTTCACATTGCCTTCTATTTTTTCATTTCTTTGGATGTGTTTAATAGTATCATGATTTCTCATAAAGTCATTTGCTTCCATTTGCTCCACGCTAATTTGGAAGGAATTATTCTCTTCAGAAAGCTTTTGAAATTCTTTTTTCCATCTGGCAAATTCAACTTTTTAAGGCATTCTTCTCCTCATTGGCTTTTTGGGGCTCTTTTGCCATTTGATTTAATCTATTTTTTATGGTTTTATTTTCTTCAGTCAGGTTGTTGACTCTCTTTTCATGATTTTCTTGCATCATTCTTATTTCTCTTCCCAATTTTTCCTCCGCTTCTGTCATTTGGTTTTCAAAATCCTTCTTAAGCTGATCAATGTCTTTTAGGAAGTCTTCATGTTTCTTGGAAGCTTTTGGTGTGGGAGTTCTGAGTCTTCCTCCCATTCCCTGCTTTGATCCTTCTTGTCTCCAAAGAAGGAATCTAGAGTTTGATTGCTGTTCTTACTTAGCTTCTTTTGCCTGCTCATGATGGCCAGTCAATGATTTTTTTTAGCTCTGTGCAACTCTGCTTCCATAGGGGAAAGCTCTGTCCCAAATTGCTGAGGTTTTCCTAGATGCCAGAACTATTAGGGGGCTGTCATTTTTTTGCAGCCCCCACCAGCTTTGGCTCACTGAAAACGCTCCCCACGACCACCACCCAAGACCACTATCCAAATCCAAGCCACTCAATGCAAGAGCACTTGGCCTCTGAATGATTGCTTGGCCCCTCTGCAGTCTGCAGGCTGGGAGCTCTGAAACAGCTACGTGGAGGCAGCTGCAGGGCCTCTGCTTCTGCCACTTCCTTGCACAGGAGGCAGTTTGGCCAGCCCAATTTTCTCCCCCATTTTAGCTGAGTTCCACTGACCTTTCACTTAGTCCTTGTTTCTCATGGTTTGATAATTCTGGAAACTGCCACAGCTGCCACTGGTCCACTCTCCTGAAGTTCAGCTGTTGCTTGTCCTGGCCACCCCCAGGGCCACATCCAGTTTCAAGCTGGGCTGGTTTGGGCTCTGAGATGATCTCTTCCTGCTGAACTGCCTTCAGAGAGAGGTGTATTTGTGTGAGTTTGGAGCCCTAAAATTTGTTTAGAGTCATATTTTATGGGTATTTGAGGTGGCTATGTGGGAGCTGCGATACCTTGCTGCTCCTAAGCTGCCATCTTGTCTCTTCCCCCTTTTCTTTCTTTATTTATATTTAGATAGATTTATCTAGCTCACAGAAGGGGAAAGATGAAGCCCCCCATTAGTTTAATTCATTGATGATTTCCTCCTGTAATTAATCTAACATTTCCTCGAAGAATTTGTTTGCTATAATATTTGGTACATGAATGTTTAGGATTGATATCATTTCATTTTCTATACTGTTGTTTGCAAAATGTAGGTTCCTTCCTTATCTCTTTTACTTAGGATTATTTTTGCTTTTGCTTTGCCTGAGATCATGACTTCCACTCCCTGCATTTTTTTTTACCTCAGCTGAATTGTAGTAGATTCTCTTCCATAACCTTATTTGAACTCTGTGTGTCCTTCTCAAGTGTGTTTCTATCTACATTCATTTTATGGTTAAATTAACTCCATACATAGTCAAAATTATGATAACTAACAGTGCATTTTTCCCTATCTTATCTTCTTCATATTCTATCTCTCTTTTTTTATCCTGTTTCTCCTCTAAAGTCTGTTTTGCTTCTGAGCATTGCCTTCTTTGATCCATCTCCATTTCTGCTACCTCTCCCTTCTTTTATCCCTATTTCCTTCTAGTTCCCTGTTGGGTAAGATAATTTTCTATACTCAATTGAGTGTGCGTCTGTTTTTCCATCTTTGAACCAATTTAGAGGAAAGTGAGTTTCAAATGTTGCCCTGTCCACACAATTTTCCCTTCCATTTAAAAGCTCTTTCCTATGTGCCTCTTTTATGTGAGGTTAATTTTCATCATCTTTTGTTTCCCTTCTCCTTCTTCCAGCTACCCCTCTTTCTCACTCATACATTTTATTTTTACATCATCCCAACATAATCAACTTACTCTATTCCCCTAATTTTTTGTGGAATCCCACTAAGTGCCCTCATAATGAAAAAAAAATTCTTATGAATTACATATATCATCTTCCCATATAGGACTGTCAACTGTTTAACATCATTGAGTCCCATATGATTTCTTTACTTGTTGATCTTTTTATGCTTCTCTTGAATTTCTATTTGAAAGTCAAATATTCTATTCCAAAACAGTCTTTATGTCAATGATCTATCTGTCTGTCTGTCTGTCTGTGTGTCTGTCTCTCTCTCTCTATCTATCTATTCATTCATTCATTTATTTATTTGTTCTTTTACTTATTTTTGCCCTTTTAAGGGTTATGCTCAGTTTTGCTTGGTAGGTTATTCCTGCTTGTAATCCTTTATTTTGTGACCTCTTGTGATGGAAAAAAAGATACTCTTCTTCAGGGACCCTGCTCCCTTGTGACAAAAGATGCTTTTCTCTACCCTTGAACTGTGACTTAGAAGTGGGTATAGGCAGTGAAGTTGCTAATCAACTAGCAAGATCCCCTATAGTTGCTTTCTTGCTAGTTACAAGCTCACCTTACTGTCTATGGATTTTAAAGCTATTGCTGCTTCTGTCATCAAAACCTAGTCCTACCACTAGTGTTAAATCCATATGAATTCTTAGCCTGTCTCCACCTCCATGCCACAATTTTCTCATTCTATCATCATAGCTAATAAGTTGTTTTATATTGGAAAAATGATTCACCATCAATTTTTGTTGACTCTGTCAATCCAGAATTCAATTTGAAACATTATCCTACTGACTGTATGTGGCCTGGTGGAGACAGACACTAGTACTCACTTAGAGACTGTATGACAAAGCTAAAGGAGGAGGTAATGAAAACTGCTATCATGCTTGGAGGTGCAATTACATATCATGATATATCCCTAGGAGTTCCTCATAAGAATATCATAATGAAGACGACTCCTCCTACTTACAAGCACTTAATTCTGACTGTTAATTGGGGAAGTAGGGCACCCTCTTTTGGAGGTGCTGGATAAGATTTCACAATTAAGTGACTTAGGGGAATGGGGAAGAGATAAATTTCCTCAAGAGAGAAGAGTAAATAGCCAGAGGATTCAAAAACAAAATGGATTGACAAGAAGGGAACTATTTACTGTTCTATTGAAAGCAAGGGTGGATTTTAGAAGAACAGGTGATATTCCAACTAAAGAGATGCATAAGATGTACCAAGAAAGAGTATTTAACATTAGAATGAATAGGGAAGCAAGAACTACCCCTGCAGGTACTCCTGATTAACCAAGTTTGCCACACCCTCAGGGAGAATCTGAATCATTGTATCCTAGTTTGCCCCACCTTCAAGGAGAACAGGAAATAGGCAGAACCCCAGCCCAGACTAAAGACATATACAAGGGAGATTGCAGACCCCATACTGGTTTAACAATATATTGGAAGAATGGATCAACTACTGTAACTAGGGCTTTGCTGGATATGGGGCTGAGGCCACACTTATCTATGGAAACCCTGATAAGTTTAAACATGGAACTCCTATTACCATCACAGGGCTTGGAGGGACTGAAATATCAGCCAGACAAGTTAAAATAACAATGAAAATTGGGCGGTTACCTAAGAAAGAATATAAGGTGGTTATTGTACCCATTCCTGAAAACATCATTGGAATAGATATATTGAGAGGCATGACTCTGAATTTACATGGAGGAAGATACCAATTTGATGTAAGGAAGATAGGAATTAGTACAGTTTTGGTTGGAAAAATAAAAATGGACCCAATCACTTTACCTGAACCTTCTGAAGTAATTACTTTAAAGCTGTATCGTGTGCCAGGTGGGCAAGATGAAATTAGCACTACTATAAAGGAATATGTTGAAGCAGGAGTGTTAGTCCCTACAACCATACGTTGGAATAATCCTGTCTGGCCAGTATAAAAATCAGATGGGACATGGAGAATGACAGTGGATTATAGACAATTGAATAAGGTAACTCCTCCTTTGTATGCTGCTGTTCCAGATACCATTACCTTAATAGAAAGGATCCAGAAATATGATGGGATTGGTAAGCAGTTCTTGACATGGCAAATGCCTTCTTCACCATCCCAATAGACCCTAAAAAATGGGACCAGTTCACTTTCACTTATCAGGGTAGACAATATACTTTCACCTGCTTGCCACAAGGATACCTGCATAGCCCCACTATTTGTGACAGGATTGTGGCTAAACACTTGGTTGAATTGAAGCTACCTGGTGTACAACTTATCCACTATATTGACGATATCATGATACAGAAAAAAAGATGCAAAAGAAGTGGAGAGGAGTTTGACCCTGCTAATTGAACATATGAATAGTAAAGGGTGGGAAACTAACCCTGAAAAGGTTCAAAGACCAGCTAAAAATTTAAAATTTTGGGATATACAATGGAACAAGGGACTACAAGAGATTCTTCCACAAGCCTGACAAAAGATTCAGGATTTTCCCACCCCTACTAGTAAGAAGGAGGCCCCAAAATTCATAAGATTGTTTGGAAACTGGAGGCACCACATTCCACATTTGGGACAGATTTTGAAACCTTTATATATAAAGTTACTTGGAAGAAATATGAATTTATTGGGAACTTGAGCAGAGTAAAGCTTTTGAAGAAGCCAATGCTGCCATACAATTGGCCCTAGATTTATGGCCAATGGAAAATGGTGTGGTGGAATTACAATTGACTGTACAGGATGATTATGCAAACTGGAGTTTATGGCAAAAACAACAGAGCCAAAATGTACCCTTGGGATTTTGGTGTAGGAAACTCCCTTCATCTAAAGTCCAGTATACACCTTTTGAAAAGCAGTTGTTAGCTGCATATTGGGCTTTGGTGGAGACTGAACAACTGACTCTGGGCCATGAATTGATATTAAGACCTGGAATCCTGATTATGACCTGGGTAATGAGTAACCCAGCTTTTCACAGAATTGGACATGCCCTAGAGGCCCTTATAATCAAATGGAAGTGGCATATTCAAAACAGAGTGAAAAGAGGCAAAAGCAGAGTCTCTGCTCTACATGAATCTGTGGCAAACATAGAAAGTGAGGGGAATGACACACCCCCTGTGCCAAAGCAATGGTTGATACAGTCCTCTGTTAAATGGAATGAGGGATATGATGGATTAACTGAAGAACAAAAGAGACATGCATGGTTTACTGATGGGACAGCAAAATATTTGGGCCGAAAAAGACATTGGAAAGCAGTAGCCTATAACCCGTGTACTAGAAGGACTTTGGAAAGTACTGGGATAGGTGAAAGTAGTCAATATGCTGAACTTATGACAATACATCAAGCCATCAAAACAGAACAAGGAGGATAGTGTCATATAGTCACTGATTCATGGCTGGTAATTAATGGGTTAGCTACATGGATGCCCACGTGCAAAAATCAAAATTGGGAAATTTATGGCAAACAAGTCTGGGACAAAGAATTATGGGAAGATATCTGGAACATGTCTTTGGTCACTGACTTGTCAGTTTTTCATGTAGATGCTCACGTGGCCCTCACCATGCCAGAACATGAGTACAATGTTCATGCTTATCGACTAGCAAAGATTGCTACTGAACATATTGTACCTACTTTGACAACAACTCATAATCTGGTATTAGCAAAATAGGTCCACCAAACAGCTGGCCATATGGGGGTCCAGGCCACACACTGGTGGGCACGAAATAGAGCTATTTGTATCTCTCATTCACTGTTAGATAGCAAAAGAATGTCATATATGTGAAGTGGAAAAGGAGCAAACTGTTCCTCAGGTAGTGACTGGAGAAATAGTAAGAGGAAAATCCCAGTCCAAATCTGGCAAATAGATTATATCGGTCCACTACCACAAGATAAAGGATGCAGATTTATATGTACTTGTGTTGACAACTATTCAGGTGTATGAGTGGCTTGTCCTAATAAGAATGCAACCCAGAAAAACACCTGTAAAACTCTAGATCTCATAAGTCTATATTATGGAACCTCAATGCAGATTCAAAGTGACAGTGGGTCACATTTCAAAGTAATGAAATGAAGAGGTATTACATACTAAACAATATAGAATGGATACATCATATTCTATATTATCCACAAGCATCTGGGTTAATTGAAAGAATGAATGGATTGTTGAAAGAACAGTGAAAAAAGTTAAGTTCCAATACTTTGTATCAAAATTGGAAGGATAATTTGTTCATGGCTTTATGTAATTTGAATAATAGACCATTGGGGGGAAGCACCTCTAGCCATAATGATGACCCCAAATGTGCAAATTAGAAAACAGCAAACACATAAGATCCCAAATATTGAGTATTGGACTTTGAGGCCAGATGTCCCAGCACCATACCCAGGAACATGTGGTTCGGTAGGGTATGATTTACATTGTTTAGAGGACTTTCAGTTGGACAGAAAAGAAATAAGAAAAATTTCAACTGGAATATGCATAAGAATCCCTAAAAATCACTTTGGACAGATTTTGCCCAAATCCAGATTAGCAGCTCAAGGAACACATGTATTGGCTGGAGTAATAGATTCTAATTATCAAGGTGAAATTTTTGTGACATTCCATAAATTAGGTTAAGGGCCCATACAGATTCGTAAAAATGATAGGATAGTTCAAGTGATTATTGTTCCTTATAAAACAGTACCCCTTGTAAAAACTGACCCTCCTTCCAAAATAACTGTCAGAGGAACTGAAGGATTTGATTCTACTGATAGAATAAAATTGGGAGCTAAAGTATGGGTAAAAGGGAAGCCAGATGATGTTCCAAAGGCTGCAGAGATTATAGCACATGCAAGGGATAACACTGTAACTATTGTTTATTCTGGAGATGATGATTATAAAATTGTACCCTTGACTCATGTTTTCTACCATGAGTGAGGCTGCAATAGTGGACCCCAGTATGGTGGCTAATCCTACATCTACCTTGTTTCTGGTTATTGTCTCCTTCTTCTTGGCTTTTTCTCTGTTCACCTTGTTTGCTAGATTTGTTTCTACAGGCTTGGTACCCTCCACCTGTGGATGCCTGATAGCTCAAGTTGGATGTCACACCCTGTCAACAACTGTGATGTGTCTCCCTTGGACCTGGAATCAAGCAAGTTCCAAATGCTGGCTAAAGAACTGACCCCTCAAATGGGACCCTTTGGGACAGGGACAGCTCTAAGCTCAATTTCAGCAGCAAATAGCCATGGACGAAGAGACCTTTGCTCCTTACCCCAAGATTTTGGGACCCCATTTGTTCAGGGGGGGAGATGATGGGGAGCTTGTGCTGAAGCCCCACCCTAAAATATTGTATTCTGTGTTTATTTTGAGCTATCTTTGTTACATTGTTGTAAAATTCTGTTGATATCAGTTACTCCTAAAACTCCAATTAACCTATGGAATGAAATGTGTTGTTAATGTATTTTTGCTAAGTAAGGGACATAAAAGATCTTGGGGCTGAATGTAATGATACTAGAATTTGAAGATCTTCCATGTCCCTTGAACTTGCTGACAAAGCAGGAAGGGGTGTAACAAGAGAAAGCTGAAACCAAGCTAGCATCTGTGCTGTGGTGACTGGAAGCAGCAGCAGCGGCAGTGGCAGTGGCTGTGGCACAAACTCCTTTATCTCTGAGCCTGCCAGAATCTCTGTTAAGGACTCCTGCTGAGGATTGCCAGAGATGGGAACTGCAGGGGGCCTGGAGCTGCTGGGAGCAAGCTGTCTGGATGCTGAGCAGTTGTTGTGAGTGAGGAGAGGAGAATCTTTGCCTAAAGTAGCCTGTCCTGTTTTGAAGGCTTGAGAACGTGGGTGTTTACTACTTTAACTACATGTGCCAAATTCATTACCTCTGTGTTGGCTTTGACTTTCTGTTTTGGGGACTCAGTTTTCTGGTGTTTGAATAAATGCTCTAGCTATATTTCCCATGTAGAAAGCCTGTTACATTTTGTGAATAATAACCATATCAGCATATTTGTAGTTGTTGTAGGCATTGTGAATACTGTATTGCTGATACAATATGTGTCTTTTTTCTTATATGAATACATATTTTGAAAGTATCCTACATAATTATCTTCATAATGAATATTATTTATTTTGTTTTTAAAGTATAGATTTATAAAGGCTATGTATAAAGCAAAAGATTCAGGAGATATTGCTTAGGGATAATAGAGTAAAAAAGCGAATTCCCAATCCTTTTCTCCAGTCTCAATGTAGAGTGGCTGAGAAGTGAAAGAAATCCTAATTTATTTTGTTCAAACAGTCCAACATTTTGTAGCATGCACAACAATCTCAGGGTTTTTTTTTTCATACATTGCTATCAATTACATCTAGTTATATTCATTAAAGTCATATAGAAATCATTTTACCTCTCTACTAAAGACTAAGGGGCATAATTAGAAAAGCAACTTTCACTTCATTTTTATTAGAAAAAAGATTTTCTTGAAGCAATCAAAGAAGACCTATTTCTCCAAGGAAAATTTGATAAAAGAAACTATAAATTACGTGATAGTGTATAAAATGCCATAAAACTAGAAAAAATGATTCATAAAACCATGAGATTAATGAGTATGATTATTAGGGCATAGAAAGAAATGGGAAAATGTTTTAGTCTCAAAACTATTAATGGAAAGACAGAATTCTCTAAAAAAAAATGACAACAATAAAGAATTCATCACATTTGACTTGGCTTCTAACCTTTCCAGTTATAAAATACTAAGAAACCTTTTAAGATAGTGGTCTTTTCAATAATTTTACAGAAAAGGAAAGTGAATATTCAGAAGAGGAAGATAAATTTTTGAAGATTATTGAGGTAACATGCTACAGAGTAAATATTTGAAATGTGGTTTCCTATTTCCACATCACGTATTCTTTAGCTACACTATTATTATTCTATGGAATTATATTCTGTGTCCTCCCAAATCATCTTATAAAAATTATGTAGCATGCTTTTCTTTTTAAATTTTGAGTTCCAAATTCTCTCCCTCCCTTGCTCACCCACTGAGAAGGCAAGCAATGTGATATCCATTACATATGTTTAATCATGCAAAACAATTTCTTTATTAGCTATATTTCAAAAAAGTTGGAAAAATAAAGTGAGAAAATTGTACTTCAATTTGCAGAATTCCTCAATTCTCTCTCTGGAGATGAATGATATATATATATATATATATATATATGTATTTTTTTTTTTTACTTTGTGTCCTTTAGTGTCTTGGATCATTGCACTCATCAGAGTAGTCAAATCTTTCACAGTTGAACATCATAACTGCATTTGTATACTGTGTGCAATGAACTAGTTCTTGTCACTTCACTTTGAATCAGTTCATATAGCTCATGCCATGTTGTTCTGAAACCACTTCCTTCATCATTTTATAATTTTTACAATTAGTACAATAGTACTACACCATCATCATATGCCACAATTTCTTTAGCCATTCCCAAATTGAGTAAACCTTTAATTTCCAATACTTTATCAACACAAAAAAAACTGATTATGTATTTATTATGTATGTATATATGTATATAAATATATGCATATGTAAATCCTTTCCCTTTTCCTTTGATCTCTTGAGGATACAAATCAAGTAGTGGTGTTTCTGGGTAAAAGGATACACACAGCCCTTTGGGCTTAATTCCAAATTATTCTCCAAAATGGTTGTTCCATTTCAGTACTCCATCAACAATTCACCAATCCACCAATTTGGCCCTCATCCCTTTCAGTATTTGTTATTTCAGATGCATTTGAGGTGGTACCTAAGAGTTGTTTTAATTTGCCTTCCACTAATCAATAGTGATTTAGATAATTTTTATTTCCTTTCAAAATAAATAGCTTCAATTTATTTTTTTTCTGAAAACTTCCTTTTAAAATATTTTGATCATTTATCAGTTGGGGAATGTGTCATATTTTTTTAAAATTTGACTCAGTTCTATAATTAGAATATTTTTGAAAAACAAGGACTTTATCAGAGAATCTTGTGAAAATTTATATCATTTCATTTTCTATGGTATCTTTTAGAACAATGTTGTTTGTCTTATTATCTCTTTTAAGTGAGTATATATATATATATATATATATATATATACATATACATATATACATACATACATACATACATACATATATTTCTTTTCTTTGTCTGAGATAATGATTGCTACCCTTTTTTTATTACTTGGTTTGAAGCATATTTGATTCTGCTCCAGCCCTTAACTTTAACTCTCTGTGTGCCCTTCTGTTTCAAGTAGGTCTGTTGTAAATAACATATTGTTATATTCTTTCTAATCCATTTTGCTGATTCTGCCTAAAGTGAACTCATGCTATTCACATTCACAGTTATAACTAACTGTGTATTTCCAGCCACTCCATTTTCTTTTGTATCTTCTTGTCTCTTTTTCCCTGTCCCTCTTCAAAAGTCTATTTTGCTTTTAACCACTGCCTACCTTAATGTGCTCTCACTTGTACCATTTCCTTTCCCCTTTTCTTATACCTTCACACTTTCATTTTCCTATGTTGCTACACTTCTATACGCAAATAAGTGTGCATGTCTGTGTGTGTGTGTATGTATGTATGTATGTATGTATACATACTTCCCTCTTTCAACCGATTCTGATTAGAAGGAGTTTCAAATATTGCCCATAACCCCCTGCCCATTTTCCAATGCATTGTGAAATTTCTTCCTTGCATGCCATTTATATGTGAAAAAAAATATCCCCATTCTACTTCTCATTTCCCTTTCTTCCAGCGAATCCCTCTTTCTTACCATTTACTTTTTTTTTTTTAGATTATCCCAATGCAAACATGTCACACCAATGCCTATGTAAGCTTTTTTAAACTTCTCTAATAAATATAAAATTCTTAGGAGTTATACGTATCACTTCATACAGGAGGGTAAGCAGTTTAATTTTGAGTCCTATATGAATATTTTTTCATGTTTACCTTTTTATGCTTCTCTTGAGTTCTGTATTTGAATGTCAAATTTTCTATTTAGCTCTGATCTCTTCTTCAGGAATGCTTGAAAGTTCTTTATCTCATTAAATTTCCATTTTCTTCTTGAGAGATTATACAAGTTTTACTAGAAAGTTATTCTTGATTATAATCCTAGCTCCTTTATCTTCTAGAATATCACATTACAAATCTTTCACTCCTTTAATTTTGTAAGCTGCTAAATGTTGTGTGATGCTCATTGTGGCTCCAAAATATTTGAATTGTTTCTTTCTGGCTTCTTGAAAAAATATACACATACACTCACATATATACACGCATACACATATATTTGAGACAGAGAGATAGAGACAGAGACAAAGAGACAGAGACAGAGGCAAGGGCACAGAGAGATAGAGACACACAGAGAGACCAAGAGACCTAGAGAGACTGAGAGAGGTGTATATTGCTGTTTTTTGTCCTTCATTCTTGAAGAAGACCATAATGATTGAGTCCTAATAGGACTGCCCCCATTCCCAATATTCAAACTTCATCACAGGTCCGCTATATCTACTTAGCCCCTTCCCCCATCAATTTCCTAACTTATGCCTCCCTGATCACCAGAACAACAGGTGCATCCCTGAAGTCTTAGTTCCCCCAGAAACAGCAGGTGTGTCCATGTGAGAGAAAGCCAACAATCCCCCTAGACCCTTTCCCACAAAAACAGGTGTGCAATCACAATCATATTATCCATTTAGTACAAGACATGACCACAATACCTAACTATTCATCTTGATCAAACAAGACCACAATAGCTAGCCTATCAGAAGACACCACCACTTGGATGTAGAGCAGGATGCTTGACCACTTAACCATAGAACGGGCCCATTCTGTGATATCACCTGTACAGTAATAGTAAAGAATTGACCTTGACTGAACTTATGATGTAGAGGGATTTATTATAATATTATTAACATACATTTTACTAAGGCTGAGACCCCTCCTCCATTATCTAATCCCTCAAAAAACTCCTCATGTCTTTTTAATATTAATCAAATATTTATATTATATGTAAATTTGATTATGCAATCAGCATCATACTCTCTATAAAACTGTGTCTTGCCTTACTCATGTTGCTAAATTCCTCTAAGGGACTTAGCCACTCAAAAGAGCATGAAACCTCAACACTATAATAAATCTTTCCAACAGACTCGGAGTCGACCTGAGTCTTTGTAATTCTTTAGAGACATTCTGCTGGAACTCTACTCAAACAATAGCAATATAATCAGGGAGATGATGACATCACTTGAAATTTAACTTTATTTGACCTAGGGACGGCTCTGCAAATCATCAACCTCAGTTTCTCCCATTAGTCATCTCAGTCCAATGGTCAGATATTGATCAGGAAGACTGGGGATGGCCCAGGATGCATGCAGTGTGAGACCTCAGGATGCATGCAGTGTGAGACCTTGGCCTTTTTAAGTTAAATTCTTTTTGAGTTCTTGCTTTGAGTAAGGCAATATTCATTCAGTGAATAAGCCTCTTTAAGAAATGAACCCAGGGATAACTCCTTTAAGAAAAAAAAAAAGATCAAACTGGAAGGGAAGACCCTCAGGGTTGCTGACCATAGGAGAAATAGTTACCATTTATATTCACTCTGAGGCAGGAGGACACAAAAATAACCATCAAGTAGTGCTTGGGCAGGACAGGGACCTATTTTTGTCTAGTCAATAAGATCCAGAGTGAACTGGATTCAAGACTTGTTTTTTTAAAAAGAAATCTAGCCAGTAAATCCCAAGTGAACTAGTTCGGTTTTGACCATCAAAATTTACCTTTCTTTGGGCAGAACACACTCAGGTAAGGTATGATACCTGAAAAGAGGAGAGGAGAAGAGAAGAGAGGAGATTGTGTGTGCATGTGTATACATAACATACATATAAACACACATAAATGTGTGTATGCCTATATGTATATATGTGTGTACAAGCATACACATACATATTCAGACATGTGTGTATATACACACACACAAATACACATATGCATACACATGTGCCTGTGTGTTATCTCAGAGCTTTGGAATTTGGCTATAATATTCCTGGAACTTTTCATTTTAAGATCTCTTTCAAGAGGTCAGTTAATTATTTCACTTTCTGCTTTATGTTCTGCATCTAAGATATGAGGGAAGTTTTCCTTGATAATTTCTTAAAGCATTACATCTAGGCTTTTTTTTTGATCATAACTTTCATGTAGTCTAGTAATTCTTAAACTATTTCTGCTCAATCTATTTTCTTTGTCACTTGTTTTTCCCATGATACATTTCACATTTTCTTCTTTCTTTTTTTTTCATTTTTGTACTTTCTTTTATTTTATCTTGATCTCTCATGGAGTCCTTATATTCTTCCACTTGCCTAATTTGAAGTTTTAAGAAATTATTTTCTTTTCTGACATTATGTACCTGTTTTTCTTTTAGCTCGTTTTATTTTTTAAGGAATTCTTTTCCTCAGTGAATTTTTGTACCACCTTTTTCATTGGGCAGTTTCTGCTTTTTAAGAAGTTTTTCTCCTTAGTTGGTTTTGTACCTCTTTTATCATTTGGCCCATTCTGTTCTTTTTTTTTTAAAGTTGTTATTTTCTTCAGCACTTTTCTGCTTTCTTTACCAAGCTATTTATTCTCTTTTCACAATAGCCTTCCATCACTCTCACCTCTTTTTCCATTTTTTCCCTCTATTACTCTTACCTCTTTCTTTAACTATCCCAGGAATCCTTGTTGATTTGAGATCCAAATAAAGTTTTTCTCAAAAAAAAATTTTGTACATTTTTTGTAGCTGTTTTCATATTATTGTCTTCTTCTGAGTTTGTCTTGGTCTTCCCTTCCACCATAGTAGCTTTTTATATTCAAATCCTTTTTGCTGTTCTTACTGCTCTTGTTGGCTCATTTTCCCCCCAGATATGCCGACCTTTTTACTTTGAAATTTGTGTTAGAATAGGGATTTTTTCACCTGGTCATGAGGAGACATTGTCCTTAGGTTCAGACTGTTTCTTGTTCCTGTTTTCCAAATGAGTTCTGGGAGTCCTCAAGTTTTCAGTGCTTTCTAGGTAGCATGATCCTAGGAAAGGAATGGTCACTGCTTTCGTGGTTTACTCTCTGGTCTTACCCATTAGGAGACCCTGGTCCCTTGCAGCCACAAGCATAAGTGCTCTTCTTTACTTTGGTACTGTGACCAGGACTCCTGCTCCTTTGTGAGCAACCAACAAAGCTTTTATTTACCTGGAACTATGTTCCACAACTTGATATGGATAACAGAACTGTCAATCAGTGCCAGCTCTACCCAGTGCAAAAAATGAAAAAGAATCCACTGAATCTCTTTCTGAGCAGTTGTCCAAAGTAATTATCACCTGTGGTCTGAGAAATCCAATGATGCTATTGCTATTGTGGTAGCTTTTGTTACAACCCTATGTAGGCTCTTGACAGGCCTCTGCTCCATATCACACACTTCTCCTGATGACCTCTTCAGTTTTCTTAAGCTGGACAAATATCTGACCCTGACTCTTTGTTGTCCCTTCCTTTCCAAAATTTGACCTGAAGCTATATTTTCAAACTGTTTCAAAGGGAGTGTTGGGAGAATTCAGCTAGGTGTTGCCTCTTCACTTTCTTAGTTCCTCCATCAAATCATCTTTATTTTCTTATGTATAAACAAATGTTGTCAATCATGTTTGAGCTTATATCATTATCATTCATTTCATTTCTTAATTTATTTTCTGTTTCTAACAGAAGAAAAAGAAGGAGGAGGAGGAAGAAGGAGGAGGAGGAGGACGAGGAAGAAGAAGAAGAAGAAGAAGAAGAAGAAGAAGAAGAAGAAGAAGAAGAAGAAGAAGAAGGAGGAGGAGGAGGAGGAAGAGGAGGAAGAGAAGAAGGAGGAGAAGGAGAAGGAGGAGGAGGAGGAGGAGGAGAAGGAAGAAGATGAAGAATGACAGTAGCTGTAGGAAAAGCAGCAATGGTGGCAGCAGGAACAACAAGGAAAATAACAACAAAATATATTGATATAGTTCAACCCTTAATTTAAGTCTTGCTCTAAATTTATAATTTTGCAGATGGGGAAAATGCTCTGAAATATTCCCTGCTTTGTTTACTTGGTAATGTGGTAGGTATGATAACAAGCATAATCAACTCACTTACTGGAAATTATTAGAGATTTCTCCAACTTTCTTCTTTCAGTGGTGATGGCATAATTGATAGTAGATATCTCATGACTGTGTCATTAGCTCCATTTTCTTCTGGCATTGTCACAATTAACAACTTTTAATTGGACAGGAATGAAAGTATGTGCCCCACCTGACTGCTGCCATTTCAAAAATATTCTCTAATGTGCTGTGAATTGAGGGGTCTTACAGTCACAGGGTATTCTCCTTTCCATTTAACAAAGCAAATGGAATATCTCATGCCTTTCCTACAGGAATAACAAATTTCAAAACCAGACCTCTTCAAGTAAGACATCCCCTACAATGGGTAAGTTAATTCATTTATTTTGGGAACTGAGTCTAATCTGTTCTGATTGGAGGGTATAAACTGTAACGCCATGCACGAGCAGCTTCCCAAAAGAATGCTACTGTGAACAGCTTTGTTACTTTGTTAGATCTATCTGCTGACCGAGGACATTGCTGTTGTTACAGAAGCCCTGGGATCTTACTGCTGCTTCAGAAGCCCTGAAAGAGGACTTTCTTGTTGTCTGTTTACAGAAGTCCTTAAGGAGAGTTTTACTGATATTTTCAGAGGTCCTGGCACTTTACTGATGATTTGTGTCAATTTCTCAGACATAGACCCTGTCTTCTGGTCTGTGTTGATTGCACAGGCAGAAAGTAAATTGATGATAGAGCCAGCAATGTCTTTAAATGTTATTGTGGTTCTGTTAAATTTTGTCTTCCCAGAAACAGAAACTGTGAAGGACTTGAAGTGGACTGGATACTGTGAGCTTCAATATGGAATGGGAGCTAGATGAGGAACTGGAAAATGAGCTGGTAAAGGGGCTCAGAGCTGTCTGCCTGTGAATCCAGGTGCCAGTTAGGTATATTCAAGGAGCTGGACCCATGGAAGAAGAACAATGGAATTAGGGAGCCAGCCTTGAGCTAAGAAGAAAAGACCTGGACTTGAGTACTTAGTGATAACTGACAAGATCATGATTTACTGTGATATAAGGGTAGGAGAAGTTTGTGCCCTGTACCTTGTACCCCTTAAGGAATGTTGATTTAAGGACGATTGAAAACTAATCTCCAATCAAGAAGAAAAAAGACTTTTTGACTGAGATATTATGACGATGTGATATAGGGGTGGAGAACTTTGACCTTTGTACTTTGTGTTCCTTAAGGAGGCTTGATTCTTAAGGATGATTGAGTCAAGGACTTACTGAATGATATCTTTTGTTTAAAACTATGTGGCCACTTTGGTGAAAATTATGTGGCCACTTTAGTGATAAGTTGTTATGTTATATAAAATTGTGAATGCTGTACTTTGGTTTCTGTGAAAGTTTTGCTTTAATTTACTGCTGAAAAAATAGAGGGTTCACTATACCATGTGATTAGGACCTCAAAGCTGTTCACAGCAGCAGTCCTCTGGAAAGCTGTTCATTCTTGGTTTTGCACATACCATCAAAGCATTTTTTTTTCCTACAGAGCTAGAAAAATCTTGACAATTCATTTGGATTTACAACAGATAAAAAATATCAAGGGAATTAACAAAAAATAAAAATAAAAAGGAAGGTGGTCTAGCCATACCAGATCTAAAACTATGTTATAAAGTGATAATTATCAACATTATTTGGTATTGGCTAAGAAATAGCATTGTGAATCAGTGTAATAGATTGGATACACAGGATACAGTAGTAAATGATTTTGGCTAACCTATTGTTTCATGAGCCAAAGACTCCAGCTTCTGGGAAAAGAATTCAATTTTTGACATAAAATACTGAGAAAACTGGAAAATCATGTGGCAAAAACTAGATAGGGACTAAGATCTCACACCATATCTAAGACAAGGTCAAAAGGGGTATGTGATTTAGACATAACGAGTGGTATCATAAGCAAATTAAGAGAGTAAGTGATAGCTTACCTGTAAGCTCTATGTAGAAGGGAAGAATTTATGACTGAAATAGAGATAGAGGACATCATGAAATGCAAAATGGATAATGTTGATTACAATAAATTAAAAAGATTTTGTCCTAACAAAACCAATGCAACTAAGATCAGAAAGAAAGAGAAGGTTGGGATACAATTTATACTGCCAGTGTTTCTGCTAAAGGATTTATCTGTATCAGCAAGCACCCCAGCACACCCAGGGTGGCTGCTAGCACAGGTTCTTAGATCTGCTTTTCTAAAGGAAAGCAACTCAAAATGGATTAACAATCTTACTTTAATCAATCAAATATCATTTACCTACTTCAGGGGGAAAAGTCGGCACCCTGAACTTCAGAGAATACAAACAGAAGTTACAAACAAACAGAAAAACAGATCAGCAGACGGCTTCCAGTGCCTGACCATTACATCAGTTACCTAGTCAGTTACCAGAGAGGGAAGCACCAACATCTGGGTTTTTCACAGCCGGGGGGCTCAACGGCTGCCCAGAGTCTC
>CM053583.1:138341724-138363677 GCA_028627135.1 Pseudochirops cupreus
TGGTGCCACAGGCTCCACGTGACCACATTCAGCCTATTAGGGAACAGAGTATACTTTCAAATATCCAAGGGTCCTCAGAGTCACGTAGCCACTTTAGCAAAGGGCCTAGGGGCAGGGAAGATCTTCAGATTCCCATAACATCATTTCAAAAATATATAGAGAACTGAGTCAAACTTATAAGAATACAAATCGTTCCCCAATTGATAAATGGTCGAAGAATATATAAACAGGCAGTTTTCCAATGAAAAAAATAAAACTATCTATTATCATATAAAATGTTCTAAATCACAATTGATTAGAGAAATGGCAATTAAAATAGCTGTGAAGTAACAACTCACACTTATCAGATTGACTAATATGACCAAAGGAAACAAAAAAGGAAAATAATAGATGCTGAAGATGTGGAAAATTGGAAAACTAATGTATTGCTGGTAGAATAGGGAACTGATTCAACTGATTCTAGAAAGCAATTTGGAATCATGCCCAAAGGGCTATAAACCTGTCCACATCTTTTGATCCAGCAATGCCAGTACTAGGTTTGTATCCCAAAAAGATCATGAAGAAGGAAAAAAGAACCTACATGTACAAACATATTTGCAGAAGGTCTTTTTGTTGTAGCCAAGAATTGGAAATTGAGTGGATAACCATCAACTGGTGAGTGGCTGGTATATAAATGTAATGGAATATTACTGTGCTATAAGAAATGATGAGTTGGCAAATTTCAGAAAACCCTGGAAAGACTTATATGAACGGATGCTGACTGAAGTGACTAGAACCTGGAGATTATTGTACACAGTACCAGCAATGTTGTGGGTCAACTGTGATTGAGTTAGCTCTCTTTGATAATACAATGATCCAAGACAATTCCAAAAGACTCATAAAGCTATCCATATCCAGAAAAAGAACTATGGAGTCTGAATACATATAGAAATATGCAATTTTCATTTTTTGCTTTTTTTTTTCTTTCTCATGACTTTCCCCTTTTGTTCTGATTCTTCTTTCACAACATAACTAATCTGTAAATATTTTTTAAATGATTGCACATGTGCGGTCTACATCAGATTGCCTGATGTCTTGGGGTAGGATAGGGACAAAAAATGTGGAACTCAGAATCTTATAAAAATAAATATTGATAACTGTATTTAAATGTGACTGAAATAATAAAATAATATTTACCCCCAGTAAAGTACACCGCAGAGTACAAAAGAATACCTAGAAGGGTTAAAAGAAAAACAGAGTAGCTTTGAAAAAAGTATATAATATTTATTATATAGGTTTTCTTGAAAAGGACATTTACTCTTTTATATTAAATGCTCTCCTATACTGTGCTGTGTACATGAAAATGATATTTTTTTCCTCATTGTTGTTTTTTTTTTTAGTTTAAAACAAATCCATAATTTATCTGAATTTAATTTTTTTGGCCAGTTTAATTTTGGCAATTCAGTCATAGATTACATACAAAAAAATCCAGGTGCAATCATTCACTCTGCCTCATATTGTTTCTACATCAAAGAGAACTATTGATCCAAAGTAAAATCAAGTACATCATCAGATAATTATGAATTGTGTAGCTTTATGAAATTGTAAAGTGCCAGTCTATGATAAGAGAAATCAAATTGAATCAATGTTTTTGTCATTTCATTATGAAATGAATAAGGTATCTTGAAGAGTTGTTGACAGTGAGAAAGGGTAGGAGGCACAATATATTATACACTGTTAATAAACCAATTGTCTTATAAAGAAACAAACATCATTTTCAACAATATTGACCAAAACTTAAAAATTCAGTGGTATCCTCACAGTGATGATCTGTATCATTTGAGAAAAAAAAAAAGCTGTTGTGGACACTGAATTAAAAAAAAAATACAACCAATAGATTCAATCATTTTTTTTTTGTGCTCAAAGCATCATTTTATTCTTACATTTTAATATTGGGCTTGCCAAATTATTTGCCAAAGAGACATGTGAGGTCAATGAATACAATCAAAGGACAATTAAAAATGAAGAATTGGGGGAGGGGGTGTTGTTACATTGAATTCTGTGACACTGATCGATGTTTAGTGAACATATGAATAAAATGGGGAAAGAAAATGTTGAATAAGTGTTAATGCACATTATGTCTGTAGGCCTCATTTTATGTGGTTTAGAAGAAGCATAAATGTCTGAAATATATTTCTATTCACTACTCTCTTGGCAAACTCAAAGGAGGTTGAATGCTAAAATAGAGAGACTGTAAAACATGGAGTTAGAGAAGTAATAGAAATTGGATAGTATTCTGGATCCCAGTGAAACCTGTTATCCCATAGAGAGTTATATTACGCACATATATTACTATTTCGGGCAGGGAATCCTAAGAAGTACATAGGTTAATTATAGAAGTTTTGTTAATTATGTGCTGAAGGAACAGACGATTTCATTGTTCATTGGTCATAATCCAAGACAAGGGATCATCATGACCTGAACATTTTGACAGGAAAAATCAGCTGTCTACCCAAAATGAATAAACATTTTTGCCTGGAGTAAATCAGAATATATGGTTCAGGCTTCACATTATTTTTCTTTAACAGGGTAATGTTTGTAACCTTCCTTTTTAACCTATGTTTAACTTTCATTTTAAAACGTTAATTTTATGCTAAATGGTTGGATTTTTGTTGATGCTACTTTAAAGAGGTCTAAATTTCAGTAGCACAAAGAAGGTGAGATTTTTTTCTTATAATTTTAGTTTTGGTGCTAACTGATGCTTCTATCATCAATTCGAAAGATAATTATTAAGCATCTACTACGTGCAAACATTGTATTAGAAGGTGAGGCTACAAAGAGAAGGAAACAGTATCTGCCCTCAAGGAGCTTACCTTGCAGTTGAGGAAAAATAACATGTACATAAATAAATACTATATGTTTCTATGTATACATATACATGTGTCTATGTGTGTGTTTGTGTATGTGTACATGTGTATGTATCAGAAATACTAAGTAATTAGAGAATGGTGAAAAAAATGACACCTTTGGATTGGAGGCAAAAGACTTAGTGCAGGAGATGACTGTGAAAGGAGCTAATGATTCCATGAGCAAACCCTTTCTTTACTGTTAGTGGTTACCATTTTACTGTTCTTGTCTCCTTTAGACATGTATTATCACAAGACCAGTGTCGACGTTTCTCCTTTCATTTATTCATTTAGCAAACATTTATGGAGTGTCTGCTATTGATAAGGCACAATACTGAACCTTATAGGGGGTTACACAATTAAAATGACAATATTATCTGCAATCAATTATTCCCAGTTTGTATAGGAGATAAGACATGATCAAAATAATCATCATTAACAGTACAAAATAAAAAGTGGTAGATAAAAGGTGCAAATTTTATGGAGACAGCAAAGTCTTACTAACTAGGCAGAATTCCAGACAAAATGTGAGGGTGTTTTAAATAATATTGTAACTGTCCAGATTTCAAGAAGAGTTAACTGCAAGTCTTATCTCTGATACATTACATTTTTGATCCTGGGTAAGTAACCTAATCTTTCATTGACTCTATGCAGCTCTAAAATACCAAATTGAAAAGAAATTGGCAAGATGTGTCATGATATATAATTTCCACACCAAGGGTTCCCCATAATCAAGGAAATTAAGAATATTAATGATAAAGGACACATTTTCTTTCATCTTCCACACAGATCCTTTATTTCCGTTATCTTTCATCCCATTTTATTATCTATTGTTTCAAAAGGAATCCAGTGTACTTACCTTATATTGTAGGAATATTCCTATCATTGAGATAAGTGATCTTAGCAAACGAAACAAAGTAAAAAACATTTAGCTTTTACTGAAATGAAGGTACATTTTTGTTCTATTTGGCGGAGTCATTAGGAACATGGCATTATTAAAGTCAAATTCATAAATTATTAATGATGGATTTTCAAGGATAATAACATCTGATGTTTGAGAGAATTGGAATAAGGACTATTCTAGCATCTGTTAAATCATAGTACAACAATTATTTATTATGCTGTGTTAGGCCTTGATGTCACTCTTTTTATTAATTCATGGGAAAAATCATGATATGATTTAAAACCTAAGGATACCTTATAGGTCATTTGGTTGAACTACTTTATTTTATGAAGATTTGAAAGTTAAGGATAAAGAAAAAAAACTAGTAGGAATTGTAAACTTGTTGGTAAAATATAGCTTACATACCAGGTGATATTCCCCAGAATTCATTCCCCAGAACTCAAAAGAGGAATTTTGGCTTAAAAAAAAAGATGTTGAAAGTAAACAAATGCTTATCAAGGTGTTACCAGATAATGAGCTTTAGATTTGGACCAAGGATTAAAATATAGGATAAGGGACTGAAGTAAGGATTGGGTGGATATACCTAATAAGAATGAGTAGAATGTGCATTTGCCTGAAGCCTAATGAATTAAATGAAGAGAGCTTTAATCTGAGTAGGGAGAAGAGAGAAAATAGTAAAAAAAAAAAAAAAAAAAAAAAAAAAGAGCAACCTAGAGAATATGGAAAATTATTGATCCCTAAATCATATGTCTATTTCTTCATTCATATAAAATATTTCATGAGAATCATCTTTACTAATGATATTAAGGGAATACTTAATGAGGCTATGAGCCAGAATCAGGCTTTCACAGGTGACATTTTATGGAAAATTTCACATATACACAAAAGTGTATATATGTACATATATGTATGCCAGTATAATAATAGTAGTTCACGAAAAGGTGAAGGGAGCCTAAGACTTGACATTGAATTCTAGTGTTGTGTGACATTATTTTTATTGTTGACTGTACTTATTAAGTGTGTGATATTGGGCGAGCTAGTTTTTTTTTTAATTTATAAAACAAAATTTATAAAATAAATCAAGAGAGATTAGTAGATACATTTATATGACACTTCCAACTCTAGATCTCTAGGTCTGAGACAATTTTCCTACACTACAATGTAAACTATAAATCTGAATGTTAAAGTTTGCCTTTGGTTTCTTAGCTTAGGAAAATTAATAATAGCATGAACTATCACTGAAAGACTCAGTAATTGCTTGCAAACAAGTTATGGCAAATAATACAAGTAGTAGTTTGGTGTAGCTTATACAATGCTATTTTTGGAGTTATTGGGAAGCTAGGTGACAAAGTAGAGAGAATGCCTGGCCTGGAGTCAGGCAAACTCATCTTCCTGTGTTCAAATCTGACTTCAGACACTTAATAATTGTGTAAATCTGAGCAAATCAGTTAACCTTGTTTATTACACTTTCCTCATCTATAAAATGAACTGATGGAAGAAACGTAATCTACTTCAGTATCTTTGTCAAGAAAATCCCAAATAGGGTCACAAAGAGTAAGCCATGAGTGAAACAACCAAACAAAAATTATTTTGATTTAGGAAGAACAGGGATATCTCCAACACTTGCTAACTGTGAGATCACTTAACCTTTTTGAGTCTCAGGGGTCTCACTCACACATGAATGATACAGTGGAGAACTTCTAGATTTGGGATCAGAAGATCTGCATTCAAATCTTGGCTCTGTCACTTGCCACCTATGTGATTTTGGCCAAGTGATTTAACTTCTCTGTGGTCAGTATTTTCAAATGCAAAGAAAGAGGATTAGACTAGATAATCCAAAAAGTACTTTAGGCTTCTAAATCTGTGATCCAGTTGATACTTATTTTTGTTTTATTTTAAAGATGCTAATGAGTTAAAGCACTTTGCAGCCTTTAAAGCACCATATGGATGTTACTTATCATGATGACGATCCTCATGCCATTTAAATAGTGTCTCTCAAAAAAGACACTTTTCTTATACAACATACCTGAGTAGTTTTGTTCTGTCACCCCTCCCTATTTCTATACTGTTGCTTTTTGTCCTTCATTCTCATTGAGGATCAGGAAGATAATTCCATGATTTACAATAGAATTGCACTTAAGTGAGGGAGGACTAGGCAAAGTCACCCAGCCTTATCAGTCCAGTGGCAAGATATAGATCAAGACAACTGGAGATGGCCCTAGAACTAAGGTTTTTCCCAGGTCTCAGTTTAAAGGAGGTAACACCCATTCAGTGATTAAGGCTAGATATGATATGGAGCAAAGATTGATCTCTTGTACCTGGGGTGGGGGGGGGAAATCAATCTGGGAGGTGAAGACCCTCAGGGTTTCTGGCCAAAACAAGAACAATTGCTATTCACATTCACTCTGAACCCTCAGGGCCCAAAGAAACACTTTGTACCTCTTGGGCTGGGAACTATTATTGATCAGCCAATGAAAGCCAAAGAGATTTGGTTTAAAGCACGATCCTTAAGAAATAAATCTAGCTCCCAAACCCCAAGACGTCTTGTGAGGTTTCAGCAAACAATATTTACCTACCTTTGGGACTTAGCACCATTCTGATCTATATCTTGCCACTGGACACAATAGAGGAGAAAGTGAGGCTAGTGATTTTGCACAGGCCTATCTCAGTTATATCCAATTCACTTGTAGGTCACCTTTCTGATGTCATGGTTATCTTCACTCCTCTGAATGGTCATGTCACTACAAATGCATTTAAAAAAAAAGAAAATTACATTTTAATATTGTAATTAATTAAATTAGTATTATGTGAAATTAATCTCCCCCCCCAAAAATTACAGGAATTCAAAATATGCAATAGATTTAATTTCTTTATATGTGTAATGGAAGGGGTAACTTGGCAGCCATGCTGCCTCCATGGTCTATGATAATTCTATTATCCCGCAATGTAGTCACCTAGAATTATTCCACCAGGTGTCTACATTCCACAGGCTTCAGTCTTTTTTATCTCTGCATTCTTTTCATATTCTAGATTATGATATCCTAATATCAAACATTTCCCTAGTGTTTTAATTCACATTGAAAACGTTCCTATGACATTAAAATCTTCTAGAAATGTTCTAACTGAGGCCTCAAAAAATGGAGTGGGCTTTCCAAAGTGGCCTTATAAACTGAAAAACGGAAATGAAACAATATTGGTGATGCATAATAAAAAGAATAGACATGCTATCTCCTCCCCAAAGAGAAATAAAAGACAACAGTAGTGAAACTTCACATGGCATCATGTGCAATCAGTGAACAAAGAAGGGATAGAATGGTGGACCTGGATTCAAGAAAATAAGTTCAAATTGGACTTGTATTAAGCAACTATGGGACCTATACAAGTCATTTAACTTTAGTCTGCCTCATTTTCCTCAACTTTACCATGAAATAGCGCCATCTTCTCAGGGTCATTGTGAGCATAAACATGACTTAATATTTATAAAGCATTTCAGATAATAGCTGGCACATGGGAGTATCTATATAAATGTTTTATCATCATCATTTTTATTATTATTATTTGCTTCCTTTGTCTTAGGCAGAGTTCTAGGCACTGGGAACAAATAAATAAAAATAAAAGTTTCTCTTCTCAATAAATTATATGTTATCTATGCAGTTGCCCTTTTTCCCTTTGGCTTTTATTAGCTATTTTTCTTATTTCAAAGGAAATTATTGTTATTTTTCTTATTTCTAGGGACATTCCAGTGGTGTGGGGAAGACATTAAGACAAAAAAAGAAAGTTTGTTCTGTAAAAGAAAAGGTGCAAAGTATTGTTAATCCTTTACAAATGGAGCATGGGAGAAAAAAAAAAAGAGAATTGAAACCATTGAAGCAATCCTGACCATTATCCTCTTTCATTACAAATTTCATTAAAAAAAAATATGTAATACTAATCCCTTCTAGAGATATAAGTTATTTGGTGCACCTATTAGGACATTTGCCAATTTCCATATTCTAGCTGAGTTGATTTTTACCTACATGGACAACTAGGTTAATGAAATCGATATAAAAAAAAGAAATGCCTTTGAACAAAACTTTCAAAAAGTTAACTTCTAAGTTCTTATATTCTAGTTTCTCCTAACTTAAAGTAGGCTAGAATTCTCCAATGCTTTATTACAATCAATTGGTAACTGATTCCATTTTTATGTACTTTTAGCATATTTTGAATTCAGTCAGGAACATGCTTCCCTGCCTCGCTGTACCCTAATAGTCTTAATAGAAAGCAACATATGAGGAGACCCATTATAGTACAACATTTTGAATGGTTCAATAGGTTAGTTAAAATCCACAACCTGAAAAAATAAATTGTAGCTGAAACTCAATAATCTTTTGTTTTGATTAAAGAAAGTTATGATATTCATCAGATCTTCTAAAAGACCTGTAGTGACATATTCTGTTCTACCAAATTCTCTCCTTAAAACTGATTTAGCCAATCAAAAGAGATTTTTCTGACATTTGATAAAATTTAGACTTTAATAAGAATGCCACATGAATGACAGGAAAAATATATAATCATAAAATATTTTTCATCTATTGTATTTTAGTTAATTTTTCAATTCCCTTAATGAAAAAAAAATAGGGACTGCCAACTTTGAGTTAACTCTTTTTTATATGAGTCACATAATAAAAATCAGGAGAATTCTACATTAAAGGCAAATTTGAAATACGCATATAATATATCCATATTCACATATATGTGTATGCTGTATAAGTATACATGCATAAAACAGAATTGCCTTAAATCAAATCTACTTAAGAATCTTTTATATTTGGGAGGGTTCTAATATATATCAAACATTTTGCTTCAGAGTCAAAGAGGAAAATAATATAAACCCTGACTTTAATGATTTTAAAAGGAACTTGGTGTAGGGAGGGTATGGGGGTGGGTGACATATGCAAATAAGATGAAAAAAAGCATGCAGATTAAGTACAAATTAACTTCAGAGGGAGAGAAATCCTAATTTGAAGAGTCAGAACAGGTCTCTTGTAATAGGTGGCTTCTGAGCAATGTTTTGAAAGAGGTCAGATTTTTTTTTAGTGGCACAAGTAAATGTCAAATAAAGGAATTTGTGTTCTACTCCATAGGCAAATAATATAACTTCTTGAGCAAAGAAAAGGCATGATCAAGTCTATGTTTTAAGAATGTTAATTTGACAATCATGTTGAGAACTGATAGAATGGAAAGATTAGCAGCAAGGGGATCAATTAAAGGCTCAAGTGTAGTAGTCATGTAAGAAGAGAGATGAGATTACAGCTGCATAATGTCAGAGCTAGATGGAACTTGAAGAGCCATTTGGTCCAATTTCTTTATTGTATAGATGAAAAAAACAAAACAAAATTCAGAGACATTGTGTTACTTGGTCATAGTAGTGCAGTCAAAGGAAGTTGGGACTTCAACATAGGTCCTGTGATTCAAATTTCAGCTCTTTTTTTTCCTCCCCACTGAACTACAACACCATTTAATAAACATGTGTGTGGGGTAGGGGGATTTTTTTCCTCAATGTTCCAGACTGCTTTCTGATTTCAGACTTGCTCTTTGAGCCAGCCTTGGCAAACATCTGAAGGGAAAGTCTGGATTGATCTTGTTGCTTCTTTCTTGGGAATATTGAATGTTATGTTATTCTAAGATTTTAAGGAAAGCTCAGAGTGAGGATCTGCAACCTTTCAGTGTCTTAAAGTAGCCTGGTCAAGAACAAAGTGTCAGTAAAAGGACTGGGATGTTCAAGGCACAAACCCACAAAAAGAGAATGACTACAAAATATGTACACGTAAATATTCAAAGGAAAAAAAATAGTTTTGATGCATATTTAACCAGAATTCCATTGAGAGAGAGTTATAAAATAATTTATTTTTACCAATTAAATAAGAGCAAAGGTAGGAGTGGGGAGAGGAGGAATAATAATGACAGGTATCAAAGAAAGAATTGTAATGGCAATTAATTGCTTGCCACAATAGGTACAAATCCCTTAGCCAAGCAACAAACTACTTGAATATTAGAAGAAATAGAAGTCAATGTTTTCATGAGGTAATAAAAGTATTAAATCAAAATCAAAGGCTTGAAAAAAAGAGAAGCAAATGAAAAGTATCACATAAAAAAATAGCTGTTCTGGAAAATATAGGAAGGGGGGAAAATAAGCATCATGAACACATTGATTAAAACAAAATGAAAGAAACAGACAAAAAAAGCTGAACAACAAAAATTAAGAACCTTAAAACTTCCCATTTCCTATAACCAGAGGTTGAAATGGAAATAAAAAGAATCCACTGCTTGCCTACTGAAAACTCCGCCAAAGGAAAACTCCCAGGAACATGATAACCAAATCCAGAACTTCTAAGTCAGAGAAAAAATACTGCAAGCAGCCAGAGAGAAAGAATTCAAGTTTTGAAAGATCCCAGGGAAGATAGCTAGGTGAAACAATGGTTAGAGTTCTGGGCCTGGGGTCAGGAAGAACTATCCTCCTGAATTCAAATCTGCCCTCAGACGCTTACTTGCGCTGTGATCTTCAGAAAGTCACTTAAACCTATTTACCTCAGTTTCTCATCTGTAAAATGAGCTGGAGAAGGAAGCGGCAAACAATTCCAGATATTCTGCCAAGAAAACCCCAAATTGCATCACAAAGTGTCAGACACAATTGAAAATGACCGAGCAAAAACAACAGCATAGTAAGGAAATTGAGAACCTAAAAAATGACATTCCAGAGGGCAGTGTATATAGGCTTACATTTAATAAAAATTTGCTGAAATGTGGGTGTAGTGATTTGAGGGGGAAAAATGGAACTTTAATGAAATACAAAACAAGCATTCCCAATAAAAAGACACTAGTTGCAGAGAAACTAAGAATTTCAAACACAGGAGTGAAGGAAAACATAGAAAGGTAAACATGAATGTAAAATGATAAAGGACTAAACAAGGATAAAGTGCTTACATTTAGATATGAGAAGATGATGTATAAGTCTCATTTGGGTTATTACCATGATCAGAAAAAAAAAAAACTATGTCCCTGATAAAAGATAAATTAAGTGTTAAAAGAAAGAGAAATGCAGTAGATAAACTTTGGGGTAAAGTTCTAGGTCCTGTATTTTATAAATCTTAATAACTAATATGTATTGAAAAGTTTACCTCAACTTAAAATCTATTGTGTAAATGAGAAATAAGGGCTTATGTAGCTGCCCAAGGTCATACATATTCTATGATGTATGGTCTTGAAAAAGTAGCTGAGTTGTCTAAATCCTGACATGATGCCTTCTCATTGTTTTTTTGACATACCTTGAGGCTATGATTCTGAACACTGATATAGAAAAGACTTTATGACTATCATTTGATATAATCAGTTTCCCAAATCATTTATTGGAAATCACAGATTAGCAAATCATTCCTGTCATTCTTATTTTCTATCCAGGGAGTTTTGGTCACTCTGTTACTCTCAATTCTCCTTGATGTCACTCTGGTTAAAATGACCACAACTTTCACCCGTCTTCTCTCACCCTTCAATACAACCTACAGATTACCAATAAATTAGTCCACTTAAACCATCACTAATTATATCACTCCCCTGAACAAAATCATTCAGTTCTGTAAATTCAACGATATTTCTATTATTTTGTAGTAAAATTCCTTACTTTGTAAAAGAATTATAATCAGTTAAAGGAAAGTATTTTAAATAATGAAATATATACCATCCTAGCTAAATTTCTTCAAAATTCTGTCAAGGGAAAGTATAAGTAAAAGATACACCTCTGAATGTGTTGTTGCAATTGTGAGATGACAGATATCCTCTTATGGTTTAAGTGACTGGGGTCTGACTGCTTTGAGAATAGCTAGGTTTTTCTATTGTCTATACATATATTTGGTTTAAGTGAGATGATAACTGTAGGCTTGGTATCAGCATATGGACACAGCTAATTACACACAGAAGGCTTGTTCTTAATGTATGCTAAAACTGCAGCAGGAACAAAGTATTTGCAGACCTTGGGAAACTTCTGTAAACCAGTATTTTTTTTTAAAAGATGCATGAAAGGAAAAACAAACTTCCACATGACAGCAAAGAACAAATATTTTTCAGAAGTTAAACATTGCAGTACACAAACGTGCATTTACACATACTTTTGTATCTGTTCAAATGAGAAGACAAATACAATACTAAATGAATACCTGAATGTCCATGTATTTACAGGTGGATTAAAGGTATCAAAGCATTGAATTAAACACACATGCCAGTGATTTCCTTCACATTGCAGTACTACTTAACAGAAAAGATAAGGATGGAGAGAGATACATTTCCAAATTTCATTTTAGTCCAACATTTCATGGGACATAATAGAAAACAGAAAAATCATTTCAGAACAAATATTTTCACAGAACAGAAAATCACAGAATATCAGCTTTGCAAAGAATCATTTAATGCAAAGGTCATTAATTCCAACCAAGAGAAATGGATGGTTCTACTTATGGCACTCTTCATCAGTTCACGCAAATCTTCTCCTCTCACATAGCTTGTTATTCACATTAGTATAATGGGGACATTATACTAATAAGAACAATTCTACATGACTTCTTACTGAAATACATAAACCACCAGAGATTTCTCTTTGTACCCTTGGTCCTCATAACAGCAGGGTGGAGATGGTAGGGAAGGGAAGTGAACTCAGCCAATAAAACTGAGAGTTGAGCCAAGAGAACTACCTAATTAGGACAATTAAAGAGTAATGGCTTTGAATGCTGTCATGCTGTTTGTCTCTGCTTTAAGCTCTCTTCCTCCCTTCCTCCCTCCCTGTCTTTCTCTCTCTCTCCCTCTCTGTGTCTCTGTTTGTCTGTCTCTGTTTCTGTCTCTGTCTCTGTCTCTGTCTCTGTCTCTGTCTCTCTCTCTCTCTCTCTCCTCTCACACACACACACACACACACACACACACACAAAATTTGGAGAATGCTGCCTGTTACTTATTCAGTTCTCTCTCAACCTTCCAATGAGAGAAGAGGAAGGAAAATGCTTCCCCTTTTCTATAATAGCTAACGTGGCTATAAACATATAACAATGCATACGTATACTTGCTGAGACTGAATCTCAAGTCCATAGATGCCTCATTTGTTTTTATTTCCTTATATAAGCAAATTCACTGAATAGATATGCTGAGATATAATTTTTCCAAATTGATCAGATATCATACAAGCTAAAATGTTTAGAGTCATTGGGTGGGAGAGAGGTGTTTTTGGTGCTGGCAGCCAAATAGAAGAAGGTTCTTATAGCTGTACTCTTCCCAGAAAAGAAGATGATCATAGAAGGGGGGACAAGTTATGCATGCCTAGCCAACCATTGATTGAATTTTCAGACCAGGAAGTTCGTAGGAGAAGGTTAAATGCCTGTTGAGTACACCTACAAGTCTTTCAGGAGCCCTTTCTTCCAGAGAGAGTGTGATAAGGCCTGTATGTTACTGTATAAATGTTAAATATTTGTCACTATGAACATGCAAACCTTTAAAAATCTTCATATTTGAAGAAAAAAAATAACTTATTTTTATCTGATACTTTGCAAGTTATTTTGAGTAACTTTCTAGAAGATGCTTTAGGTATGAGCTCTGGGTCTAGGCTGAACACATAATCAGTCAGGAAAAGTAGTATCTCCTTTCTTTGGAAACAGGCTTTCCTATGACATGAATCTGGTTTACAAGATCTTGGAGAAGGTATCCTTGCATTGGAAAAGGCCATCCACCCAGAATTCTCCCACTTTGACACAAGTGTCTACTATATTTTCAATTCTTGAGGTAAGGAAGCATATTTTATGCATTTTTGTTATATATGATCTAGAACATAGCAAAGTGTGTTAGACTAACAGACACTTAATTATTGCTTCTTGAATTAGTGGAAACCTATATGCAGTGTGATTTAATGATAATAAATCTAACCTTTGCATCAAGAAGCCTGATATCTACTCCATGTCTTTTTGTTATTTTCTGAATGGCTTTAGCAAGTTGCTAACTAATCATTTCTAGATCCCAAATCCTATAATTTAAATTTTCCAATGCTTCTCCTTCTTCTTGTTCTTGGCCTCCCCATTGTCTTCATCATCTCTTTTTGTCCTCCTCATCCTCATTCTCCTCCCCCTCCCCTTTCTCCTCCCCATTCCATTCCTCCTCTCCCCCCCATTCCTCCTACTGCCCTCCTTCTCTACCCCCTTCTCTGTCTTCATCATCATCTTCTTCTCTATTTTTACTCCCTTTCCCTTCCCTCTCTCAGGACAAGAGACATATTAGATTCTTGAATATATGTGGAGTTTATTCAGTATTCTCCCCTGCTGCAATTTTAAAGTACACTGAAAAAGTTTTCGTTTGGCAAGCCTTGATTGTCTGAAATCTCACATGGATTGTTCTGGATAATGTGTTATTTTTTAATTATGCGACAGGATATGAGCTGGGCAAGACAGCTATACAAAGTCACACTGGCCAATGCCCCTGACAATAACAGAGAGAGGCTCTGTTAGCTTCTTCTTGTTGTCAGAAATGTGATACAAAAGATAATTAAATAAAGTTTAAGTATATTCCAGGCTTTGCATCATCCCTTTGTTTAAATGTAATTATTCACCTGATTGCCCTCCATGATTTTGTCTTCTGTGTTCAGTGGTTATTTTTATACCATTCTTAAATGAACTCATAGTTAATTGGCCCCCTTCTTTTACTTCATTCTGAATGCATTACTGACAGAGAGGGAGGAAAAGGTGTAATTATAAACTTTACTTCTTGTAACGTACACTCTGATTTACCTTGGGTACCTATCCTACAAGATTATAGAGATTCTGGAAGGAACCTTAGAGAAATCTTGTACCAATTCCTACCACATTTGACAATTGAAGAAACTGAGGCCCAAAGTACTGTTTAGCACAGTGCCTGGTGTGCAGTAGGTGTTTAATAAATGTTTCTTCTCTCCCCCTTGTCAGGCCTCTCTGTCAAGGTACCCTAACTTAACTACAGGGGCAGCCGGTTACTTACCTCACTCGAGAAAGCGCCAGCACATACTCAAGAACAGAAGAGTTGAGGCTCCAAGGTGCAAGCAAAGAAAGTTTATTGAGTCCTCTCCATGGGGAAGCCTTAGAGCCAGATCTTAAGGCAGACTTCAAATCTGCCTCACCAGTTTGAGTCTTATATCTAGCCCACACCCACATACCATAAATGACTAAACAGGATGAAACAAAAATGGGAGAGAGAAGGTGCAGTCACAAGGGCATGAAGACCCCAGGGTGTGGAGACACTTATCTGGAACATCAGGTAACCCCACTTAAGAGAATCTTGAGCAATGCAGTACCCCTGACCTCCAAATGACCAGGGGCAGTGCAGTATGCTCTGACCTCTAAGTGACCCAGCTAATTCCAAGGCCTCGGACACACCCTGTGCCTCAAACATTACCGATGCAGCCTGCAATAACCCTCACATCCCCTTTCACTTCTTTTTTGTTTGTTTGTGAGATAATGAGGATTAAGTGACTTGCCCAGGATCACACAGCTAATAAATATCAAATGTGTGAGACTGGATTTGTAGCCCCAGTGCTCCTGACTGCAAGACTGGTGCTCTATGCACTGTGCCATCTAGTGCCCCCCTCCACAGACACACTTAATAAAGGGTGTACTGAAAGTAAAATTTACATGGATGTTAGTGAAACTTTTCAGAAGGTGTCTCATTCTATTCTCATGGAAAGGTGGAGAATTTTGAGTGATAAAAATAGATTATTCAAAAAATGGTTGAAGGAAAAGAATCCAATAGTAGTAATCATTAGTTGTTCAATTCCAAATCGTCAGGTAGTACCCCAGTTGTCTATGCCTGGCCATGTGCCATTAAACATTTTTTTTCCAGTGACTTCAATAAAAGAATAAATGGTATGCTTATCAAAGTTTTGAATTATACTAAACTGAGAAGGTTAAATGACAGATTGGGTGAAAGAGGCATGATCCCCTTCCTCAAAAAAAAAAAGATTTTTAGACTAAAGCTAAGAAGATATGATATCCCTCTTGCATGAGGGATAAAATGTTGCACTTGATTTTTTTTTAAAGTGTGACAAATATGGTTAGTTGCATTATTAGATAGCAGTTAGTCTGAAAACTAATCTGGGAGTTTTAGGAGGCTTTATATTAGTCAGCAGTGGCAGATAGAACCACTACTTTGATTTGGGTATGTCTTAAGAGAGACAGTAGTGTCTAAGAGTAAGAGGCTTCTTTTCTACTCAGTTTTGATAAAAGCATAGCTAAATTATTGCTTCTGGCTATGATTACTAAAATCTCAGAAGGACATTGATAAGCTCCAGGACAATAGAAGGAAGGCAAATAAGATGGCAATATGAGTAACAGTCCCACCAACTAGGGATTTAGAGACTAGAAAAGAGAAGATGCAAAGAAATATGGGTAGCCATTGTAAAAATATTTGGTGAGTTGTCCTATGTAAAATATGCTAGACTTTTTCTTTTTTGTCTCAGAGGTTAGATTCAGGTATAATGAATGGGGGAATGTGGCAAAGATGCAAAATTAAGTTTCATAAAAGGAAAATACTTCCTAAAATTATAACAGTTTAAAAGCCAGTTGAGTGGGTGATGGGCAGGAGACAGTAGTGAGTTACCCCTCAGAGAGGTCTGAAAAAAGAAGCTATATGTATTGGTTATATTATAATAGAGGTGCCTTTTAGGGATGGGTTGGTCCAGATGACCACTTAGGTCATATCACATTCTAACAATCTTTGACTCTGAGTCATTGCCGTAAGTCAAAATTCAATACGGGAAGAATGGAGAGTGAATTGGTAATAAAGCTGTGACGTACCTGGAAGTCATTTTTGGTTTTTTTTGTTGTGTGGTATTGTTGGTTTGTTGATGTTTTAAGAAAACAGGATAAAAAGTTTATAGAATTTAGAGGAGTAAGGGCCTTTTGACTTAATAACCTTGGAATTCTAATCATTGACTAGGTGTGTATCTTCTCTTAGCCTCCAAAATAGGTTTTGATATTGAGTATGTACTCTTTGTAATTGGCATCTGTGTAGTTGAAACTTTGATTCTTAGAATTGTTCTAACCCACTATGGCAAATAAATGATTTCACAATTAACCCAGTAATCTTAGCACTTTGTCAGTCTTCCACAGGAAACCATTTTCAGTATTTATATTTTAAAATGCAGATAAGGAATTAAATAAATACATGCCTATCCTACACTGAAATCCAATAATTGATTCACTGAAAAATGAAGAGTTATACCCAGAAGAACAGTCAAGGGGATGAGGACCTCAGTTGTCAAGGGGTTTTGATGCCAGGAAGCCTGGGGATGCATCATTATTTCCTGGGCTTCTTTGAAGTGGAACATACATATTCAAACAGGAGTTAAATTAATGATAAGTACAAAAGCAAGATAAGGACTTCGTGGGTCCTTGGCACTTTCTCGACCTTGTCATCCTATAACTCTTTCCCTGTTTTCTCAAATGCTCAGATACCAGACTAGGGGGAAGAGGACTTACTTCTTCCACTAGCACCTAGGTCTGGCATTTTTTTTTGTCTCTCATTCTTGTATCAGTTAATGGTGCTAATAATTATGTCTGACATTTGTTTGGCAGTTTACCTACATTTTATCCTCACAGGAACATTATGGCATAAATAATTAAGGTATTATGAGCATATTTTACAAATCTGGAAATGCCTTCAAGAATAGGAACTTAGATGACTCATCCAGCGTCTACTGGCTAGTCAACTACTGGAGTAAGACAAGTATAATGTAATAAGACAAGGATAAAGCAATAAGATTCTAATAAAGTAATACGACAAGGATAAAGTAATAAACACCTTGACTCACGTGATAGCAATGAAATTGAATAAAAAGAAGTATGAAAAAATGCAAATGGAAAAATTAAAAAAAATGAGAACTATATTTCTGAAGAAAACTAGGGAGTTAAGGGACAGGATAACTAAAGCAGACATGGTTATTGGACATTATCAGTTTTTGTTTTTCTTTTTTTTTTCTTAGAAGTAGAGATTGTTTCATTTTTGTGCATATTTAAATCCCTGGCACCTAAGAGTAACTGAGAGATAATAAGTGATTAATAAATGTTTGTTGATTAATTGTTACCAGAAAAGGATTAATTTGGAGATGGGGTAGGGAAGGGATGACATAACTAGATGTGATGGTGATATTAAAAATAAAGAAATAAAAGAAGAATAACTTGTTTTGAAATAAAAATAAACATCAGTATGATTTTGTGAAAAACCTCATAAGAGAAATAAAGAAGACTCAGGGGATAATTCAAAGATAATTGCATTTTCAAAAGAATAAAAGTGAGATTGTAAGTGGTTTAAAAATAATTGGGATTGATAAGGAAATGGAGGTAAGCAGGAGTAAACACTTCACTGAAGAAATTTGGAATTGAAAGAGAGGAGATAAATGGAATTGTCACTAGAAGGGTGAGAGGACCTAAGAATTTAGTCCTTCCACTATCACCACCACCCTATGGAAAACCTCTGAATACTGATAGATTGAAGAAGCAGACTATAAACAAAGAGAGGATGAAAAAATTTGGATATCATAGGATCATTAACTTAGAGCTGAAAAGGAGATTAGAAGTCATCTTGGTCAATTCCCTTACTGTGTAGGTGAAAAATAAACATGATTGGACAATTTTATGACTAAATTCAATTCTGTTTTAGGCAATAGTTTGCAAAGGTCTCTGTTCCCTTAATCTTTCAGTAACTGTTTCCTTTATATAAGTGCAGACTTCTCTTAAATCTTTTGGGGAAGTGGGAAAGGATGCTTCTAATCGGTATGAACCTTGATCAAGAGAGGGCAGTTTCCAATTCTACTTGTGTTTTGAGCTGTGTGATTATGCATATTTCCTAATCTCCGGAGAATACTATCAAAAATAATATAAAATAGAAATTACAATATCTCTAGTACCATCTTCTTAGACTGCCATGTGAATAGGACGAAATATTGCATACTGAACACTTTGTAAACCTTAAATCACTATATGGATGGCAACCCTTTTTAAGTATAACTTTAGTGCAAAGACTTTGAATTAACCTGTATGGTCTCAAATCTCCAATAATTCACTGAAGTCTTGCATTAACATCAATAGCAGCTCAGAATTTGGAATTAAATGATGACTACTTACATCACATCCTAGAGAATTACTGGGAAAACCAGGAGTAACCTAACAAAATAATGTTCCTCCTATAAAAGATTAACAGATATTGATGAAGAGTGATAGGTGGTGCAGTGAATAGAGCACTATGCCTAAAGACAAGAAGAAATGAATTCAAAAATGGCCTCAAATGTTTTGCTAACTATGTGGCCCTGAACAAGTCACTTAATCTCTGATTGTTTCAGTCTTATTGTTTTTTTTTTCCCAAAAATTTTATTTTAGACTCAAATGGCAGAACACAAATATGGAATAGATAAAAGAAACAAAAATATATCATAAACTTAAACACTGGAGCTTAAATACAAAGTTAAAAAGAAAAAAAAGTATGGCATGTGCATAGCAGAACATAAGAGAGGATTCAAAATATGTAACAATAAATTTTCATTTCAAGAAAGCCTCTATGGAAGTTAATACTAGTTGTGTTGAGAATGGCCCATTTTTTTCTTTGCTGCCTTGTGAGTTTTCTTTTGTTCTCTGCTGGGCATTTCACTTTTGCTTTGTTTCTTTCCCCTCTAAGCCCTCACAGAAGAACACAATAAAGTTTAGATATGTTTCTCTATGACTATTAATATATACATAACTGTCCCCACCCCCAGAAGGCTATAATAAAGTTTAGATATGTTAATCAACAGCTATAGATATATACATATACATATACTTTTATACATACATATATAGACATAAAATTTTCAAAACCTACTCTACTTCTAATCTTTGTTTTTATGTATACACATCTCTCTTATTCCTTATTCCTCCTGCCTCCTCTACTTTACTTTTACCCACTACTTTGCCATCCTATGACTTGTCTACCCACCTCCTAGGATACCTCCCCTACCCTACATTCCCTAAACACCCTTCTACACCCCTATATATCTATTCCCTCACCCTCTCCTCTAAAGATCCCTCCTTTGTCCTCTACTTCCTCCCTCTGCCACTACTGCTTTATTTCTTCTGAATTTAGTAGATTTTTTTTTATTTTTTAAATAAATATGTATTATAGCTTCTTAAATCCATTTCCAGTGAAAGTAGGTTATCAGAACTACTAGCCCTCCTTCTCCATCTAATTTCTGTGTATCATTTCTTCCTCTTGCACCTTATTTGTATAAAATAATAACTCTTTTAAGCTCTTCCTAAAGGGTTTTATTTTTAAAATTCATATCATACTCAGCTTTACTCCCATCTTTCTTATGAACTACCCAATTATTAATAAGAATCCTAGACATACATTTTACACATATGAAAAGTAAACCATCTGTCCTTATGAATTTCTTATCCATATTTATATTTTTAAATGTTGATAAGAAAATTAAAGTTAAAATAATCACTTTGTTATGTACTTTATATTTCTCTTCGTTCTTTTATATTAAATCTTCTATTAAGTTCAGGATTTTTTTTAAACAAGTTCCTGAAAGTCTGAGAGTATCAAATGTCCATTTCTTTTTTTTTTTCCATTGAGGATAATTAACTTTGGAAGGTATGATATTTTTGGCCAGTGCCCCAGTTCTTTTACTCTTTGATATGTTGTGTTCCAAGACCTGCAATCCTTTAATGTCTCTGCTACCAGGTCTTGTGTATTTCTAATTGTGGCACTATCATATTTAAACTGTTTTAATCTTGATGCCTTTAATATTTTTTTTTCCCCTTGAGCTGGGCATTTTGAAATTTGATTATGATATTCCTGTGAATTTTTCTCATTGAATCTCTTTTAAGTGGTGATCGTTGGATTTTTTTCTATTTCTACTCAACCCTCTCCTTCCCATTCTAATGTTTCAGGATACTTTTCTTTAATTATTATTATTTTTTTAATCAGTACCAAATCACTTTATTGGGATGTGAATGGTGGTAGTTTTTTGGTACAGATTATGAAAGGTCAGATAACCAGAATATGCATACACTGAAAGACAGTCTGAGCTGTGGCTTAGTGCTCATCGTCACTGTCTCCAAGGGTGTTTGTCAAAAACATATTCTGCCATGCCAGAATAGGGGGCCCCCATCTTGCGCAGGTTGGTTATGTGATCACCCAGCTGTTTTATGGACTTGACCTTTTCCTCCAGGTAGTGGGTTTCCATGAAATCACATAAGTGGGGGTCATTCTTGTCAGTTGCCAGCTTGAACAATTGCAGTAACGAGTGATTGACATTTTTTTCCAAGTGCAGAGCACACTCCATTGCGTTCAGCCCGCTCTCCCAATTGTGGTGGTAGGGTTTCTTTATGTCCTGCAGGAAGATGTAGCCGCCTCGCTGGTTCTGCAGCTTCATCAGCTTCTCGGCGTGCTTGCACTCCTCCTGTGACTGGTGCAGGAAGTACTTGGCAAAGTTCTTGAGCGCCACGTCATAGGTGGACATGGAGAGATAGACATAGGATATGTAGAGCTCCAGGTTGATCTGCCAGTTGATGGCGGCCTCCAAGTCCTGGTTCTGCTGTGCCTGAGAGGGGGACGAGGTGGTCATGGCAGTGGCAGAGGAGGCAGAGGTGTTGGCTGCGAGAAAGGCTGGGCGGCTGCGGTGGCAACAATGGCAGTGGGCAGCTGAGAGGACAGCTGCTGCTCATGGTAGGACCGTAGGACCAAAGAAGTGTTGGTTAGTGGAGGTGAAGGTGGAGAGGTGTCTAAGGGGCGCTGGGGCTGGCAATTGAGCAGCAGGTTCGGTTCAAGCACTGTTGAAGCAGGAAACCTCAGAGTCTCCCCTTGCCTGCACTTCTGGCTAATTTTCTTTAATTATTTCTCATATTAATGTATCAAGATTCTTTTTTTATTGTAACTTTAAAGTAAGTCCAATTATTTTTATATTTTCTCTTCTTGATCTATCCTCCAAATCTGTTGTTTTTCTTATAAGATGTTTCACTTTCTCTTCTAAATTTCCATTATTTATATTTTGTTTAATCATTTCTTCATCTCTTATAATTTCACTGGTTTTGAAGAGGTATAAGGAGGGGGTGGATTTCTATGAAATCCATTGAGGGTTCATACAAAATGAATTA
>CM053583.1:138364177-138375449 GCA_028627135.1 Pseudochirops cupreus
ATCTTCTTCCCTTCATTCCCTCTAAGTCATATGTTTTTGTGCCTCTTCATGTGATGTACTTTACCCTTTTCTGTATCCCCCCTTCCTCTTTTCTATTACAATCCCTTTGCACCCTTAATTAGGTTCTTTATCATCACATCAGTTAATTTATACCCACATCCTCTATCTATGTATAACTCTTTTAAGAGTCATACTAATTATACAATTCTCAAGATTAACAGTTATCATCCTCCCATATAAGAATGCATATAGTTTGCTCTTATTGAATAATAGGGTGTGTGTGTGTGTGTGTGTGTGTGTGTGTGTGTGTGTTTACTTTTTCCCTGTTTACTTTTTTATTTCTCTTTTGAGTCTTGTATTTGAAGACCAAATTTTCCATTGATCTCTTGGCTTTTCGGTATTAAGAATTGGAAATCCTTTATTTCATTGAATGACCATCTCCTTGCATGAAATACTTTGCTTAGTTTAGCTGGGTAGTTGTCCAAGCTCCTTTGTCTTATGATACATGATTGTCCAGTTCCTCTGATCTTTTAATGTAGAAGCTGCAAGGTCTCTTGTGATCCTAACTGTAGTTCTGTGATATTTTGAGTTCATTGATTCTATCAGTCATAAAAATTATTTAAAGAGTTCTTTCTTTTCTTGCTCACTAGAATAACTTCCACTAGTTTCTTCATAGACTTCCTATCTCTCTAAAGCCTCTTTTTTTTTATTGGCAAAGCATAACCCAGTCAGTTTGTGTGTTGTTTACCCCTGCTCTACCAAAATCTAAGGTGTATGCCAGCCTCTTACCATTTTCTCTGTTTGATAAAAGGGCACTTTATCATTGTAAAGAACTAGACAAAGTCAGATGCTATGATGCTCTATCAATTTCTACTTTTCCCAAATGTTATTTATTCTTTCTGACTCTTAATGTCCTCACCTGGGAAATGGAGATACCAATATCTTCACTGCTAAATTCACAGTGCTGTTTTGATGGAAATGCTTTTTCAAAATCAGAAAGAACTATGCAATTGCACTTTTTTTTCTTGTGTGAACACTTGTAGCTCTTCTTCTAGACTAGCAAATGATCATAGAATGAAATTTGGAAGGGGCCTCAAAGATTATCTGTCTCAAACTTTCACTTGCAGATGAGGAAAATGACTTTCAGACAGAAGAAATGATTGAGCTGGAATTCGACCTCTAGTTTTCTGCTCCCCAATCCTATATTCTTTCTATCTTGCCCCGCTTAGAGCCTGTGCCACTTAAGGAGTTATCTTTTTCTTCTATTAATATTCTTCTTAAATTTAATCTAACAAATATTTATTAAGCAATTACTATTTTTAAGGCACTTTGAAGTAAGCTCTAGAGATAAGAATATAAAATTAAAAAGAAAATCCTAAACTCCAGGAACTAATATTCTACTGATATAATATAAAATAATAAAAGCAAATGCAAATAATTAAATACAAAATAATCTAAATTAATATTAAGAGAGAGAGACATTCAAGAGGAGGTATTAAAAAGTCTTTAAATAGGAAGTATGAACCAATCTATGTTTAAAAAAAAAGCTATGGATTTCAAGTGAGGCAGTAGTGAATTTGATCCAAGGACCATAGTCCATGCAAAGCCGCAGGGGTCAGAATCACATGTATGGACAATAGCTAGTAGAATATTTTTTTTACTAGAATTCTTCTAACATTTCCTATAAAGATTTAATGAGATAACATGTAAAGCACTTTGGAAATTATACTGTGGAAATATTACATACTATTGGAATGTTTTTCTTCTAAAAACTAAAGTCTTCATAGGTTACCTCTAGCTTTGAGGAATTAGATCTTTATAGTGACCATTAGATTGCTACTCTCTCAAATACCATATTCAGTTTTGGAGGGATCATTTATTGTGGCACTAGAAATACCCCCCAAAAGAAGCAGTAAAATTCTCTCTCTTAATTAAAAGTTCTTCATCATCTTTCATGGAATCTTGTTTTTTAAACACAAACATTGAGTCTTTTGCATCCTGTCTTTGTCATTGTTCCTTTTAGATACTCGGATTTTAAAAAAGGAAAAATAACACCTATCTTTCCTGAGTTCTCTCTAATTAAATTAACATGATCCTTCAGGGGATAACAGAGAGTTTTGCTTTATTAAAATTAAACTTTCAATTGCTTTCTTGTCCTTTTCCACATCTCTTTTTCTTTATTGATATTATAGAGTCTGTATTGAGTACCACACCCCTTTAACTACAAAGGAAAAATAAACAGCTTTGTACAATGCAATTTTCCCATAGAGTTTGAACACATGATTCTTTAATGTAGAGATCCTTCTATTAGGTTCAGGTTTTTCCTGTTGATAGGTGAGAAAAATGTGCTACTGAGGGATTCTGAGAAGATATGGAACACCAACAAAATTACATTGCAACCTACTATTTTGGGCCTAATCAAGTTCAACAATATCCTTGCTTAGGGCTGTATTACTTTTTCTCCTTAGAACTCTATTACTTGCCTAGATGAGAATTGACTTTGAAGGGCAGAGGGCTGCATAAAGTAAAGGATTCTTGATATCTTTTAGCATTTTTGTTCATTTCCTGGTCCAAAAAATACCATTTTTCTTGTAAACTGGTGAAATGATATGTGCCTATGTTTTTATAAATGACAGTTTTTAGGATGTTTTGCATAAAGTTCACAGTAAGTATGTTACAAAGAAAATAAGAGGTGAACTTTTCTCTTTTTTGTTTTGGTAAGCAGTAATCCATGGCATTGATTGATGCACCTTTTAAAACCCAAGAGCAATTTTTATGGTCTTAGTTATGAATATGTATGAAGAATGGGGATTAGTTACAGTTCTATCAGCAATGGCCTAGGACTGAAATGCAGTCATCACTTTATTTGTAGGCACCTAAACTTGGATCACAGTAAATTAAAGTGTTTCCACCTGAAGGAATTTACTCAAATATTCAAAATGTTTTTGTGATTTTGAGGAGGGAATATCCTATATTGCAACTTACAACTCATACACACTCATTCTGTGCCACCCTTGTCCACATCCTCCAATACATTTACCACAGACATTCTACCCGACTTGCAGTCAGCCTCATACCTTCTTCACTTTCTCCTGACATCATGAGAATATCAGTGAAGTATGTTGGCTGGTTCAGTTGTCACATGCTGTCAATTTGCTAGGAGCCTATTTTCCATCACTCTTGTTTTTTTTCTTTGATGCCATCCTCTATGACAATCCTCTTTTATAGTTCCTTATATGCTAAGTGTTGTAGAAAGCTCACATTTCCTAAGTGCCTCAGAACTGTGCTCTGAGAAATCCACATTTTCAATTCTTTGGAAACAGTAATGTTCTCTGTTGCAGAATATTGGCCTTTAAAAAATAGACCTTTGTTTCAAAGAAAAGTTTAAGTCCATTCAAATAACTTTATAAAATGTCTATACACAATATAGTATCTATTTATTATTAAAATATAGAAGTTCAGGATAAGGTTAAATAATAAACATTTTCTTATCCTTTTGACCTTATTCTCAAGCTGTGAGTTGTTACTAGGGTTGCTGGTCATAGCTCAGGGTGCTGAAATTTAGAGGGCATTGTGATTAGTACCTGTAGTCCTATGGAACAATAGAAACAACATTATTTAATATACAGTTATAAAGAATAATTCTTTTTAAAAGCAAGGAACATGATGGTGAGTGCATTCTCTTTCAGGATATACTCTAGGTGAATTACTATTTGACTTTATTATGGTCCTTTGTCTTCCTCCCTACTCTAGTACTACTATTTCCTAGTATTTCCACCATTGCTTTGCTCCTTAATTACATTGAAGGTGCATTTTTTAGACCTTGCCCCACATACAAAAATGATAAATTAAGGTTCTGCTGAAGTGGCCTCAAAAGCATCAATGCCAGAAGGAGATTTAAATGTACTTGTGTATGTAACATGTATGTATAATACATATATCTTCTAATATTAGTTGAAAGAGACAAATGTAAGCAGTTTTGTTACATCCATACTTCATTTATAGAAATTATTGTAACAGATTTTCATTTATGCCAAAGGTGCAAAATGCCATGTTATGTAGAAAGAGTACAGATTCGCTCCTGTGTTGAATCTAGCTTTCTCCACCAGGATACACCACAAGCTATTCTGAAGATTAAGGCAAAAGCTACAACAAATGTTCAAGGTGCCATCAATCAAATGCTTGGATTTTTTGTTTGTTTTCTTTAGTGTTAATTCAAAGGAATAAACTGTTAGGAATAAGGAAAAGGACAGGTGGGTTGTTGTTGTGCTTTTGTATTTGGGCCTTTGCACATGATAGAAAAGTAAAAAGAGCCAGTACTTTCCTTCCATATATATGTGTGCCATGCTCTTTTCCAAGGGTTAACTACCTCTATATCTATCAATCCATCCATCCATCTATCTATCTATCTCTCTATCTATCATCTATCTCACTATCTATATGTGTATATACATACATACATACATACATGCATATATACATGCATATATATGGGGGTGTGGGGGTGTTATGTGTATATGTATATATATATATGTGTGTGTGTGTGTGTGTGTGTGTGTGTGTGTGTGTGTGTGTGTGTGTGTGTACAAACACACATTCCTCAAAAAAGGTTCTTGAGTCAACATCCTGGGAGATGGCATTTAATGGAAATCTTGATCCTCAGATCTTTTATTACTTTTGCTATAAACCTACCAAAGGAGGCTGCGGGAATATGGCAGTTCAAACCCAAATATCCTAGTCACCAGTTTATGCTACATATCTGTGTTACAAGTTAAGGGACTATATTCAGAACAAATTCAATAAAGATGTCAAATATAATGACAAAAAATATTGTTGTGGATATTGGTTGAGGTCAAGGAGAAAATATTGGGCAAAAATACATTTTCTGTTCCTGGATGCCTGTAAATATTGTATTCATACATAGTTGTTTACGTTTTGTCTCCCCTTTTAGACTGTGAGCTTTTTAAAAGCAGGCACTGTCCTTAGTCATTTGTTTTTATCCCTAGGGCTATATATTGTGCCTGGGACATAGTAGGCTCTTAATAAAAGCTTAGTGACTGAGTCTTTGCTTTTGCATAGGATAATGCTATCATATACAGTGAGAGGAACTTTAGAGGTCCAACTATCTCACTTTGGAAAATGAGCCTTAAATATTTGAGAAATCCATGATCATTTAAGTAGTAACAGAGCCAGTATTGATACCCTGGTCCTTTGCCTCCAAACTATGCACTATCTCAAAAGGAATATTATTAAGAAACATTTAAAAACAAACCAACAAAAACAAAAGGTACACTTATATGTCCAAGTAATCTCCATGAAGAGCTCTGCTATACAAAGAATGGAAGGACAATAATAATACTTTGACCTCAGGAGAGCAACTATCCTGCATCTGTTATTTAGGTAGGGATATAAAATGTTGGAGCTCCATAATGGAAAACTGTAAATGAGTCAACACACTTGACACTCAGACTCTCAGGCACCAGGTTAATGTCAGAGAAGCAAACTGGTCAGCATCCAGGGCAAGAAGCCAGATGGAGTCTCTTGACTACTCTCTCTGAAAGAATGAAGCTTGGAGAGGAGGAAAGATGGATCAGTTTCAGGTCATTGTAAGAATATAATTCATACTGAAATTGTAATGTGGCAGCTGGGGTTTATTTTGAATGGATTAAACTTAGAGGACCATATCAAGCCACTCCCAGAAACTGGCAGCAGTTACAAACATAGAAGAAAACCCACTCAAGGCTTATAAAAGATGAAAATTACACATGTGAGATATAAAGACACTACCATAATAATGCCTGCTACCCAGTTTAGATATGAAATAATACTCATTGTGGAAGACACACATGCACAAATGTTCCTTTTATTTGATGATGACAGTACTAAGGCTACTCTTATGCATCTGAAAAGGCTAAAAGAGTGATCTTTGATCTCAGGGCATTCAGACCAATGACACAATAATAATTTCTCTGGAAAATCTTTCATAACTGAAGTCCCAATCCCCAAGTCTTAAATGATGACTTATTCTGCCTATATAGCCTGAAATCAGGACCTATTTATGAGGCAAGATACCTATACATTGCCATTTTATTTACTTATTTATATATAGTATTAAAATTAGAAAAAACAAGAAGCAACATAATGTAATTCCTAGAAAGCCAACCTTGGAGTGAGAGGTTTATTATTCTGACATGATCTAGCTTTGTAACAATGATTCAAAATCACTTAACCTTTCTATGGCCCAGGAAAAGTTTAAGACTATAATTTTCTAGCACCGTGGAAATATTTATTGATGGAGGGAGCAAACACACTGGGAAATCCCCATACAAATATAAATAATAACACAAGGAAATATCAGTTAAAAAGCCTTACATAACTTCCCCACATGGATGTATTTATTATTACTTTTGAATGAATTAAGGAGAATTTATTTAATACCTACTATAGTCTAGTCACTGCGCTAGGTACTAAGGATACCAGTAGTGAGAATGGGATTAATCCAAACCCATCATCTCTCTTCCCCTCCATCCATTCTTCCCTTAACACACATGTAGGTGCCCCCTCACACACACACACACACACACACACACACACACACACACACACCATTCAGATTTACCCATAATTTGTCCATCAGAGGGCATATCTAAACTTTTCCTAAAATACCTGAAATGGAATATATTCCCTAAAGAGCTCTTATACATTCTTTTCCTTTGGATCTTAAGTCTTAATCCCTCAGTCCTTCTCTATAGAAAATTTTAAGTGATAGAATAGCAACAAGGGACAAAGAGAAGCCAAGAGGATTTTTTTTTCAAAAAGAATGCTTTGTACACTATTTTTTTTCCAGTTGACTGTTTCAACTGGGAAAAATGCCAACAGTTCACAATTCAAGAAAGAAAGAAAAATAGCAAAAAGAATCATGAATGGAATATGTGGAAGTTAGATAGACAGTCAAACAATTTAAACATTAGGAAAGATTTGTAGACACCGTTTTGTTAAAGTATTTTTGGATTCTCTTAATCTTCCTGCCCTTAATACATACTCCATCATATATATATATATATATATATATATATATAGTTTACCTCAATCCCACCTTAACCTTTATTTTTTAAAAATTATATTCCCTTGGAAAAACTTCCCTTCACAGGAGTTCCTGCTTTCTAGTGACAGCTCTGAAAGTTAATAGTCATGACCCTACTTATATCACTTAACTTTTCTGCCTCAGTTTTCGCATCTGCAAAGAAGTGGAGAGTAGGATTCTTGGCATCTAAGAGCTCTTTTAGTTCTAGGTCTCTGATACTGTTGACTATGATTAAAAAGAACATTGTTTAAAGAGGGATATAGACAAACAGAGACAAAGAGAAACATAGATAAAAAGACCAAGAAAGAGAGAGTCTGAGATACATGCAGAGAAAAAACAAAACAAGAGCAGCAGAGGCAGAGACACAATGACACAGAAACCTAGAAACAGAATTTTGTAGCTTTGGAAAGAATAGATCATTTGGTCTAATAATGGGATCAAAAATCATAATTCAAGGCAATAAGAAGTAAGAGTAGCAAGTGAGAATGCCACATTGTATATGCATTGTTTTTTTTTTAATTGCCTATATAAGCCTATATAAAACCCCTCTCTTATTCTGTATTAACATGTAGTCCAAAGACTCCTTTTCTATAGATGATGGACCCAGAAAGGTGAAGAGCCTTGTATCAGGTCATAGGGCAATCAGTAGTAGAAATAGCATTCAGACCTGTATCTAATCTACTAATTTCCTTCTAGTATTGATCTTATGTTCCTGTGATAATTGAACCACATATAATTTCCCATTTTCTGGGGGTTATGTGGAAGATATTAACTTTTCTAAAAAATGTAATTCATCAGTCAAAGCCCTGTTAAGTTTTATTATCTAACTATTGTTACCTATATTTCTGAAAGTTAAAATAATTTTTGCATGACTTAATAGATTGCATAAATTTTGAAACCAATTTCCATGTTAGATTTCATCAATTATTTTCTGAATGAAAAGATATATATATAGATATAGATATAGATATATACATATATATATAAATATATACTTTAAACAAATACGGAGTGGATAGAGTACTATAATTATGCAAAAGCTACCATAGTTTTTAAACAAATATAATTATATCATAATAGATTCTTTTGTTAGCCAAAATACATTTGATATGAAGTCTCAAATGCTAACCATTTATTATTCATCTTCTGTTAACTACTTAGTATAGTTATAGGACATGTGTATCTTAATTTCATGCAAATGGTACAGCAAACTTGATTCTCCCTCGCATGTCCAAGGCACAAACCATGTTCTTACTTAGGCAATAGAATGAAAAGAAAATCTACCTTCCCTTTCACATATTATGTTTTGTTTTGTTTTGTTTTTCTCTACAGATGTAAATTCTGTCAAGATCAGGGAACCTCTTTGTTCAATTCAGGAAACAGATACTGAAATTTTCCTGAATGGAGGGATACAAAATTGTTTATTTGTTTTTGTCAGTCCCTGCCTTCAAAGGATGTGTGTTATACTAGAGAAATACATAATGTCCTCAGAGAAGAATCATACAAGTCAGAGAGTAATGGAGGCAAATTAGATAAACACATAATTAAATTAAATTTTACAAATATTAAGTACTTGCTGTTTATAAGATACTGTGTTGCCAAAGGGCATTCAGAATATTAGAGGAGGTAGAAAAATCATTTCAGGGAGGAAATATAAGGATTAAATGTGCAGACTTAAAGCCTGTGAGAATCATTTTCTCTCCATCATCATCATTATCATCACCACCATTGTTATTGTTATTCATAACTGTCGGGATTTCCTGAAGCCCTTCTATAAATTCCAGGAGAATTCCTTGCACAAAGCCAACTATTTTATACCCATGTCCCTGAATTTATCCCTTCTGTTATCCACTTTCATGCATACTCCCATATGTTTTTCAGTTGACTTAAAAGAATTCCTCAGAAACTGACTCAGTGCTTCTTATGGTAAGAAAGTTTGCTGAATTTAATTGAATTAAATATAGCTATTGTCATGACATTTTTCTCAAGATTCTAGTGTAGGACAGTTGGATGGCAAATCAAGGCTAATTATATAGAATAGCTTTTCCTTTCTCATTTGGTTTCATTTCATGAATTAAAGATCATGACTGCCTATCTACAGAATCAAAGAATCTCAGAGTTGAAAGTAGCCTCTGAGGCCATGTAGTTGAACTATTAACTTGGAATATTCTCAGCAACATCCCTAATAGGTCATCATCCAGGCATTCCTAAAAGAGCTCCAGTGAGAAGATAATTAGAGATTCAGTATTGCAGGAACTATTATGATGCAAGAGATGAAAGTAGTGGAGAAATGACACATTTAAATCTATCAGTAGCCATCACAACTATATATCTGACATATTTCTATTAATATATTATCCCCGCAAAACTAACATACAAACCTGTCTGTGTACATCAATTCTTCCTGTGAAACTTTATAGTCTGCTGTATTTGTCAATTTGGAAGGTAGAGACCAGTAAAATGACTCAGATATATGTGCTTATTTAAAACTTAGATAAATTATTTTGCTAAAGTTACAGGTGATACATTTCCCAAACTTAGAGATGACAAATATTTGGCAGGGATATAAAAATATTGATTGGCCAAAACAAGATATGAAAGGTTCTAAAACATTTTGCAAAATAGAATAATATTAAATTTATTAAGAATAAATGCCAAGAATTGTCTTTGAGTTAAAAAATCAACTTCATAAATATGACATAAAGGAGTAACAGTAATATAACAATCCTCTGAAAATGATTGGGCCAGGGAAGGCCTGGGTACAAGTATATTGCAAATACAGTATGGAATAAAGAAAGCTAAGAAAATGTTATCTACATTAAGGTATATTTTTTGATACTAGAGTGTTGATAGCTCCATGATCATCTTTAGACTATGCTTGGCAATAGCACAGGGACCCATATTTTAAGAGGGGCATTGCTAAGTTTAAGAGCATAGAGTAAGACAAATGAATATTAAAGAGCCTTGAGTATGTATCACAGGAGGAATGGTTAAAAGAACTAGTCATTTTTAGTCTAGAAAAGAAAAGAAAAGATTAGTAGGGCTGAGGTGGGATTTAGCTGTTTTGAATAATTTGAAGGGGTATAGTAGTATAGATGAAGTAGAATGTGTCTTCTTGGTACCCTGGAAAAAAGTTGTAAAGAAGTAAATTTAGATGCCAGGTAAGAAAAAATAAACATTATAATGCTTAGAACTGTTAAGTTAAATGGGCAGCCTCTGAAGATAGTGGGTTCCCCTTAAGTTTGGATGCTCAAGAAGAAACTAGATCATAGGTTTCTGTAAATAATTTTACTGTCAAGGATATAGTGGAGATTTAATTTTTGATCAGTGGATTATAGAGTATCTTAAATTTTCTAAATTCTCTGCATTAAGAGTGTTTGGAAGTAAAAAAGCAGTAATCATTATGTTATAGATGAGGACAGAGAAACTTACTGAATTTAAATGACTTGTCCATGATCACACAGCTACTCAATATCAGAGCTAGGATTGAAACCTAGGCCAACCCCAAAGTCAGCACTATTTTACTAAATCACACTACTTCCTCACCTTTTGCTCTCCTTTAAATCCCATTCACTATAGGAGTTCCACCTCAAATGAGACCATTAGTATGACACTTAGCTTGATTAAAGAATTAAAAAGTCTCATGGAGAGGAAGAATGTCAGAAGGCATTGATCTAATCCTTACCTGAATTCCCTTCTGCAGTATCCCAGATAAATCATCATCCAACTTCTACTTAAATCCCTCCAGTGGAGAAAGTTCTTCCACTTTTGTACAGTTTTGACCCTGAATTGTTTCTCCTAAATGTGCCATCTCTCCAGATTCCAACCAGTGTTCCTAGTTCTATCGTCTAGAGTAAAGCAGAATAAATCTCCAATGTGAGCTTCCCACATCAACCATATGAAAACTTAAAGACATCTATCTTCCTTCAAAATGTTTTATTTCCCAAGCTGAAAGCCCCAAGTAGCTTCAATGTGGTTTGATCAAGGATCTCCTCTTTTTATCTATTTTTAAATTTATTTTATCATGTTGTGGAATGTTGTTTCTTGTATTTTTATTTAATTAGATTGTAAGATCTTGGGCTAGTCAGTATTTTTAAATTTTTGATAATACTGGTCCCAATAAAATCACATAATCTAGGAATCAGAAGGCACGTTATAGATCAGTCAGTTAAACTTCTCTCTAACCCA
>CM053583.1:138380763-138424720 GCA_028627135.1 Pseudochirops cupreus
GGACTTTGGGAGAGCAGTATCCAATATCATGGAGCCTGAGTTGCTGAGAGAAAGACTGCTAAGAGCCCATTGGAGCTGCCCAGCACTTTTGAGAACTGCCACCCAGAGCTGCCAAGAACTGAGGCTGTGATGCCTGTATTTTGTCTGTCTGTTTTGATGTTGTTTTGCCAGATTCACCTGATGGTGAAGGACAATGCTGCTGTTGTAGAGGTCCTGGAACCTGGCTGTTGGTTCAGAAGCCCTGAAGGAGGATTTTCTTGTGGTACCTGCACAGAAATCCTGGAAGAGGACCTTGCTGATGTTTTCAGGGGTTCTGAGACTGTTCTACAAGCAGAGAGTGACTTGATGAGGACACTGGGTATGGCTTTGTTGAGAATTGTCTCCCCAGGAACTGAGATTGCTGAGTGCTTGCCTCCAGTGAAGATGAAAGAAGGCCATTTCCTTGGGTATTCAATGCTGAGATTAAATTTGTTGTAATTTAAGGGTGATGGCCTTTTGTGTTCTCCTGCCCCTTTTGAGATTCAGGGGTGGGAAGCCTTTGACTTTTTTTTTTGTGCTCTGTGATCAACCAAATGAATGAACTTTGTTTATGGTTGGAGATTAATCTCCATTTGAAAAGAGACTTTTGACTGACTTAATGAATGTACTGTCTAGGGGTGGAGTAGTACCTGGATTGAATTGAGAATTTACTTGCTAAAGGAACAAGTTACACTTTATTTTGACTTTCTTTGTTGTGTGAATGTTTGCTGAATAAATGGGGTTGGCTATGCTGGTAATCCGAACCTTGGAAGTTGCCTTTGCTTGGCATTACACATATACATCAATGGGATTGCAAAATCACTGAAATATCAAAATAAGTAATGATTCTGAATATATTTGGGGAATTCCATAATATTTTAGTTAGGTAATTACATGTTATAAAATATTAAATACTATAATTTCTCTTCTTAAAGATTTCTCATACTTATAGACTTAGAGATCAAAACAAAGCTTAGAGGTCAATTTATTAAACTTTTATTTTAAAGAGAGTTTAAAAGCCTCGTTCAATGTACCGTAGTTAGTAAGGAGAATGTACTCGAATGAAAAACCCTACCAGATGTTTCAAAATGCATTTTGTGGTTTCGATGTAGCATATTTTCTCATGCTATGTGTTTTTTTTTTTTACCCAAATAGAAATTGATAGCATTTGGATTAAAAAGTCATGAACCAAGAATGAGAAAATTGCATTTATATCAATAGGGAAGTGAGAGTCTTAGAGAACTGCATGGGTCAGTAAAAGGTAAAGTTCCTTGTCCAGGGTTACGTGGCTAATATGTGTCAAAAGCAGAATTTGAAGCCAGGTCCTCTCGGATTCCAGATCAGCTTTCTTTCTACAATATCATGCTCCCTTTTATTAACATGGTCTTTACTTCAGAATCTTGAAAGAGATCAATTAAATAAATTTTTGCCATGTAGACACCATGTAAAAAGGTGTGTTTTTAAATAAACAACAATAATAGCTGATATTTATGTGAAATTTTAAGGTTTGCCAATTGTTGATCCTCACAGTGTTGTGTGGTGGGCACTATTATTCCCATTTTATTGATAAGGAATATGAGGCTTATACATGTTACAGGACTTTACCAGGTTCACATTGTTTGGAGACTTTTAAACAAAATGTAAACTTTCATCTTTCTTACTTTAAGTTCACCAACATTTCAATTGCATCACACTATCTTTCATTTACTACAGGTAGTAACGTCTTTCAAATGGCTAAGAATATCTAGTCAACTTAATTGGAATAAAAAATATCTAGTCAGAAATGAAGAGAATGATTGTTTTTTTTTCTTCACTAACATTCTTAATCTTTACAGTCTCTTAATTTTGCAAAAGATTAGAATTAAAACTGTTTCAACAAAAACCTATTGTATCCATCTGTAATGCCATGCACAAGAAGCTTCCCAAAAGAATGCTACTGTCAATAGCTTTTATGGTTCTGATTAAACAGTATAGTGAACACTCCACTTGTTCCATAACAAATCAAGGCAAATGTTCACAACAAATCACAATATAGTACTCACCATATTACATCTTATGACAGAAAGTCAAAATATAGTGCTCACAACAACTTAACATTAAAATGGCCACATAGTTTTCACTAAAGTGGTCACAATATTTAGAACAAAGAACAAAAAAATAATCATCTGGTATCCCTAAGGAGGTTTGACTCCTTACTTAATCAATCATTTACTTAATTCAATCATATCACAGTCTTCCACTCATGGCGCAATCATAGGTTAACATAATCAGTCACTTATCTAGCAGTTACTAAGTATCATTAATCACTAAATACAATCATTAGAAAATTACACAAACTCTCCAGCCCTCAGTGTCTAGTAAATTTCAATTTCATCACACATTCAATATTCAAGGAGAGCCTTTTTCTTCATTTTGACTCAGGGTGCTTTCTCAGCTTCCCGGGATCCCTTTCCATGATCCCAGCTCCTATCTGAATCCACCAGTCACTTGGATTCAGAGGTAGAAAGCTCCCAGGTCCTTGTCCAGTCCTCTGGGCAGTTCCTGCTACACACTGAAGTTCACAGGGTCCAGCACATCTCAAAACCTTCACAACTTCTGTTGCCAGGAACTCAAGGATCAACTAAGCAATAAACAAAGTCTTATCCTGGTCATGCTTCTTCAGTCCTCCAGTATTTTGGCTGACCCTAGCACCCAGAAGAAATCTCAGCCTTCCTTGGTGGCCTTCTTGGCAGCAACTTCAGCTTTCAGCAGATTCCGGTCTCAAGAAAACTCCAACCTAGTTCTGAGTCCAGCAAGTAGCAGCCCAGCTTCCAGATGCTGAGAAAATTCTGCTTCCTCCACCAGGAGGCCACCAGGAGAAGAAAAAAAAAATTACTCTGAGTATCTCTCTCTGCGGCTCTTCTTATATGAACACAAAGCATTGGCTTCCTGTTTCAGCCAAACCCTTCTTGTTATGTCAGCAAAAGAAGACAGAGTTCAAATCCTCTGCTTCTTTCGCAGAGGCTTGACTAAAGGCTAAGTATCTGCTTACCTGACATAACAAAAAGGGGTCTTCAAATTTAAATTAATTACCATTACACCATCTGACCACTAGTATATATATATATTTTCTTTTTACTATATGTCCTCATCTTTAGGGGAATCCTTATGTGGAGTATTGTCACATGGGCAACCTTGTCAAAGAGTGCTAAGGAACATTAGTGAGGTCAAATTCAGCTCATCTCAACTATCTGTGGCATGTAAAAAAAAAACAACCCTCCCTGCTGGCATTGCAGAGGCCTCAACATTTCTGAGTTTAGGTCATACTGCTCAATATCAATGACCTGTCAGAAGTAATTTTCTTCTAGATGTTTTGCTCATTAGCCAAACTAGAATACTTACTATAACAGGTCAGTCTATTTAATCCTAGCTCAACACATGACTTTGGCATATGATCCCCTGATAACATACTTTAAAGTCTCTAATGTGAGTACATTCATATAATAGTCCAGCACTGGCATCTTGATTTGCAATTTCCTACTCTCTTCTCAACAAAATTTTGTCATTTCCACACAATGATGTCTCAGAGCTGTCATAATCTCTTTCATTTTCCCCCCTTTCTACAGGTATGTAGGCCCTTAATCTACCCACATGTACATATATAAATTCACAGAGAAGAGGCTTTTGTCAGCCTTCAGTTTAAAGAATAACATTTGCTGCTTTACTCAAATGAGGTGAAAAATCTTTGTTAATAATTAAAAGTTAAACCATATTTTTTTTTCTTCCTTTAAGTGTCTGCTCTTCTCTGGATTGCCTTTTTATTTTATTTTTAATGAAACCTAATCATTTTCAATTTTGTGGTGTTTTGAAGTCTTCAAGGACTCTTTCTAGTGCCTTTATGGAATTTGTCTTTTTTTACTGAGTCAACTTTTTTTATACATATTAGAAAAAGTTACCTGTTACAAGGATTGCTTAAATAATCATTGTATTAGTCATACAAATCCTGGGGAGGAAGAATCTCTTACTGACTTGTATATGAAATTCAGGGTCATTGTGTGACATGCAGCAGACATTCATGCAAAGCAAATGAGAGGGTCTTCGGGGATATACTGACAAAGATATGCTATAGAAAGTGGGAAACATGCTTTTGGAGTTCAGAAGAAGAAAGACTAAAGATATAGAATTGGGGTTCATCTTAGTTGAAAAAGTAGATGAAAAGAAAGGCCATTTTGAACATCCTTAAAGGAAATGTTATAGTACATGGATTCTGTGATCTTATGGGAAAAAAATCCCACTATTTCAATATAATTATTTCATTTTTTAATGCTACATATTTTATGCATTTGAAAGTATTATTCTGTAGGCTTTATCAGGTGGTCAAAAGGGTTCATGGCACTAAGCAAGGTTAAAAACTCCCATCAATTAATTAATTAATTAAATACCATGAGTTTCTGAGTTTTTAATTTTCTTCCCCTCCCTAAAATGGTGTGCAATCTGATAATAGGCTCTATATATACATATAAACGTATTTTCACGTTTGTCATTTTTTTTCAAAGTTTTATTTTAGACTCAAACACCAGAACACAAATACAGAATTGAGAAAAGAAGCAAACACATATAATAAACTAAATATTGGAACTTAAATACAAAATTAGAAAGAAAAAAAGACATGTTGTGTACATAAGAACATGAGAGGATTCAAATATGTAACTATAGATTTTCTTTTCCAGAAGTCTATATGATAAATAAAACTCGTGTTGAGAACTATACATCTTTGCTTCCTTGTGAGTTCTCTTTTGTTCTCTGCTCTGCACTTTTAATTTTGTTCTTTTTTCCCTCCCCACCAACCTCTCCCCAGAAGGCTAGATATGTTTCTCTGTAACTATATAAATATATATATATATATATATATATATATATATATTCATCTATAGACATTCACTTTCCCAAACCTATTCTACTCCTGATCTTTGTTCTTTTTTATGTATGATTATATCTTTGCTTTCCTATCACTCCTACTTCCTCTTCTTAACTTCTATCCACTACTTTGCCATCCTATAACTTGCCTACCACCCTGCAAGGATCCCTCTCCTATCCTCTAATTCCCGTAAATCTAAACACCCTTCTATAACCCTATTTTTCCTATTCCTTCACCCTCCCATATAAAGATCTCTCCATTGTCCTCTTCCCCTTCTTAGCCCCTATGATTTTATTTCTTTTGAATTAAGAAGACTTTTATACTCTTTTAAATATATATGTATGGTTACCTCTTAAACCCATTCCTGATCAAAGTAGGAATTACCAGCCATCCTCCCCATCTAATTCCTCTGTATCAATTCTTCCTTTAGCACCTCAAAAAATTATTATTTTAAGTTGTTCTTAAATGGTTTTACTTTTTAAATTTATATCATTCTCAGGTTTGCCCCAATTGTTCTTATAAACTACCCAATTGTTGATAAAAGTCTTAGACATCTATTTTACATTTTACATATATAAAAAGTAAATAGCCTGTCCTTATGGATCCCTTATAATCGGTCTTTTTTATGTGCCTTATATTTCTATTGATTCTTATATGTTGAATCTTCTATTAAGTTCAGGATTGTTTAAACAAAGTTTTGAAATTTTGAGAGTTTATAAAATGTCTGGTTTGGTTTTTTTCATTCAAGATAATATTTAACTTTGCAGGGTATGATATTTTTTGGCTGGAGACCTAGTTCTTTTGCTCTTCATTATGTTGTGTTCCCAGAACTGCTGTCCTTTAATGTCTCTGATGTTAGATCTTATATAATTCTAATCATGGCATCATCATATTTAAATTACTTTAATCTTGATAATTTTAATACTTTTTCCTTGAGCTTGGGATTTTGGAATTTGACTATCGTATTCCTATGAGTTTTCCTCACATGATCTCTTTTAAGAGGTGATAAATGATTTGTTTTTTCTTTTTCTACTTTCCCCCCTTGTTCCAGTGCTTCAGGACAATTTGATTATTTCTTGTATTACTGTATCAAGATTCTTTTTTTGATCATAACTTTCAGTTATTCCCATTATTTTTATATTTTCTATTCTTGATATATTCTCTAAATCTGTAGTTTTTCTTATGTTTCACTTTCTCTTCTATTTTTTTCATTATTCTTACATTGTTTAATCATTTCTTGATTTCTTATATCTCTTAATTTCACTGACTTCACTTTGCCCAGTTCTAATTTTCAAGGTGTCATTTTCTTCCTTAAGATGCTGGATCTCCTTTTCTAATTGGTTAACTTTCCTTTCATACCCATTTTGGTTTTTTTGGATGATTCTTATTTTCTTTTTTAGTTTTTCATCCATCTCTGTCATTTGATTTTTTAAGTCTTTTTTTAAGATCTTCTGTGACTTCTTTTTGGGCAGGTGTCCATTTGACTTTACTCTTTGGGAGTTTCTTTACTTCAATATCCTCCTCTGACAATGAACACCAGTCATCTCTATTCCCATAATAATTTACTATGGTTGGATTCCTTCTCTTTTTTCCTATGCATTTTTTTCTTAATTATTTGTAATCACTTTTAGCCCTGGGGTACGGGAAATGGTGCCTCTTGCCCCAGATCTTCAGTTCTTCCCTCTAACCTGAAACAAAGTCAAACCTCTAACCTCCTGTAAGTGCCCACAGCCAGGGGCTTTCTGATGCACTTCTTCTGCACTCACCAGTCCTGTCCTGGTTCCTTCTCATCCCCGCTATTCTTTGTGGCACAGCTGGGTCTGACATTCCTTGTCAACAGAGGTTCCATTGATCTTTCAGGGCTCAGACAACCAACTGTCCTCACTGCCTGGGGGGTAAAAGTTCACGTGGATGGGAGGGAGGCCTCCTCTCCAACCAACTAACTCCAGGGCTTGCTGCTTGTTGTTTAAGAGGCTAGCCCCTTGCTGTTAAAAGGGAACCTAGCCTGGAGGTATTTACTTTTCAAAGGGATCAAACTTCTCCTGGGATTTCTCTTCCTATCTTCTCAAATTGTTCCCAGAGAACCTGGGTTATGCCCCTGTTCTTATTTATTTCTACCAACACTTTGTTCACCCTACGGTTCTATTTTAACCCTTTTGTTGGGGGAAAATCTTGAGATCTTGGAATTTTCGGATCTACTCCACCATCTTCCCAGAATCCTCTCCACATTAATCATGTTGTAAATAAGAATTAGAACAAATGGTAGGAACCATGAGGAAAAAGAAAAATGACAACAAAGAGAGCAAATAGCATTTATATTCCATAGTTCTTTCTCTGGATGTAGACAGCATTTTCCATCACAGTCTTTCACAGTTGTCTTAGATACTTACATTACTGTGAAGAAACAAGTCTATGAAAGTTAGTCACCATACAATGTTTTCATGCTTCCGCTCACTTCACTCAGCATCAGTTCATATAAGTCTTTTGAAGTTTTTATGAAGTCCATCTACTCATTATTTCTTATAGCACAATAGTATTCTGTTACATTCATATACCACAACCTGCTCATTCTTTCCTTAATTGATGGGCATCCCCTCAATTTTCAGTTCTTGGCTACCACAAAAAGAACCGTAATAAATATTTTCATACATATTTTTCCCCCATTGTTCTGGTCTCTGGGATACAGATCTAGGACTAGTATTGCTGAGTCAGAGTGTATGCACAGTTTCATAGTTCCTTGGGCATAAGAACTCCAATTATTTACAGGGAAGAGATAAAAGCTAGTAAAAGTTGAAAGGAGAATATCCAAAGTATACTTCTGGGAAGAGAATGAGGATTCTCTCCCTTGCCCCAGCCCACCCCTGCCCAAAAATACAGCAGAGAAGAAATGGTTTAAGAGGCTGCAACAGACTCAGTAGTTACTCAATCTTGTAATCTAAGGGAAGACACAATATTAGTAGTAGGGGACAGCAAATAATGTAAAAAAAAAATCTTTAGAGGAATCAAAGGGGATGATATCATAAAATAGGGTCCTGACTTTGGCAATAGGGAAGTCACACTTTAACAGAATGGTTTCTCTAGAATAATAATTGCATTAAAACTTATCAAAACAAGGATTTGAGGAGACAAAGGATAACAAAGAACTGGAAATAACAGGTATAGGTAAATTATTTTGAGAAATTTTCCAGTATAAGAGAATATTAAAAAAAAAAAAAAGATACAGTTGTCAAAGTCAGTACAAGTTAAGGAATTAAAAAAAAATTAATATCAGAAAGATATGAGGATATTTTAGATAAATGTGGATTAGACAGTATGAAAAGGGGGGCTGAATATTAACTAGACATATTATAATTCATGTAATGTCCCAGAAAGGGTGAAATAGAATCATGGAAAGGGTGAATTTAGAAGGATGTACTTTTATTGATGATGTGGAACATCTGTGACCAGAGAAAAGAAAGAAAGAGTGAGGAAAATGAATTTTAGGAAATTGAAGAAGTAGAGAGTACATGGAATGATTTAAACCTTTCCAAATGAAGCACTAGTCTAGCAACCTTTGCCAAGTGTGTGTATGAAGGTGGCCATGATAGAAGGTGAGAAAAAAATGGAATAGACACTGTGGAAAATAAAATAGTATACAGTACAATAAGTAATGACAAATAGAAACAAGGTCTTAGATAAGATTCACTAGCAGATAAAGTAGGTTTAATTTCATGATTTTCTCCAGTGATCTTCACTAACACTGGAACAGGAGGAAAAGGATGATGGTAATCAGAATTGACATATCAGGATTAACTTTTACACTAATAAATCTGACCATGTCATCAAGTTTGACTGTGGGGACAAATGAAGTCAAAATGGAGTAGAAGGATTGGGAGAATTGTTTTGAGTCAAGGAATTAAAATTCATAATAATGACAAAGAAGAGATACTGTATGAGGCTGCTTGAGAGCAGAAGGGTAAGGGATCATATTCTCATAGTGGAAATTCAAATTTCCAAATCTTTGAGATGGTGTAATCCTGAAAATGTTGATGTTTATCATGGAATCATGCTGCTGAAAGACTAAATGTTCAAAAAATGTGCACCTCTTGTATTGACAAACCCAGTTCATTCCCTTCACATACTTATAAATAGTCACAAAGAAGTAGCAGAATTAATGGATGTTTTAGCACATCTTTATAATTATTGCTAGTGTGGAAGCCAGAGACTGAAATATTCTTATGGGAATTCCAAGTTGCAATAAGGGTAAACTGAAATGATTGTCCACACTAAATCTGGCACCAATACAGTAAACCCCTAAGTGTGGAGGATCACAAGACTACTGAAAAAGGGATAAAGATATCGAGATTAGAAAAATAGAACAGATTAAAGCTTTCATGTATATCAGTGCTGTGATTAACCTTTGAGTGACTATTGTGCTCCTAACCTTGACAAAAAGGCCATTCCTTGTGGAAAGAAGAAGAAGGAGAAGAAGGAGAAGGAGGAAGAAGAGGAGAAGGAGGAAGAGGAGGAGGAGGAGGAGGAAAAGGAGAAGGAGAAAGGGAGAAAGAAAGAAAGAAAAGAAAAGAAAAGAGAAAGAAAGATGAAAGAAAGATGAAAGAAAAAGGAAAGAAGGGAGAAAGAAAATGTGGTGGAGTAGAAGAGTTCTTTTTTGAGAAGGTATAAAGTTTGAAGTTTTAAGAGGTATAAAAAGTTTGAAGAGGTATAAAACCTGTGAGTTTTTCAATACATTGAATATCAATTTGAATTTATTATTGATATTGAATCCCTAAAGATGATGGTAGAAGATGGGTTGGAAAGGGCAAATGTAAGCCAAGTTCCAGAGTCATACAGAATTTAAGGAGTTTCATGACCTGGAATTCAGTTGAGAGGTGATGAGAAGTTGTGTTACAGGTGGTAGATTGCACAGATCCCAAAACAGGATTTGATTGATTACATTTTAGCCAAAATGTAGTTTTATATTAGCTGTATTAGCTGTAGTGCTAATATTCAGTAAAGTAGGTTCAATTCCTCTTATCACATCCAATTCAGTTAAGTACTTAATAAATGAATTATTACAAAATTATATTAAAATATTAAAAATAAAAAGGAACAGAATGTAGGATATGGGGCTCTGATAAGTAAAACATGGACTAAAAATGCATTCGTTGAAAGGCTACAGAAACCTGAGTCAGGATGATTTTCTTTGGTATTAAGACAGGATATTTTCCAAGCCATTTTGATCTGCTTTTTGACATCATTAAAACAATCTGTGAAAACTGATTCTCTCAGATATTACCTCTCAAACTCTCTTTTCTCTTAGAGTACATAAAATACCTGTCAGATCATGTTCCTTATTCTGATGACCAAAATACAAGTTTGTAAATGAATAACTAGAAAGTGGTTTTTGCAAATTGCAAGAGGGACCTTCAATCACAGTTTCATGCCAATCTCCACAAAAACCTGAAGTTCATCACTATGCTTCTAAAATACTCTGAGTAATAGTAGTGGTGATAGCTGTCCTGTTGGTGGTGGTAGTAAGGACAACAAAACCAGTGAAAACAAGCACTCTAAACCCCAACTTATTTTCTATATTATAACAGGTGATGAGTTGAAGGCCAACAGAAATACCAGCCAGATTAACACAGAAGAGGTCTCTGTGTTCCCCTAGTTTAATACTGTAGTTGTGGAGACCCGGAAAGAATCCTGAAATTCTAGCCATTTCTGTTCTGGTGATATTATCTGGTGTTAGCACCCCAGAAAAAGTGATGAAACAGCTTTACTAATATATCAAAGAAGTAGATAGTTCAGCTTAAGGTTTTAGTCTAGCCCTATTCAAAATGGTTATGCTGGTGAACTAGACATTGTAGAGACCATACCGTTTGCAATCCTTTGTGTTTTTGTACAAGAGGAAGGAAGATATGACTGAACAAATCATAGATACCTCTACCCTTCCTAATAGAAATGCTTCAGTATTGATGTTGTTGATGAATAAATTGGGGAATTACAATGAATTAAAAAATAAGAAAACAATATTTGCAGATACTATATTGTTTAGGGTTTTGCAGATTCATCTCATGTGATATGAATTTTTTTTTGATGTAAGGAAGACCAAGTTTAATAATGATCATGATGATGATGATGATGATGGTAGGTAGTAATTACATAGCACTTTAAAGTTTGCAAGGTATTTTTTTTAATGATTTGTTTGTTTACTTTTAGTTTACAAGATTCAGTTCCAAAATTCCTTGAATTTCAAATTTTTTCCCTTTTCCCCCTCATCCCCATGTGAGCAAGTAAAGGATCTGCAAATACTTTCACATTAGACATTACTCTGGTTGTAAAGAAGGGTTGGGACTGAGGGAATGAACAATGGGAAAGAAGAAACAAAACCAAACATGAAAAAGAAAGAGAGGAGGTAGTTCGCTTCGTTCTGCATTTAAATTCTGTTTTTTCTAGGTATTTCTCTGAATGTGTACATCTCTTCCATCATGAATCTTTTGGAGTTGTCTTATAACCCTGTGTTGCTGACAAGAATGCAGTCTATGAAAGTTGGTTTTCACACATACATTGTATCTGTAATTGTGTACACATTTCTCTTGGTTCTGCTCTTCTCACCTAGCATCACTTAGTGTAAGCCTCTCCAGGTAAATATGAAGTCCATCTCCTCCTCATTTCTTATAGCACAATAGTATTCTATTACATTCATATACCACAACTTGTTTAGTCATTCCCCAATTGATTGGCATCTCCTTAATATCCAGTTTTTTGCCACCACAAAGGGAGCTGCAATAAATATTTTTGTACATATGGGTCTTCCTCCTGCTTCTGTGATCTCTTTGGGATACAAACATAGAAGTGGTATTACTGGGTCAAAGGGCATGCAATTATTTATAGGGCATAGTTCCAGATTGCTCTCCAGAATGGTTGAATCACTTCACAACTACACCAACAATGCATTAGTGTTCCAATTTTTCCATATCCTCTCTAGCATTTGTCATTTTCCTGTTTTGCCATCTTAGACAATCTGACTGGTGAGATGTGGTACCTCAGAGTTGTTTTGATTTGCATTTTTTCAAATACTTAAAGATGTCTTTATTTTCTACATCCAAAAATTGCTTGTTCATATCCTTTGACCATTTGTCAATTGGGGAATGACTTGTATTCTTGTGGATTTGACTCAGTTCTCTGTATATTTTAGAAATGAGGCCTTTATCAGAAACACTGGTTGTAAAAATTCTTTCCATATTTCCCACTTCCCTCTTAATCTTGGTTACATTGGCTTTGTTTGTACAGAAACTTTTCAATTTAATGTAATTAAGATTATCCATTTTGCATTTTATAATGTTCTCTAACTGTTGTTTGGTCATGAAGTCTTCCCTTCTCCATAAATCTGACAGGCAAACTATTCTTTGCTTTCCCAGATTGCTTACAATATCAGCCTTTATACCTAGATCATGATCCCATTGAGACTTGATTTTGGTATGCAGAGTTAGATAATGGTCTATGCCCATTTTCTGTTATGATGTATTCTAGTTTTCCCAGCAGTTTTTGTCAAATAGTGAGTTCTTATCCCACAAAGTGGGGTCTTTGGGTTCATCAAACAGTAGATTACCATAGTCATTGATTACTGAGTCTTGTGCACCTAAAGTATTGCATTGATCTACTACTCTATTCTTCAGCCAGTAGTTTTGATGACTGCTACTTTATAATACTGATTAAAATCTGGTACAGCTAGGCCACATTCCCTAGCATTTCTTTTCATTAATTCTCTTAATATTCTGGACCTTTTGTACTTCCAAATGAATTTTGTTACTATTTTCTCTGGCGCTATAAAGTAATTTTTGGTAGGTTGATTGGTATGGCACTAAATATGTAATTTATTTTAGGCAAAATTATAATTTTTGTTACATTAACTTGACCCAGGCATGAGCAATTGATGTTTTTCTAAGTAATTAGATCTGACTTTATTTGTGTGAAAAGTGTTTTGTAGTTGTGTTCATATAGGTCCTGGGTTTGTTTTGGCAGGGAGATTCCCAAGTATTTTATAATGTTGACAATAACTTTAAATGGAATTTCTCTTACTATCTCTTGCTGTTGGACTGTGTTAGAAATATATAGGAATGCTGAGGACTTATGTGGGTTTATTTTATATCCTGCAACTGTGCCAAATTTATTTATTGTCTCAAGAAGTGTTTTACCTTGATTCTCTAGGATTCTCCAAGTATATCATCATATCATCTGCAAAGTGTGATAGCTTAGTTTCTTCTTTGCCTAATTTGATTCCTTTGATTTCTTTTTCTTCTTTAATTGCTACTGATAACATGTCTAATATCAGATTGAATAAGAGGGGTGGTACTGGACATCCTTGTTTCATCCCTGATCTTATTGGAAATTCTTCTAGTTTATCCCCATAACATATAATACTTGCTGATGGCTTTAAATACATATTATCTATTTTCTAAGGAAAACTCCATTTATTCCTATACTTTCTAGTGTTTTTAATAGGAATGGATGTTGTATTTTGTCAAAAGCTTTTTCTGCATCTATTGAGATAATCATATGATTTCTGTGAGTTTTATTGTTGATATGATCAATAATACCGATGGTTTTCCTAATATCGAACCATCCTTGCATTCCTGGAATAAATCCTACCTGATCAAAATGTATTATTCTTGTGATAAGCTGCTGTAGTCTTTTTGCTAATATATATATTTTTTAAATTTTTGCATCTATATTCATGAAGGAGATTGGTCTGTAATTTTCTTTCTCTGTTTTGTCTCTTCTTGATTTAGGTATCAGTACCATATTAATGTCATAAAAAGAATTTGGTAGGACTTCTTCTTCACCAATTTTCCCAAATAGTTTTTAGAATATTGGGATCAATTGTTCTTTAAATGTTTCATACAATTCACTAGTAAATCAGTCTGGCCCTGGAGATTTTTTCCTAGGGAGTTTGCTAGTGGCTTCTTTGATTTCTTTTACTGAGATAGGGTCATTTAAGTAATTTGTTTCCTCTTCAGTTAATCTGGGCAACTTATATTATTGTAAATATTCATCCATTTCACAAAGTCTGTCAAATTCATGTGCCTTCAAATGGGCAAAATAATTCCTAATTATAGTTTTAATTTTCTTTTCGTTGGAGATAGATTCACTCTTTCCATTTTTGATATTCAAAATTTGTTTTTTTTTTTATTTCTCTTTTTATCATATTGACTAAAGGTCTCTCAATTTCATTTTTTTTTTATATAAAACCAGCTCCTAGTCTAATTTATTAGTTCAATAGTTTTCTTAATTTCAGTTTTATTAATCTCTCCTTTGATTTTCATTATTTCTAATTTAGTATTTATTTGGGGATTTTCAATTTGCTCTTTTTCTAGCTTTTTCAATTGTTTGCCCAATTCATTGACTTCCATTTTCTCTAATTTATTCATGTATGCATTCAGGGATATAAAACTTCTGCTAGTGTATCCCACAAGTTTTTGTATGTCTCATTATTGTCATTTTCTTGAATGAAGTTACTGATTGTTTCTATAATTTCTTGTTTGATCCACTCATTCTTTAGGATTAAATTATTTAGTTTCTAATTATTTTTTTTGTCTATCTTTCCATGGCACTTTATAGCAGATGATTTTTATTGCATCATGATCTGAGAATGATGCATTTAATATTTCTGACTTTCTGCACTGAACTGTGAGGTTTTTATGCTGTAGTACATGGTCAGTTTTTGTGTATGTGCCATGTACTGCTGAAAGGAAGGTATATTCCTTTTTATCTTCATTCAGTTTTCTCCAGAGATTTATCATGTCTAGCCTCTCTAAAATTCTATTTGCCTTCTTAATTTCCATCTTGTTTATTTTTAGGTTAGATTTTCCAGGTTCAGAGAGGGGAAGATTGAGGTCCCCCAGTGGTATAGTTTTGTATCTATTTATTCCTCTAATTCCCTTGACTTTTCCTGTAGGAATTTGGATACTATACTGCTTGGTGCATATGTGTTATGTGATGATGTTGCTTCATTCTCATTGGTGCCTTTTATCAGGATGTAGTTTCCTTCCTTGTTTCTTTTAATTGGATCTGTATTTGCTTTTGCTTTACCTGAGATAAGTCTTGCTACTCCTGCTTTTTTTTCTTTTACTTTAGCTGAAGCATAATGTATTTTCCTCCATCCTTTTACCTTTACCCTATGTATATCCCCTTGTTTGAAATGTGTTTCTTGTAGACAGCATATTGTAGGATTGTGGTTTTTAATCCATTTTGCTATCTGCCTCTGTTTTATGGGAGAGTTCATCCCATTCACAATGATTACTGTCTGTGACTTTCCCTCCATCCTAGCCCCTCCCCTGTTTGTATTTTTGTATCTTCCTTTTCCCTTCTCTTTCTTAAGAGCTTTCCTTTTGACCACTGCCTCCCTCAGTATTCTTTTTTATCTATCCTTTCCCCTTGCTACTCTTTCCCTCTCTTCTAACCACCTTCCCCCTTTTTATACCCTCCCCCCCCCCTTAACCTTGCTACTGCCTGTAGGGCACAATGGATTTGTATATTTGATAGAGTATGTTATTCCCCCCTTGAACCCAAATCATTGAGAGTTAATTTCATACAGTGTCCCTCTCCCTCCCTCCTTTCCCTCTATTATAATGAGTTTTTATGTCTTTTCATGTTAGGATCCTAAACTTAACTGATTATGCTCATCTCCTTCCTTCCTTCCTCTGTATTTTAGTACATTGTTATGCCACTTCGTGTGAAATAATTTATCATTTTCTGCCTCAGTCTTTCCTTTTCTCCCATTAAAATCTGTTTGTTCCTCTTAATAAGGTTTTTTAAATCTTCAGATTAGTTCATTTATACCCACAACCTCTATCCATGTACATCCCTTTTAAATGTCACAGTAATTATACAAATTTCAATATTGACAGGTATCAGCTTCTTATATAGGGATGTAAAAAGTTTGCCCTTATTGAGTCCCAATTCATGTGCATGTGTGTGTGTGTATGTGTGTGTGTGTGTGTGTGTGTGTGTGTGTTTTCCTTGTTTACCTTTTTATGTCTTTCTTGGGTCTTGTAAATGGAGATTGAATTTTCCATTGAGCCCTGGCTTTTTCATCAGGAAAGTCTAGAAGTCCTTTATTTCGTTAAATGACCATCTCCTTGCCTGAAACAATATGCTCAGTTTTTCTGGGTAGTTGATACTTGGTTGCAGCCCTAGCTCTTTTCCTTTATAAAATACCAAATTCCAATCCCTTCAACCTTTTAATGCAGAAGCTGCTAAATCCTGTGTAATCCTGACTGTAGTTCCATGATATTTGAATTGTTTCTTTTTAGCTTCTTGTAATAATTTCTCCTTGATCTTGTAGCTTTGAAATTTAGCTACTATGTTTCTTTGAGTTTTCAACTTGGGATCTCTTTCAGAAGGAGTCTGGTGAATTCTTTCAATAACCATTTTACCCTCTGATTCTAGGACCTCAGGACAGTTTTCTTTGACAATCTCTTGGAGGATGCTTTTTTCATCATGGCTTTCCAGGAGACTAATATTTCTTGGGTTATCTCTCCTGCATCTGTTCTCCAAGTCAGTTGTTTTTCCAGAGAGATAATTTATACTTTCTTCTAATTTTTCAAACTTTATGTTTAGTTTGACTGACTCTTGATGCATCATAGAGTCCTTAGCTTCAATTTGACCAATTCTAATTTTTAGTGAATTGTTTTCCTCAATTTGTTTTTGAAGCTCTTTTTCCATATGTTCAGTTTTTGTTTTTAGGGAAGTATTTTCTTCAGTTAGATTTTGAACCTCCTGTAGTAGTTGTCCAATTTTACATTTTAAGGATTTGTTTTCTTCAGTAAGATTTTTTTTTCTAATTTGATCACTGTAGATTTAAATTCATCGCCTACGTCTTTGTTTTTTTTTTTTAATCTTTCTTGAGCTCCTCTAAGAATGCTTTTTGGGCTTGAGATCAGTTCATATTTCCTTCTGTGACCTCCACTGTGAGTTTAGAGTCCATGTTGTCCTCTGACTTTGGTTGTTCTTGCTCACTATAGAAGGATTGTATATGGTTCTAGATCTCACAGATTCCTTCTTTCCCATTGTGATTGGCTATGTCCTAGATTTTTAGAGTGGATATCTGCTTCTGGGGTGCAGATGTATTGTGTTTCTCAGGCTGGGAGGTAGGGGTTTGATTGTTAACTTTGTGAGCTATAGCCTCTTAGTGTCTATAAAGAGGCCAAGGCCAGGACTCTCAGTGTTTCCCCTGAGTTATCCTGATGATCATAGAGTAACCTGTTGGGGAGGAGTGCTCTGGCCACTTAAGTTTTCCACATCTGTGTCCCTGGGCTACAGCTCAGGCAGGCTCAGCAGCTAGAGGCTGGTAGGCCTGGTGTCTGCAGATTCCCTGGTGGTGCTAAATGCACACCTGGGCTTGTGTTGTTAGTGCTTCCTGGCTTCACCCTGTTGGGCTTAGACTCCATATTGAATCACTTCCTCCTTTCTCAGTGACTCCCAAGCCTGAGGCTGTTTCCACTAATTCAGAATTTTATTCTGGGTGGGGGACATTTATCTCTGGGTTTTCAGGGTCAGAGAGGGGGATTCTTAGCAACCAGGTTTTATTCCACCATCTCAAGTCCTACAAGTTCAGGTTTGTGATTTTTAAACATCCATGCTGTAGGCTAGTAGCCCCAGAAGAATCTGCTGTCCCTGTTGGGGGCCTTGCATTTTCTCTTACCCAGATCCAAGGATCCTCTGTGGTGTGATGGCTGCAAATTGTCCTTATGGTAGGTAAGTCTGCTGGCTGGGGCTTCTTCTTACTCCGCTGTAGTCTGCTTTCAGATTTGCGCTTGTGCAGCCCCTGCATACTCTGTGTTCCCCCTGCCCAGACCGATGTGGGCACTTTCCTGGGCTGGGAATCTGCCATGCTTTGTCTCCCAGTAAGATTTGTCACTCTAAAATCCACACAAATTCACTTTTTAAAGTTTAGTGACAGAATTCTTGGAGGAGCTTAGAAAAGTTACTGCTTCCTTTCCACCATCTTGACTCTGCCCACGGTATAATGAAATTTTTGAACCACACTGTGAGATAACAACCAGTACTATCCTTCAATAGATCAATTATTTACTCTGCATAGATCATTACCCAACCTTCTCTTACCATGCTGTAAGATACAGCAGAAACAGGATGCAATCAGTGTTTACATGGTAAGGTTGAATTTTTTTCAAGCCTTTTTTTTCTTTACATCTCCCAGGGGATGGACTGAAGAGATCATTGCTCTTATATATTTGATTCCTGCAAGCCTCCTACAGTCTATAAGTTGGCTGTTATCAAAGCATAGAGGAACTGTTGCATAGTTTTAGGCATTTCTCTATGGAAGGAGGATGAATTGGAACTTACCCTTCCTAGTCTCATTGAAAGCAGATGAAAAGTAAAAGACTGAATCAGTCAACCAGTTGTTTCCACATAAGTGATTAAATACTAATGCTAAATTTCATAATCCCTAAATTGTATTCTCAAGGGCTCCAAAAGATTACTGACAAAATACTGTCTACCTTTAAATGAATCATTCATTTTATTTGGTGAATGTGGAGAGATGAGGAGGATGTGAGCATTCCAGGCATGTATGAAGAAGAAAAAAATGGCAATTTGACTTCTTATACAGGTCGACCATTTTCAAGATCTTACAACCTGTTAATCTACCTCATCACTTTCCCTCAGTCTTTTAATTACCCACAGTTTTAATTCTTCAAACATAGTGGTGTTCCATGGTTCTGAAGGTATGACATAACTTAAATAATGGTGACGGGTGATTATATATAAAGAAACCACTTTGGGTAATTGTAAGTGGAAAGTTTTTTTCTTTTTCTTTAAAAATTATGCATCACAACTTAAAGTACATAGTCTTCAAATGACAGCTAATCTGCATTCTTCTTCCTATTTAACCCAGAGACCAGATCATTATCTGCCTCTTATACTTATCTGAGCTATATGAGTAGATAAGTCTAGAGCATCTTTAATCCATGTAGTTTTGCACAATGGTCATTTTTCACCCATTTTGTTTTTGTTTTATGGATTGTTAGACAAAGACCTTTTGGGGTGGTAACTTGATTCACATACACACTTCTCATGTCTGTAAAATCTCTGTAAAAATAAAGAAAAATAGTGTTAATTAAAATAAATATATAACAGAAAAGGTTTGTTTTTACAGATAATTTTGTGTAGTGTTATATCTTCATAGTCATAAAATTGACTGAAGAGTATATCATAGTATATAAAAGCTTCCACTGTTTCTTATATGTAGCAAAGGGAAAAACAAAAGAAAACATATGACTCAAGAGGGAAACCTTGAAGGCTCTTCTCCAACTAAAAGACTCTCATCCATACGTTAAAATTACACATATTACTTTGACAGATGCAAACACAGAGATAACTTATTCCTAATATCCCACAGTGGGGAAAAAAGGAAAGGAGCTAAAGATTCTAAATATCTTTTTTGTTGGCCACTGTTCAAAGGACAACTGTAATACCACTGTAGCAAAACTCTATTTTGTCCTGTCATACTAAAGCACAGAGGAGTAGAACTTGGTCATCTCTCCTCTACCACATGAAATTGTGCATCACAAACATTAAGAAGTATATTGTATTTCTATCAGATTCTGTAGAGCACTTTTATTTTGAATGAAATTTCATACAAAGTCACTCTTGGAATGGAACAGTACCTTATAGATCCCCTGGAAAGGTAAGTATAAAAGTCAGAAGGAATGAATTCAAATCCTAATTGTTAAACTTATCATGTGTGGGTCATTGGCCAAATCTTTTAGCTTCTCTATATTTCAATTTCCTCTTCTGAAAATTGGGACAATAATAGTTGAACTTACTACCTTTTAGAGTTTTTTGTAATGAAAATAATTAAATAACAGTGTTGTGCTCAGTGAATATGAACTTTCATATATTACAATCTGATTCCCACATTTTACAGAGGTAGAAAAATTTCTCCCAGAAACATGAAGGTTTTATTAATCATTATTTGCCGTATGGCTAATGGCAGAGATAAGATTCAAAATTGTCCCCTAATTCTTATCCCTATTCTTTGCATAATGCACATAATGCCACAATCCCTTCTCTAATCTTGTTAGATGCTGAATAGAATCTCTAAAATAAGGAGGGACAAGGTATGATCATTCTCTCTACCAAAGGATCAATGACTTCTTAGATAATATTTTATTTCTCCCAAATCATGGTAATTATATGATAAGCATTTATTAACTGTTTATCTTATGAAAGTCACTGGGGATACTAAGAGGCGAGGGAGTAGAGAAGGAAATTAAATGGGCTGTTCCTTTAAGAAGCTTTCATTCACTGAATATGCAGCATTTATATCCCCCTCCCAGTCCTAAAAAAAAAAATAACTACTGGATCATTTAAGGTGTATCACAGTACTAATAAATAGGGGCATCAGAAAGCACTTAAAGTAGATGTGTAAACAAGTCAGAGGTGAATAAGAAAGGGATTTAAGACTTTTAGCCTGCACAAAGATCCAAAGGCAAGAGATGGGATGCTGTTTGTGAAACATCCAGTATCTTGATCAAAGAGGTTACAAATGGAGAATCATGTGAAAAATGGTTAGAGGTGGTAAGGTAGTATGAGCCATCCTGTGATGGAGATGAAATGTCAAGATGAGGACATTTGCTTATCCAAAAAGGCGTCATAAAACACTGAAGATTTTTTGAGCAGGATAGCAACAATGTTAGACCTGAGCCAAAGGGAGATGAATTTAAAAAATATGAAGAATGAATTGGTGAGTATATCTGCTGGAGTTAGGGACTGTGTTTAAAAGGCTATTACAATACTTCAATTGAAAGGTGATAAAAGACCTAAACTAAAGTGATGATAGTTTTTGTCAGGAGAAAGAAGTGGATAGATGAGTGAGATGGGAAGGCAGATCTACTAACATCTAGTAATGGAGATTATCTTAAATGATCTTATTAATAGTATATACTAAATTTCGAGCTGCAGCCCAGTTTTCCAACCTAACCCAGTATCTCTTCTACTTCAAGATGATGCCCTGAATAAGGACCAAGGAAATAGCTTCCTCAGTTCAGATAAAGATTCAACATTTTATGATAGAAATATCTCCTATAAAAACTGATCATCATTATCATCATCATCATGTGTTTCAACCTGAGAATCTCCTGTTTTCTTCATGAAATGGGAGGTTTCTCTTACACAAATGATTTCAAGGAAGTTATATAGAACACTCAGGATGTGATGTTTGACTTGATGTGATCCTCTGTCACAAATCTAATTATGTTATTTACAGTTTGATTAAGCTATTTAACAAGTCCCATTGAGTAGGGCTGGAAACTGAACTTTTGATTACCTTAACTTATAATAGACTGTAATGTTCACTAAATCATAGGAACATTGACAAGAAATTATTCATTTGATCTAATGGAACTAAAACTTTCTAAGCTTCAAGAAACCCTTGGCTAGAGTTTTAACTCTCAATGTTCATCCCTTGGGCAAATAGTTTGGGTGTGTGTGGGATGAGGGAGATTCTTGAGAGAGTTTTCAGAAGTTGGAACATTCAATTTAATAGGAGCAGAGGCTGAGGGACTTTGCCCCATGAGGTGAATGAGAGAGTAAAAGAGAGACCCTGGGTCTCAAGCTCCCAAAGCTGCTGCTCAGGAGGATTGTGGGGATAAAGAAAAAGTATATTACATGATAGCTTATTGTTACAACTAATTATCTTACTAAGTAATTGCCAAGGTTAATTCCTAACTGCTGAAAAATTAAAACATTTATTTATAACTGTCCTTGAGGAAATCTGACCCTAGTTTGGATCTACTCTTGACCATTACTTTTCAAGGAAAAATTTTAAAAAGGGGTGTTATAATTATAAACTGTTGGAAAGTCACTTAAGTTCAATGTGCATCAATGTCTTCTTTAAAATGGAGATAATGCCTTTGTTACTCACCTCACAGAGTTCCTGTGATATTCAAATGAATTATGTGTATGTATACACACATATATGTCTTTGTGCTTATATATCTATCTATACATACATATGCACACATACATACACATGCATGCATGTATGTTTGCATGTGCATAGGCATATGCATACATGTCTACATGGTATGTGTGTATGTGCATATGCATGTCTGTGTGTATGTGTGTGTGTCACACAGGGGAAACTCTAAAATTCTGTGTAAATATCAGTTGCTGTTATCTGCCCTAGAGGGTCATACAAAGGAAATATTCTGTAAACTAGGAGGTAACACTAACCTATTCCAGCCTCCCTTTTTGATCTTTAGTTTGGTGTGCAAGTAACTATCAAAAAGGTGTACAGGAAGCATTGAGGAATGGTTAACTGGGAAAAGACAAAATCAAGACTTGAAAAAGTCTGGCAAATACTATGGGTTTAAAGGCAAGAGAAAGAGAATCGTGGGAGCATAAAAACTCAGTAGAACTGGGGAAAATGCTATTCTGTGTTAGGTTGGCAAAAGATCTAGCCCAAGGAAGAGTAGTCAACTATGATGAAAACAACTAACATTTGTATCTGAAATGTTCTAAAGAATGAACCTAAGTGGAATGAAGAGTACTAGATTTGGTGTTTAACACTGAGTACCTGGTCAGCTAGTTTGGGCAGTGGATAGAGAGCCTGGACTGGAGTCTGGGAGACTTGAGTTCAAATCTGGCCTCAGATACTTAGTAGCTGTGTGACCTTGGGCAAGTCACCTTAGGCTGTTTGCCTTAATTCACTGGTGAAGAAAATGGCAAACCAGCCCTGGACTTTTCCAAGAGAACCCCATGTTCAGTATTTAAGCACTATGGTCCAGGTCCCAAAGAGCTGGACACAACTGAACAAGAACCACCCCCACAACAACTTCTCCACCACTTACTATTTATGTAACCTTAGGGAAGTCCCTTAATCTCTGGACATCTATAAAATCCATCTCGATAAAGTGGCAGTTAGTTAAGAAGATATCAAGCTGCCTCCTGGTCCTATAAGGCTCACAAAGTCATTTCCTTACTACAGACCTGTACACTAACGAGGGCTAGGTAGTAGATTTGACATATTTTTTGTATTGACTATTCTGAAGTTAGGAATCCTCCCTGTAGTAATTAAGGTTGTCATCTCCTCAATTTAGAGAATTAGCTAGAGTACCAAGAGGTTAACTAATTTGCCAATGTCACACACCTAGCATATATCAGAAGGTCAACTTGAAACCACATCTTCCTGGTTAGAGGACAGCTTGATATCCACTATGCCATCTGTCTCTAAAGAGGAAAGTAATACAAGGGTTTTTATATCCATTTTACAAAGGATGAAAGTGAGAAGCAAGTAGATTAAGCATCTTGATTCATAATCAGACAATTGCCAAGTGTTGGAATTGAGAAAGCTAAAAACTAAAGTCCAAGAAGCTAAAAGAAACGAGGATAGGGCCAGTGAGCAGTTACAAGCCTTTATCTTGGAACAGAAGATAAGTTCTTTTTGCCTCTAAGGCCAAGTGATTGTAGTGAATGGGAATTCTGAAGCCTGCAGGTGATTCGGGCCTTATTTGAGGCCCTGGTTAGAAAATGAGAATCACTTCCATGCAACCTGCCTTCTAGATTATCTGAATGAAAGAAATCTGTCTGCTGCAAAGAGAGGAAGATTAGAGGAACAAAACTGTAGCTCTATAGATGCCATGTGCCTTCTGTAAATACTCAAGATCCTTCCAGGTAAGCATTTTCTTCAGCTCCTTTATAGAGCTGTGTGGCAACACAAAGTCTTGGAAATATAATTCTCTCTTCTCAAATACTTTTAAGGCATAGTCCTTGAAAAACAATGGGGACTGAATTTAACAGGACTCTACCTGATTCATCTTTGTTCAATTCAATTCCATTACAGGTCCAATAAAATATGCATTTACTAAGCTCTTGCTATACACTAGATGATGAGGAACAAAAGAAGACAATTCAAAAACAAAATTAACGCCTCATGCACAAAGCGCTTCCATTGTGAAGTTTAAAGGTGGAGTAGGGATATAACATATGAACCAATACACACACACACACACACACACACACATATATACACACATATATACATATATGTGTACATATATGTATATATGTGTGTATATATATACATATATACACACACACACACACACACACACACACACATTAAGGAGAAGAGAGACATCCTCTAATAAATCAGGGGATCTGGTTGCATATGAGTGCAACTTTGAAGAAAAAAATCTTTAAATGAAAACCAGAAATAATAGAGTACATTGTAGGCATGAGGCTCAGCCTGTGCAAATATGCAGAAGTGTGATATGTAATAGGTTTGAGGGAACAGTAAGAAGGCCAATTTGACATGTGCACAGAGAGTACTAATGTTAGTAATATGAAATGAACCTGAAAAGTTTGACTGGAACTTGATTATGAAGAGCTTTATTTGCCAGGTTGAGGAGTTTGTCTTTCATACTGGATTCAATATAGAGCCTCTAAGAATGCTTAATTATGACTGTGACATTGTTAGTTTTTGTCTCAGGTTCAAGAATTATGACATGCAGAGCAAAATGTGGTGGTTAGTACAGTGCTCGGCACACAGTAGGTGTTCTATAGGATTTGCTGACTATTGAATTCCTTCTCTTGGGACAAAATCAAGATTCTGGAACTAGTCACAGCTCCAGAATTATCAGAGTACTTGAGCAAACAACTGTACTAAAGTATAAGCATCATATTATCACAGAAGTAAACCATCTATGTCCTAATGCCAAAGCAAATTCCATATGGTACCTTAATGGATTTAGATGGTAAGATTTGATCTATAGCGCTAAATTATCACTACAAACAGGGAGTGCTAAAAACTAAATTGCATTGTTTCTCAAAATAAAATACTTGAAGATGCCAGTATTTTACATATGCTAGAATTAATTTCCCTAGATATTGCTGAAGGAAGAAGAATCGGAACTCTTCCAAATCTATGCCTGAACTAGCTACAGATTGCAGTTTTAGCATTTGGGCTTATTTCTCATTCTTTGTCAGTATTATATTTTCCTCTCTTCTCCTCCCCTCTTTTTAATTTCATTTTAAGAAACTTTCTGAAATTATATCCCAGTTGTGGAATTCTAAGACTGACTGAACTATCAAGAGTTCATGGAAGTACTTACATGTGATATTTACAATTATGTATTCCTTTATGTCCTCCTATAAGGCTTTTTTTCCTCCAGGGGAGCGGGTTTAAGCAGAAGATAACATTAAATGCAACATCTAATCACAAGGCTGGGTGGCAAAGAGGCAAGAGGAAAAGAGCTGTCTTGGGAGACTGCCAGGTACTATGTATATGTGTGTGTATATACACATATACACACATGCATGTATTAGTGTTTCTATATGTTATTTAAAATATACACATGTATACACACATATATGTATATATATTCATATGTTGTCATGGGTAATATGGAACTGGAGTTTATAGAATAGGGAAATTGACATAGTCATACTTAACTTTTGGAAAAATCACTTTGGCAGTGAATGGAGAAAGGACTAGTGTAGGAAAACATACGACACATGCAAAAAAACCCCATTAGAATGCTTTTGTAGCAGTTGTTTGTTTTTTGTTTAGTTTTGTTTTAAAATATCCCTCCTACAGTTATAACCCTAGTTCAGGCCCCCATCAACTTTTAGCTAGACTACTCATAGATTTTGAGCTTGGTCAAATCAAATGCTGTTTTGTTTGTTTTCCATTCTTCTTCCTAGTGTTTAGTGAATATTGAATTTATATGCCTTTAAATAGTGTTAAAATGCCAAATGTAATATGTCTGTATGTATATATCCAGTATATATTCACACATATGCAGATATAATCAATACATACATATATATAATTCCAAATGTATTACTTAGTATATATAATAGCATATTGTTAATTATATATTCTTATATAACATATCACATATTAATATTGAAAGATAATCTTGCAGGGATAACAAGTTCAAAGATAAGTATTTTTTCTTGAAATTTATATCATGAGAAACCTTACTATGTTGTTATATCTGTTAGGAATGACAATCATAGCATTTATGCTTTTTATGTACATTATATTGCTACACTAGTTCTGTGGAGTTTGTACCTCAAGTGTCATTTTCTTCATTTTAAAGTTGAGGAAACTGAGTCTCCAAAGTAGAGATACTTGCCTTTGGTTCCATACGGACTGAGTCTCAAGGGCAGAATGCTAACCCAGGCGTTTCTGACTTCCATTGCAATATTTTTAAAAAGTTGGCCTATTTCATTAAGAACATTGAATATAGTACACTGAAAGTTAGTGTGAAAGGAAGATGTACATTACAATTCTTTTAATTCATCTTGGGCCAAACACTGACAAAAGTCTCATCACATTTTTTAACAGTTTAATATATGTGGAATTTTATACACATGTTTGCTTCTTTACTTCCTTCGGTCATACATATGGCAATTCTTACATTCTTCTGCATATTTAAGGCATAACTCTTTTAACATATTCGTGACTTTAAAGCATCTCTCCAATAGTTGAGAATTAGGGAAATAAAAATAAATGTAGATAAGGAGTATGATAAATGAATACAAAACACTGGAGACAGCATTATTGAACTAGATACCTTTGAGAATAGTGAATGTGATTTTATAGGTTTTCCTAATTAAGTATTAAAATTACATATATTAAAAGTAAATATATACCCACTTCACCTAGGATATTGTTAATTCATATTAATTCTAAATTTATAAAATCTTTCCAAATCACGTCTCCCTCTCCATTTACAAGTTTACTACTGCAATTCAGTCCCTCAGCCTCTTTCACCTTAATTATTATAAAACAATTTATATGTGATCCCTTGTTTCTAGACTCTACTCTTTCTAATCCATTTCCCAAATAATTGCCCAAATAGACTTACCCACAGTACTGGACATACTACTACCTTGTTCACGAAATTTCAGTGCTTCATTATTGCCTGTTGAATAAAATATGTATGATCTGGCATGTAAAAAGCCTTACAGTCTTGTTCCAGCTTATATTTTCAGATTTATTTCATATTACTCTCTATAACCCTTAACATACTATCTGTTCAAGCCATACTAACTTAATCATTGGCTCCTTAACTGTGTGTTCTGTGTGCACAGCTTGTCCTTCCTACCTATAATGAACTTCATCCCCAACTCTACCAATTAGAATCCTTAGCTTATTATTTCAAGTCTCAATTTAGGTGTCCCCCGCCCCCTTCAGGGAGTCTATTCTGATCTTCTGGGTTGGTGTTCTTTTTCTCCTCCTCAAATTATATGTTATGTATATAAATATTCACATATGCATAAAATAGATATAATAAAATACACAAATATATACAATATATAAATATATATCTACATATTATGTCACCCTCTATAGCTAAATGCAATATTTTAAAAATAGTCATTAAAAAGATCTTCATTTCCAATGCCTAGAATTTACTTTACACATTCCTAGCATTTATTAAATGCTTATTGAAGTTGCCATGGAATTTTTTAGATGTTCATTGAGTTAAGAAAAGAATGCTTCTTCTATCTCATTCCTGAGGACTCTCTTCTATACTGTAATTAAATACTTAGCTGAACTCAGTTTCACACAATTAGATAATGTATTTAAAGTGTTTTGCAAATTATACATTTCTATATTACATGTCAATTATGATGATGAAAACTGTAACAATAATGTATCTGTCAATAAGCAGCCCAACAGTTTCTTGCCAACACTCTTTACAATGCTGTATTCCAGATGTGCTTAATGGTTTTTTTTTGTGTTAAGCTCCTAGATGATCTGGGGAAAAAAAATCTATGATCTCTTTCCTCAAATAATGTTTATTGCTCACACTAGTAATGAATTGAAGTGGTATGTTTCAGTTAAAGATTAGGAAAAATAAGATGCATCGCTCCCCCAACCAATTCAGGGATCTTTTACAATCTCTCCACTTACTCACGCATAGGTTCCTAAAGTGGGTGATCCCACCCCCTGGGTGGCACTGGAATAATTGGGGTGGAGGTAGGGGGCAATAGTAACCTCAGGTGCAATTGCGGGGTGTTGAATAAAAAAAGAGAGTAATGGAAGCATAAGGAAAGAAGAAAAGAGAATTTTGTAAAACTGTACATGTTTCATCTATTGTATAACAGAGTTAAAGCCATAATGATTATATTATTTTCCAAATAAACAAAAATGGAAGTTGTAACTGATCAGTGGTGAAGCCCACCAACAAACAGGTCTTAACAAGCAAGTGTTGACAGGTGAGTGTGTGCATGTTGCCAGGAAGAGTAAGGATTCCATTACCTCTTTTTTTTTCATTCAACATCCCTCCCCCAATAGCACTCAAGGTTACTATTGCCCCCTACCTCCGCCCTAATTATTCCAACAAGAATATATAAGTGTAATGACTTGTTTACAGTGTGATACTATACAGTTAGAGATGCAATAATGCATCATTAAAATTTCAGTGCAGAGAAAAAACTTTATAATAAATTATTAAATTTAAGATGTGTCATTTTAAGTTATATATACATATATATGTAATATTTTAATGATGCAGATTGCAAAATATAACATTAAAGGGTTAAAGTAGATTTCCTGGGAGGTGCTGAGCATTTTTTTTTAAAGGAGGTGGTATGTAGTTTAGAAACCTCTGCTTTAAAGGGTCTGTGGTTACCAGGTAAAGAACTCCTGTCCTAGAGTGAAAAAAGAAACAAAAAAAAGGTAAGTTAACTTACTCAAATATTAAGTGGATCTTTTATCTCATCAGTGTGGGTATTCCTTCCAATAATGCTTACTGAACTACATGTTTGTCTACTCATACTTGTGGTGCTCTTATCTCCTCCCAGAAGTCTGAGACAGAGCTTTTCACCACAGACAGAATATGCTAAGGATATTCCTCTCTAAACATTGCCAGTATCCCAAAAAGATTGTAGAAGTGCTGTCAGTCAGCAATTCCTTGTTCTTGGCAAGTGAGCAGTCTTCTATTTTGCTTTTTATTGATGTGTGTGTGTATATATATATATATATATACACATATATATATATATCTGATGACATGCTTTGCTCTTGTTTATGGAAATCTATTTTGACCTAACAAATACCTTCTGACTGAAATCCTGACTTGAGAGCATTCAATTTGCTTTATAAAAGATACTTTGCAGTTAGTCATCATTTCAAAATAGAAGTCTTTTGCTTAATCTCTTTATCAAATATTTTAATTAACCAGTAACTAAACTTTCTTCAGTTGGCCTAAACACTTTGACTCAAAAGTATTTCCTAAGCTTTATCTAAGATTAGAGGAGGTAGAAGAAATCTATAGCTCTGGTATTTTTGTACAATCTTCCTATTCATTAACATGGCAAGACGAAAAAAGACAACATGTCTTAAATGTTAAAATCAAATTCTTGTTCGTATTGAGACCTGAATTTAAGCCTTGCCTCGAATACATACCAGCTGAGTATTCATGGCTGAATTATCCCGCAGACAACTCTACAGGACTTTAAGTTTCATATGCATTTTGGTGGAGATATATACAACTTGGATGAAATCACAGGAATAAACAAAGAAAATCTGGATCCTAAGTGCTTCTGGATACACACCATATAGTCTATGACAAGGTAGAGTCAATAGTCACAATTTCAGCACATATATATGAACACAGCTTAGGAAGAAACTGTCAATCATGGTAAATCATGATTTATTTTTTTTATATAAATAACAAATGGAAAACCTACTTTACACTTTCAAAAAAAGTGAGGTGTCTCCTTGAAGACTTTGTATAACCTCTTGCCATTAATTCATAGATTGAAAGTTCTTTGTTAATTAAATAGATTGATTTTTACTAAAACCTAGTAGGCAGGACAATTGTGTTAATAGCGTGACATTACATTACATATTGTCTATGACTATTGTTTTACTACTTCCTTTTTTAGAGTGGGGTCGGCATTTCTTTTGAAAGATAGATGCTGTCTGAGGTCTTCTACAGGTTGTCTGGGAAATAGTGACATTCTTATCTGTGCACTGAAAGAAGATTATGACCCAACTGTCATATACCATGCGAATCATCTGTCTTTTCCTTTTTGTGTCAAGGGACTTTGGCAGGAACATAATATTCCCTTCAAAATCACTTTGTTCTCTGGACTTTTTTTTTTAAATGTAGACTACATTTATCTGATTTTCCCCCCTTCAGAATAGTCTTAAGGCCTCTAGACTGATTAGACCCTAATTCTTTTGGCATGTTGTCAACATGTCCTACTCAGAATAAGTATTAGGCCTTTGCTTTTGAGGTTCCTCTTCAATTTTGTTTCCCTTTCTGTACTTCCCATCTCTTCTTTGTGATTTTCACCTATTTTGCCTCAAGCTGTCTTCTGACAATATGTTACCACCTCTCCCTGTGAATTTGTTCTTTGTCTGCCCAAGTAATCTATTTATGTGTCTGCTTTTCCTTTCTCCCCCCCCCCCATCTCCCTTTTTCTTCCTCTAATCCAGGCTGTTAACTTTGCATGTATAAGTCCTCATTGTGCTGCAATTCTTTAATATATTATTAACTCTCTGAAAGAGAAGTTATTTTGTACTCAGCCAACAACTTAATCATGCAAACAGTCTATTTTTCAATGATTAAAATTCCTAACACAGGCAGGGTGGCAATGTCTCTGTTGGCACAAAGGGGGCATCTGTTAACATAGTGAATTGGTAAAAAAGAAAGAAAAGAAAAAGAAAGGGAAAACACCCCAAGGCCCAAAATAAAAACAAAAATGATTTAAAAAGGACATGATTTATCTTGCCTAGTAGTTAAATAATGTACTTTAATAGAAGCTAAAGTAAACATAAACATTAATGCATTCTTGACATAAACTGTAAACTGGGCATCTTGCCACATAGAAGAGTAGGGGGAAGGGGGAGGAGAGGTAGACTGGTGGAGGGGAGGGCAGGGTGGGGGGGAAGGTTGATGAAAGTGCACACTTCTGTAGAGGGAAAGGAACAGGGACAGGGTAGAGAGTGGATGGGGCGGGGCAGGATAGGAAGAAGGGACATGTAATCAGACTCTCACAATATGCCCACTGTGGAGAGATTCTGTGTAATTACACATGTTCAGCCTGTATTTGATTGCTTGTCCTTCCAGTGGGGGTGGTTGATGAGGGAGGAAGAGAAGGAATCTAGAATTTAAAGTTGTATAATCAAATGTTAAAAATACAAATGCATATATATATATATACAATTATTATTATTATTATTATTATTATTATTAACTACATCCAACTGTGGTAGGGAGATCCATCCTGCCCTAACAGAAAGTCAGAGGGGTGAGGGGGGAAGACATAGGAGAGAATAGATTGGGGGAGGGGTTATACAATGGGATGGCTGTTTTGGGGCGGTGGGTAGGGGAAAGACAGGGAGAAAATTTGTAACTCAAAATTTTTGTGGAAATGAATGATGTAAACTGAAATTTAAAAAATTAAAAAAAATTAATGCATTCTTTTCTGTTCCATGTTCATACATACATGTATAAGTTTAAAAAATCATTTAATAAATTTTCAAAAATAAGAAACTGGCTCTATAAAATGTTTCGTCTTATGATTTGTGAATAAACACAGGTGATAAATTAAAAGTCATATTTTGCTGAAGGTGGAGCAGCTCAACTTTTTGTTGGTTTTGATTTCTTTATCCTAGAAAGAAATATGTTCATGATGAAGGGAGAAATGCAATTGAAGAGGAACAAATTAAAACAATTTCCCTTTTGTCTTCTTGATTGAAAACTAATTGAGCCAAACTCTTTGCCCCTGACATCTAAAATTTTATCCTTCTGAAAAAAGAACAAAACAAAAATACAATCTAAGACATGATTACAATATCAAACAATGATATTTTCACAGCATTTTTCTTACCTAAAGTGCTTTCTCTTATGTTAGCTTATTTATGTCGTCTTTTAACACAGAAGTGTTTATACAAGTTTTCTGTCCTGTGATAACCTCCTTTGCCATTTATCTACTGTAAAAGTCATTTCCATACTTCTTTACCCCTATCCTTTTCTTGACATGATATATATATACAAGGGAAAGGAGAAAAGATCACAATGAATAGTTCCATAATATATCTCACATTTTGTTTTTTACCACTATCAAACAACTAAAGGGAATTTGTTGATTGCCCTTCTTTAACCTTTCCTAAATTCTCTCTTCTTCCTCTCCTCGTTTCTTCTAGAGCTGTTAATAGCAATTCTTGTCCCTGTAAATAGCACCAAAAAATCATCAGAGACTTCAGACCTTGGGGAACAATGCCAGGGATGGTAAAACATTGCCCCATAGTAGGGAGACTGAGATCCTGAGACAGAGAATCTCATGGGCATGATACCATAAAATACCAATAGGGGAACAAGGGCAAGATGGGAAAAGAAGGAAGGAAGCAAACCATATAGTATCATTTTATTTTTATAAATATATGTTTGTGTGTGTGTGTGTGTGTGTGTAATCACATTTATATAACGCTTTCAACTATGCAAAGCATTTTACATACTTCTTCTCCTTAGAGCTTCACCACCACCCTGTGAAGAAGGTATTATTATCTTCCCATTTTATAGAAGATAACCTGAAGTTAGGAGAGTAGAGATGACATACTCAGGGCCATTACTTTGTGGCTTGGACATTCTTGATTCCTAGCTGACTCTTCTACTTCTACATACTAACATTCTCAGAAGCTAGTCTTATGTGTCTATATATGGAAATACAGTTTTCCTCAGATGCTGTCAAACATTAAAGATATGTTGATTCCTCCTGAGTACTTCCCTCACTCCTTAGTTGTTGCTGTTAACTGTAAGTTAGGTCACAATATTTGACTTGCCTCCTTTTCTTGACCTAATTCAATCTGTCATTCATTCACCTATGTCACTGACATTTACTTTTTATGGGTGAAGACCCTCTTGCACTGGAAGACTTCAGGGCCACAGCTTTCTCTCCTGATCTCTTGTTTCTTCAGTGCTATTTCACCAGCAATTAACCTTCTGACCTGAACCTACCTCCTGAGGCTCTGCTGAGAGCTACTTCTCTTAACAATGGGAAATCAGCCTCCTGCTGTTGCCTCCTATGGCATTACTTTCCCATAATAAGATTATTTATTATCCTCGTGAATATATTGAACATAAATTGAGATGATACTGCTAAAGGTATTTGGGGTTTGCTTCTGAGGGTAAGCAGCTGGTGTCTCCTTCTTCAGTCCTGGCTTTCATATGAATTGAAGGTCTACTGAGCAAAAGTACAGGAAGGGCGTTAGAATTTGCTAAGCACATCTCCCACCAAGATCATCCCAATATGTACATGGTATGTTAGGCTAGACAAGTTTGTTATAGCATGTGATAAATACTAATCAGTAATTCGATTACATACCCCAATTTAAGGTAATTCTTTACATATTCTGCATATGTTTTTTTCAGTACCTAATCACATCTTTGAAAAAGTAAAAGGGTCTACACAGGCAGGAAAGAGCCATTTTATATTTTTATTGATCCTCCCCCCTTTAACTTTGTTTGTAATACATAATATTTTCTGTGTGCATTGTTCAATTTCTAGGCAGTGGTACTAAGGACATGATCTTTCTCACCCTTCACGGGCCTTTAGAGTGATAGAAAGAAGGAATGGGCCATGGACTCATTAAGCTGAACTCAGAAACAATAGAATATACTGATTAGTAGGCCCTAGGATTAAGGAATAAAAAAAAAATATTCACTTACTGTCTTTTGTTCTGTCCAAATCTCTCACCCTGGGGGAAAATGTTTTCCTTGCTTTTTTGTTTGTTTCTTCGTTTTCATCAAAGGCTCACAAGTGATTATTGATGTGATTAGGGAGTAAATGTTGAATTATGAAAATTTTGGCATAACTACTATTTCCTGTTAGAGTTTTTCTTCGCTTCTTTCCATTTCCAGTTCTCATAATACCCTGGTGACATGTAATATGTAATCTACATTTATCTTTAAGAGAGAATTGTGGATATAATCAGAGACCTTGATATCTGCTGAGCTATTGGAGAGAAAATAATAATAAGGAAAATAGGGCTTTGCTATTGAATGTCACTTCACTGACACATTAGCATAACTACTCTGTTTCAAGATAGAGTGATTTATCCTGAGAAAAGAAATGTTAGGAGATTTCTTTCATTCTTGTTTTTGTTTTTGTTTCTGAATCTATTTATATTACTTTCACAGAAACAGCCTGTCTTTAACTCAGTATCATAGATAGAGGAAAGAAGGGAAGATAGGAGTCATTTAGTTCAATCTTTTCATTTTTGAGATGAGGAAACTGAGGCCCAGAGGGATTAAATGACTTGCCCAGTGTCACATGATATTAAGTGTCAGGAAGAAGATTCAGAATTCTTTGAATTCAAATTGATTTCTCTTTTTACTTTATCTCACAAGAATCTGGTCATCTGGGGAAACTGACTGATGAAGGAAGAAAGGAAGGAGAAAAGAAAGAATAAAATACAGTGGAAAGAGAGAGGGAGAAAAACAAAGGAAGGAAAGAAAAATAATTAAAACAAGTACAGCATGCTTACAGGAATTTAAAATGTGCATGGTGTTTTCTATACCTTTAATTATTTTATCTTGATGTCTATGTTTGCTAATTCATAGGCTTACAATCATTTTACAGATTAGGAAAGTGAGGTCTAGAGAGAAAAAAGTAACTTCTTCAAGGGTACACAATTAGATAAGAGTCTACATTAGGATTGGAATTCACATATTTTTGACCAATTCCCTATGTATACTTACTGTGCAACACTGTTTCTGAGAGAATTAATTTTAAAAAAAAATAACAAAAGGATATCCTCCTCATTAAATGAGTAGTTTTTTTTTAATTACATAATGATAACCCCAAAGAAACGTTTGAAAAGACACTATGAAAAGTCACTTCCTCCTATTCTTTTACATTGATGGAAAGTGAATTATCATACACACATACACACACATGCATATACATATATAGATACACATATATATACACACACACAGACATAGATAGATAGATAGATAGATATAATACAGCCTATATAAATATATCAACATGTGCCCATATACATTTGTCTATATACACATATATACACATATATGTATATGTATATTGTGTGTGTATATATATATATATGAGACAGGAAATTTGAAAAAAAAAGTGTTTTAATGACATGATATTTTTTTAAATAAATGTGAGATGCACAAATTGAAAGACATCTCCATTCTAAATTTTTATGTAGATTATTGGTACCTAACTTGTGGGAGAACATTCCAAATTTGTATTGGTCTGATCAGCCATAGTTGGGCATATTGTACATTTACCCTAATATACTGATGTTATTTTGGATCTCTTCAAGTAGAAAGGACAACCACCAACCAACCACATCAATGGTTTCAAATTCAAAATAGAAAGGAAACCATTAAACTGTATACAAGGAAGTCTGTAGGTCACATATCAACTTGGTTTATGGAAATATAATACTAAGAAGCATGGGAGCAAGCACACAGTCCTGTTTTACTTCATTGGTAACTGGAAAATTGTGTTAGCCTCATCCGTTATGTAGAACTTGTCTGTGCATGCCATCATGAAACTAGTGTAAAACACTGACAAACTTCTACAGCTAACCACATTTCACCATGATCTTCCACAAACTCCCATAACTGATGGTTTCAAAGACTGGTTGGGGGAGAATTTTATTTTTAGTAATAGGACTTGCTATCCATTATTCAGGGTCACTCTAGTGGACATGATGACAAATCCAACATCCATGAGGGCCAACGACTTTAAATTGATCCCACACATGATCTATATCATGATGAAGTTTATTACTAATATTAAGTTTTTCCCAGTCTTCCTGAGAGGAATAGAATTAGAAAGAGAAATTGATAATGACATCAAAATTAAGCAACAAGTAAAGCTGCATTTGCAAATTATGATAATCAGGATACGTCACAAGGCAAATATAAACATTAATTTTAAAAGTATCCAATCTTCTAAATTTCCCAAATTTTCCCTGAAGACAGTTAGATTACTTTGGAACATTCATTGTTCCCCACTTCTCCAGAGAAGACTCAACTACAGGAGAAAGAAAAACAGGTGAACATATTAAGGTTAAACAAAATGGAAAGATTTCTGATTATAGGGCTCTCACATAAAATAGTAAGGTTTTATAGGGGCACGTTGTGTCCAAGAGTCATTTTCTCTGATCTTGATTATAGTGAGAACATTTCAAAAGGAGAAAAAGTTAATTTCCTCCTTGGTTTGCTTCACAGATGAAATAAAGCAAGAGAAAGCGTATCAGGACACTTAAGGTGTGTTTCCATGTATAGGCTGTCAATCATGGTCTTAAGTTCTTTGTTCATACAATTAACACGAGCAAAAATTTGAGAGAGATAAAAGTAATGAAAGGTAGGAGTAACCCCCAGTCAAGTACAAATTTGTGAGACCAGGAACATCACCCCAGTGACCTTTCATTACTCAAAAACTGGTCTTTATACTTCAAAACCAGTAGGAGGAAGAAGCATGTTTTGGGGGGGTGGAAAAGAAGGGAAGCCCTGAAGGGTCACCATATCATTATCCTATGTTTTTGGACTGCAAGACTCTTCTGATAGTGTAAGCCTGAATAGGTCACCTTTGCTCTCGTTGGAAAAGTCCGGTGTCAATCAGGAATTTGGTAGAGATGGGCAAGTCAACCACAGAATCAGTACAGGGCCTATTGGACTCCCCTACTTCAAGCTACCAAATGTTTAGATAAAGCTCTCATTGTGGAATGTAGTTATCACTCTTACATTGTCTTTCCACAAAGAAATTGTAGGTTTGTATGCATGATGGGAAAAAGTGACTTGAGTCAAGAACAATTATTGCTCATGTGGTAACGGTTAGGAGAAAAGTTGCAGAAGAGAAACTACAAGAATTGTCATAATGGGAAGGAGAACTCTGCTCTTGCAGATCCTAAATTGTCCTTTTGAGGATCATTGCAAATGATACTTTATATACAAGTCCTTTCTAGATGCTTTTAATAAGATCTCTTCTTCTCCATCCCCTGGGATTGGGGAGAGGATATTTTTTGTTTCTTCTTTTCTAACTCTATCTGTGTGATGTTGCTTCCTCAATCACTTGGTCAACAATTATTTATTAAATTCCATCTATGTGGCAGACATTGTGATAATTACTGGGAATGTAAATACTAGTAGAAAGAAGGAGAATCCCAGTCTTCAAGCATGGAGGAAGACAATGCATTAAAGAAAGTTGACAATTGGGTGGGAGGAGGCCAAAAGGTCCCTGCCACGAGGACATCATAGTTTAGAAATTTTGTAGTATGACCTGGAGGGGAATGAGACATGGTTAACCTGGAAATTCTCCTTAAATGGAAGTTTTGGGAAGAACTATTCTGTCAGGGGCCCATGGATTCTTGGAGTTCCAAGTTCAAAATTAACCATTGATGCTTGTCAGCTGTGTAGCCTTGGATAAATGACTTAAATTTCTGGGTCTCAGTTTCTTTCTAAAACAAAGATTTTGAAGTAGATAGCTTCTTAGGTCCCTTCCCAATTCTAGTTTCTTTTGTCTCAGTGGAAGGGATGGTTAGTCCCTCCTACCTCAAAGGTTGTTACCATAGTGAAAATACTATCTTCCCTTCAGCATAAAAATAACTTATGCTTTGCTTTATTTTTGCATGTGCTTAATTTTATTTTTATTCAGCAATACCCGCATGGATATATGTTTGCAATCAGCTGGTGCTATCAAGAATGAGACATGGCAGCCTTTGGTGCCCTGATTTATATTCCCTATTGCATTTGTATCCCAAGACTCTGTATTCCACCATAAGCCTGATGCTATTATTTATTATTAATATCAACATTGTATACTAAGGTTTGAAAACTGCTTTACATATATTATCTAGTTTGATTCTCACAATTATCATGCAAGATAGATGCAATTATTATCCCTATTTTACAGATAACACAAATGAGATTGAAAGAGGTTAAGTCATTTTTCCAAAGTCAGACAAATAATAGTCTGAAGCAGGATTGAACCAAGATCTTACTGTACTTAAAGTCCAACTTTCTTCCTATTAGGTCATCCTGCTTCTGGGCTAAAAGAATAAAATGCCCATAGGAAGAATAAAAACTCTTCTTCTGAGGCATTATTTTCCTTCTCTTATTTTAACACCTGTGCTTTAGGTGCTTTCGACATTACATTTGGTTGAGGAGATACAAAGGGACCTGATTCAGTCCTTGGTTTATCTCATAGTCTCTTAGACAAAGTTTTACTTTGGTGACTAATGCCAACTTTCATTCCTAGAGGACCTTTTATCTTATAGACACAGATAGCTTAATGGGTGGGACCCATTATAGTGAAATTTCTAAGAGAGTTCAGAATTTAAAATAAATAAATAGATAAACTATCACTATAGATGACAAGGTTTGTGGGTTTTTTTTGGCTTGATTTCATGTCTACAGGGTGGGGTTGACTTCATTCCATTTCATCACGAATATCTTAGAGAATCAAACTTCAAGCCTGGGAGATCAAAATTCAAATTCCATTCCTGAGAATTGCCAGCTATCTGACATTGAACAACTTAACCTGTTGGGTTTTAGTTTCCTCTTCTTTGAAACGAGAGCAATGGATCAAGTGCCTTCTTAGGTCCCTTCCAGCTAAAGTCTGAGTCAGTCTTCTATTTTATAATTTTAGTCTTCCCCTTCACCAACATACTGAGCAATGAAATATCATAGAATAATAAATTGAGAGTTGCAAGGCACCTTAGAGTTAATTTATAATGAAACATTTCACAATATATTTTATACTATGTTCACAAAATATAACTAATGATATGTCCTAATAACAACAATATATTTACTATTAATAATCTAGAAGAATGAGTAATTCTTATAGGACTCAGAAATGACTGTATAATTATAGATCGAGTGAAAATATTTTTGATTCAGAAAACCTGAGTTCAAAGTGAGGTTCTAATATTGATGATTTACGTGGCATTGGACAAGTCACTTCACTTCTCTGACTTTGGGTTTTCCCAAGTGTCAAGATTAAACCGGATTAGCTTTTTTTTTTTTTAAGTTTCCTTTCATCTCTGAATTCTATGCTGTTATGTTCACAATGGTTCAAGAAGGGATGAATTGTCAGTCTAATATTCTGTGATATATAATTCCATCGCCCTCCTTACCAAATAGTTACCTATTTCTGTACATCCTTTTCCCCTCTACATCTTTCTGCATAAATTCGTATTCTATTTAATAGTTCTTGGTCTCCCTGCCCTCTTTGTCTACATTTAAATGTAGATGCTTAGTATATGCTAATTCACACCTAATTCTGTTATGTGCAAGTGTAAAGAAGGAAATTTCCTAAATTCAATAATGCAAAGAATCACAGACACCAGACAAACATTTCACTAGGCCAATCACTTACTGGTTGCTTTGTGGTTTGAAAAGAATCAAAAGCAGTAGAGAGAAGAGAGGGGGAAAATGAGAAACACCACAAAAATCAGGGGCTCTCCAGTTTACTTTCTAGGATGTCAAATGGCTCTATTACCATTGAATATATGGAATGCTTCTCAAGTTTGAATATCTTTGAAATAAGATGATTTTATAATAGCCTTTAGAAAACTGGTCCATTCTACCAAATTTCAATGTGACCCTTTCTTATTACATCACTATTTTGAATTGCTTTCAATTGACATGATAATTAAGAACTTATGATAAGAAATAGAGAGCCTAAGGCTGGTAATCAACAAGTTAATTTAGTAAAATGGTCTAACCATACAGAAACATTTGAAAAAAAAAATCTAATCACTAATAAAAAATATACAAATTAAAACAACTCTGAAATATCATTACAAAATAATCAAATTGGCAAAGATATTAAAGAATGGATGTATGTACTCATTCTTAGAAAGACTATAGAAACAGTTTTGGGAAGTGGAACTGCATATTTCTAACTTTTATGGAAAATAGTTTGGAATTTTAAAAATAAACAACTTACTTCTGGGTTTATGGCTCAAAAGGAGGTCAAAAATAGGTAAAAAGTTTCCATATATCATTGTATATTGGAATATGTATTCACAACAAAAATTGCTCATAAATTATTTTTACAGCAATTTTAGAGAGGTTGGGAAATACTGATATCTAAATACAACATTATTATGCTGTAAAAATGACACATTTGAGGATTTCACAAACAATTATTATTTATTACATGGAACATTTTTAGAATTATCCATCCTAATACTGGCCAACTATATTGTCTAAGTCAGCATCTGGCTGCATTACAAAAGGTTAACTTTCTAGATGCTTTGTCGATGTATTTTTTTTTTTTTTGCTTTTTGGTGGGCAATTGGGATTAAGTGACTTGTTCAAGTCACACAGCTAGTTTTTGTGTTAAGTGTCTGAAGCCAGATTTGAACTCAGGTACTCCTGACTCCAGGGCCAGTGATCTATTTACTGCACCACCTAGCTGCCCCTGCTTTGCCCATGTAGTGGCTGAACATTGAAAGATGTAGAAGTATGTTCTATTTCTATACTCCTTATCAGAGTGGTGGAGATGGACTGTGGTCTTCTTATCTTGCAATTATTCCCTTGTGGAACATGTACCCAATTAGGTAAATGTGTAAGGGCTCTTGGCCATCTTTTCTGTTTTATATTTCATCACCTGAAAAGAACACTAAAAATAATTCTCAAAGTGGACATAATCACTTTTAGAGGTAATACTGTGAGTTTGATTTGTCTGGAAGCTCTAGGAATAGTGTATGGCAGTGACTGATACTGAGTTGCAGTAAGAGAATATTCTAAATTTTATAAAAGAACCACTATTAATGAAATTGGCTTAAGTCTGTATACTCTACAAGAAGTTGTTTGTACAGTACCCAGTAAAGGTAAAATGTAAATTACCTAATGAGCAGCACCACAACTGACTTGTATTCAAAAAGAGTATCATCTTCCCAGAAGATTGTCGTAGTAGTTATATATGAAGTTACTGAATCCTATTTGAAGTTTATTTATGTATTTATTTTTTGCTAAATGCATGCTTATGAGTGTTCTAAATGTTGTATTCTTTTTGTATGTATATAATTTAGACCCCTCAGCTCCCACTAAAAGTCACTCAGGAAAGAGTCAACAAGCAATTTATTAGGTAATTTTTATGTGCCAACAAGTTCTGGGTATAGATAGAAAGCAGGGAAAACAAAGAAATAATTGGTCCCTTCACTCAGGAGGCACACATGCCTAGGGGAGAGATGATGTATAAATAAGTATGAGGGAAAATGATACATACAGTGTAATTGGAAGCTAATTGCTGAAGAAAGTGGCTAGAATTAGGCAGAATGGGAAAGATAAGCATCTTGCAGAAGGTGAGATTTGAGAATAATTATTAATGATGTCAGGTAAACTAGGAGTCATATAAGGAGATCAATGAAACTAGATTATTGAGTATGTGGAGGGGAGTAAAGTACTTTAAAGTGGTAAGATAGTAAGATACTAGGTGGTAAAGGACTTTAAAAATTAAACAGAAGTCTTTATCTTCTATCCTGGAGGTAACAGAAAACCACTAGTGTTTTGTAAGGATGATGGTATTGTCACACCTGTGCTTTAAATCTCTAATAGTAAGTATATATCTATATCTATATATATCTATATATAAATATCTATCTATCTATCTATCTATCTATCTATTAGCAAGCTCAGTAGGGACTGTGGGATGTTAAGATGCATAGGATCCCAAATCCTCAAATACTCCATCAGAATTTAGAAATGTAAGACTCTATTAAGAGATAAAATGAATTACCATTAAACTTAACCGAAATCCACAGAGGAACCACCTTTAGAATTCCAGGGATAGATAATCAGAGGGAAGTTAAGGGAAAAGTTCAGTGGACTGAACATTGGTTCTTCCTGAAGGTTTTAGAGTGGTTCTCATAGCTGGCAGAGCCAGAGCCTAATCCATTTGTAATCTTCCTTGAGACCCTTGGCTTCAGGAAAAGAGAAATTTTATTTTATTTTTTCCTATGCATCTAGCAGAGCACTCCCATCTTGACGCAGAAGTTGTAAGACCTAAGCACAGGCCACTCCATTGCTTTCCCCAGCCCCAGCAGTGAAAAGCAACTCTGGGGTCTTCTAAGAGGGGCCAGGCCAGCAGTTACAGTCAAAGACAAACCATTTCTGGGACCAATCTTAGACTTTTTCAAGCCCAGGCTGAAGAAAATTAAGTCTAGAAAATAGTTTCAGGGTATTATAGGTAGGGTACAGAGATTGCCTACAGCAATGAGAAAAAGTCTCAGGTTAAATCAAGTCTGAGCAGTCCCTGACCATTTGATTGTTTAAAAAGAAAAAAAAAAAACTGTGTACAAATCTAATGTATCAAAATATAGGAGCAAAAGAGATAAGTGGGAAAAAAAAATATATTTTGAGCTCCTACCTCACATCATTCAATCAAATTGGCAAAGATGACAAAAAGAAAAAAAATGTTGGAAGGTTTGTGAAAAGTTATAAATATATATATTAAATTATATATATATATAATTCTTAATTTGGGTATAATAATATATATATTAAATATGGTATAATAAATATATATATAAATATATATATTAAATATATGTTATAATATTAAAAAGTTATATTAGACCATTGTTTGTGGAAATCTGAATTGTTCCAGTCATTCTGAAAGCAGTTTGGAACTCTGACAAGAAAGCTACTTAAGTGTGTTTACCCTTTGATCTAGATATAACTAGAGACTCATACCCACCCACCCCAAAAAAATTTAAAAAAGAGAAAATCTATGTACAAAGATATGTATTTTTATTTTTACCTCATTTATGATTCACTTAATGGTAGACACAAATTGGAAACTAGTAACATGTCCTTTTATTTGGTTTTCAAAACAAATTGGGGCATGAAAATGTAACAGAATATTCCTTTTTTTGTAAGAAATATTGAAATAGTCAGTTTTATGGGAAACTCAGAAGATCACAATGAAATGTTATGGAGTGAAGTGAGCACAAAAAGGACTATCATTTACACAATGAAATTATTACAGAAAGAAACAACTTTAAATTTCCTAGAAGTCTGATCTTTCAGTAAACTAGCATTTAATCACTTATTCTACTCCAGCGACTATGGTAAGTAGTCTTCAGTGCATTAATAAACTATAGGTACAAAAAAAAATGAAGATGAAACATAAAAAGAGAAAGGGGGGAAAGGAGAGGTTGGTTTGGGAAAAATAAACTAAACACATGGAAAGAGGCATCCATTTTGAGATTTAATCAATTGGGAAATTTGTGTTACTAGATAATGGAGCTTTAAATTTTTAGGTTTCCTTTTTCTTTCTTAATGAGACTAGCTAACTGGGATAGCCAAATTAAGAAATAATTTGAATTATTTTAAAAAGAAAAATTCATACCAATAAAAATCAGGCTTTCCCTCATACTCAGTATATTGGTAAATGTGAAAAAAGAAGATATTGTTTAATGTTGAAGTGGTTGTAGAAAGACACACACATTAAAGCAAAATTGATGGATCTGTGTAATGTTCCAAGCATTCTGGAATGAAAAAAAGTTTGGAATTATGTATACAATTTTTTTTAAAACTCAAAGCAATAAAAAAGTGATCAAATTGTTCTTACCCTCTGCATACTTTCTATACTTGACATAAGGAATATTCATTTTATATATTTACAAAAGGAAAAGTTCCATATGGATCAAAATAATTTTATCAACTCTTTTGAGTAGCAAAAATAAAACAAAACCACCAAACAAACCAACAAAAAACAAACAAACAAAACAAAATTCCAAACAAAATAAAACCTTGCAATCATGGCATTCATTAACTGATTAGAAAATTTCAAAACAAGCTATATAATTTGAATGTAGTGGAATATTACTACGCTCTAAGGGATGATAAATATGGCAAATATAGAGAAGCGTGGGAAGGACTAATATATAATAATTTAAGCAGAACTGGGAAACAATATAAACAATTCTTACCAAAAAATAAATGTGCTAGAATTAACAACACATGATGAATCAATTGAAATAGGACTATGAAATAACAATTACCAAAC
>CM053583.1:138425220-138441204 GCA_028627135.1 Pseudochirops cupreus
TCCTGGTGGAAGAAGTAGAAGTTTTTCCTGACAAGATACTGGTGGAAGAAACTGCTCTGCTGAAGAGAGAGAGAAAGAGAGAGAGAGAGAGAGAGAGAGAGAGAGAGAGAATTTCTCTCAGTGAGCATCTGGAAGCTGACTGAGAACTGAGAGAGGATTTTTCTTGAGACCAGAATCTGGTGAATGCTGAAGTTGCTGCCAAGAAGGCTGCCTGGAAGGTGGAAGTAGCTGCTGCCACCTGGAAGGCTGGGATTTCTTCTGGGTCCTAGGGCCAGCCAAATTGATGGAGGACTGGGGAAGCATGACCAGGATGCTAATACTTTGATTGTGGCTTGGTTGATCCTTGAGTTCCCAGGAACAGAAGTTATGAAGGTTTTGAGATGTACTGGACCCTATGAACTTTGGTGTGTATCAGGAACTGCCCAGAGAACTGGACAAGGACCAGGGAGCTGTCTGCCTCTGTATCTAGCTGACTGGTTGATTCAGATTGGAGCTGGGACCATGGAAGGGGATCCAGGGAATCTGAGAAACTACCTTAAGTCAAGATGAAGAAAAGGCCTCTCCTTGGATATTGAATGCTGTGATGCAATTGAAGTTTACTAGAGACCTTGGGTTGTAGGGTTTGTGTATTTTCTAATGATTTACTTAGTGATTAATAATACTTAGTAATTGTGAATCCAAATAAATGACTGATTAAGTGAACTGGTTCACATATTTTCTAATGACTGTATTTAGTTATTAGTGATGAAAGCAGTGTCAGATTTTGTATTCTTGGACTCAAAAATCTCTGTGGATGTCAACTGTGGCCTAGGAACTAAAAAGTTATTTTGGAAGGAATATTATGACATGTGTGGACAACATACTAAAAGACAGAGACATCATCTTATTGACAAAGGTCAAAGCTTTTTTTTTTTCCATTTCAGTAGCAATGTATGGCTGTGAGAACTGAAATATAAGGAAAGCTGAACAGTTTGGAATTGCTACTTTGGAATTGTAATGATAAACATACTGGATCATGACACATAAGTTGTTTGAGTTATTAAAGAAATTAGTATTTTGATTATTATTTGGGAAACATGATCTATATATTATCTAGTAACAACAAATATGATTTTTCATACCAGCATGATATCTTCTGCCAAGGAACATAATATACGGAATAACAGAAACTTAACCATAGAAAAACACATCACTTGGCACACATATCTCTAAAAAAAAAAAAATCATTAAAATTGCTGGGTAGAAATGCATTCTTACATGCAATGGAGCTACAACTCCAAATCCTATGATCATAAAACTGAGTATTATTATGTATTTGGAAAACTGAGATATCCCTTATACTATCTCCCTCCTGTCTAAAGTCATCAAAATTGTGCCCTTCCTTTAATAGTCATGAACCCTTAATTGATGACTTTTTTACTTACTATATGTAAGAAACTATGCAGGATCTTGAATATCCAAAGGCAAAAATGAAAAAAAAAAATCTGCTCTCTGGGAAAAATTTTTCTACTGTGAGAATACAATATGGTTAAAGACAAGTGGACTGTTTTCAATATGCTAAAAAATGATTTCTTCCTCCTCTAAATTCCTAGACATATTGATGAGAAGTCATTCCATTGGTAGAAATATTCCTTCCACAAATGCAGGTCATCATCCTTCCATGCTTTAGTACATGACTTTAAGGAATTGCTGTGTTTGAAAAAAAAAAATCCTCATCCGTTAGCAAGCCTGCTAGTAATGAAACTTCCCAAAGTTAGCTCTGATGATTCTTAAAATTATCTATCGTTCAGTGATCCAAGGTTGGTAGGCTGTCCTAGAACTTTAGGTCCTAGACCCTCCTCTCCTGATATGGCCTTTTCAGAATCTAGATACAACTCAACCAGAGTTGGAGTTTGGCAAAACAATTAAACTGAATCTTAAGATAATTTTATTTCAAAAAATTGGGAGGCCATGTGAGTTTGTGAAACGTGCTCAGGATTTGGAGTCCAATGACCTGAATTTGATTTCTAGTTATTATGAGTGTGACCTTGGGTAAATCACTTAACTTTTCTGCATATCAGTTTCTTCATAAGCAAAATGAAGATTTTTGAAAACTTTATAAATGAGATTCCTTCCAGCCCTGAATATATAATATTTTACAAAATTTACATGACATGTGAGATGGTTAATTATGTAGATATCATCCTTTCAAGTAGTTTATAATGCCTTTTGTGTTTGGGCTCTGTTTTAATTGTCTCTGTATCTTGCTTACAGTGGTGCCTTGTAAATAAGTAGGTACACATTTTTAGTAGGTAATATTATCATACCTTAGAGGAGAAAAGCCTTCAATGAACATTTGATACAGATTGTTGTCCTTCCTCAAAATATAGGATTTAATCCCCATCACATTCAAATATTTTATACAGTGCTTCATACATATTATAAGGCAAATAAATTTTGAGTGATTGTTTGATGTGACTCCAATATATGTTTGTAGGCTAATTACAAACAAATTTCCATTTACTTACCTTATAGTACAAATTGTCTTATCATTCCTGTTACACAACACTGCATCGTCCATATTTGTACTTTTCTATACTTATGTTTAGGGAAAACTAGGTAGTGTAATGAACAGAACATTGGGGTGGGGGTGAGTGATTGGGAGCGGGACTGATCTGAGTTACAACCTTGTCTCAGACACTTACTCCATGTGTGACCCAGGGCAAGTCACTTTACCCCGTTTGCCTCAATTTCTCATCTATAAAATGAGTTAGAGAAGGAAAGATTAAAACATTTCCAATACATTTGCCAAGAAAACTCCAAATGGGGTCATGAAGAATTGGAGATGACTGAAAAATGACAGAACATACGTGCATTTGGAATGCTTTAACTCTCATCTTCACATATCAAAATACTTAGGTCTTTTCAAGGTTCAGATGGAAAAAATCTGTCATAAATGAGGCCTTTCCTAATCCTCCAAGGAGACTGAATCCCTCTCCTATGTAATATTATTGCTGTGTACTTTCCTTTTATATATTTTGTATTTCTTGTATTTGAGATTTTTTAATTTCCCTAGCAGAATAATACTCCCCAGGGTATAAGAACCATTTCATTTCTCCCCCTTGGGATCCTCAAGATTTAGCACATTTTCTTGTACATAGTATGTGTTTAATAAATGCTTGGTGGATTGAACTGAAGAGAATTGACCAAAATGTTCCATAAATGTAACATTGAAAATCATTAAAAATATTTTTGTCCTTGGCATTCAATGATCTCAAATAAGTAAACAAATAATTTCATCTGAACTAGGAGTATTTATCTAATAGAATCTAAATATCCTCTAGATTCTCATGGACTCTACAAAAGAACAAGATTACTGGGGCATATTATTTTAAGGGTAATTTGAATTTCTAGATAATAGAAGAAGAATATAATACACAAAAATACACATATGCATAAGCACACAATACACATACACATAAACATATTTGCATATGTACATATATGTGTGAACATACATATATAATTGTCTTCTCTTTTTTAGTTTTCAATGGATTACAATCTATTGCAACAGGATATACATATATACACATATGTATATACATGTATGTATGTGCCCATGTATGTATGCATATGCATATCCTATTAGAACAGATTGTAATCCTCTGAAAATTTTTTAAAAAAGAGAACACAATTCTAAAGTCTGTGACATTGTCAGCAATGGGTAGTTTTTTCAATGATAAATATCGTTAAAACTCTACACTTTAGCAACTTAGATTTATGTAAGAGTTTGGATATGAAAAGTAAGAAAAAGTTATTACCTAGTGTTCAACCTCTTCGGTCATGGATACTCATTCTCCAAAGTTAATTTCATTTGCCTAGTTCAACAGGCTCACAGGCCATCATTTGGCCAAGACATAAAGCCTTCCTAACTTGGGAGAGTCTGCCAGAGTTGTCCTGACACAAGCAGTTGGTTTAAAGAATCTATGCTCACATCCACAAAACAATGAAGCATCAGCATAGATGACTACTCTTCTTACATAATCACAATGAAATTCATTAGGCTGTCAAGGTATTTAATAAATTTCCTGTCCTTTTCTCTGGAAAACTAACATATTGAATATTACCATAGCATAATGCCTAGGGAAAATATGCCTGATATAAAGGATTTTTTTTTCTATTACAGTTGATAGAATAGATGATAATAATGGATAAGATGAACAATAGATTTCATTTCTTCCTCCCACTCACTAAACAAAATCCTCAGTCATTTAAACTGTGATAGAGATAATAAGGATGAAAGAACTCACAGGTGTGATCCTCAGAAGTAATGAGCATTATAGTCATTATCTTATTCTAATTCCATCCAAAACAATCTCCTACACAGTTGCATAGAAATTTGATGGTGAGTCAGATTGGAGGAGGAAGCTTTTTAAATGAAGCCTCAAGCAGTAAACCTTTGGAAGAAGATTAGTAGACAACTTTTGGTCTCAAAAGTGAAACCTTTATGGGTGATTCCACCTGAAACTTGGCTGCTAGTTATCTGTAGCTGGAATCTTCTTAAACACCTGTGCATTGCCAGCATGTCATCAATGTCTTCAGGAGAAGACAAATGCCAAATGCCTTGGGATCTGTAATGGGTTCATTAGAGAATGAGAGAGACTACAATACACTTTCATGGCTGTGCTTTTGATGTCACATAAATGGGATCTTCCTTTCCTTTTCTGTCTTTTACAATTTCTCCTTGAAATAGCACCAAGACTGTATTCTGGAGGGACAATCCACCTGTTCCAACTCCAGGTAGGCTTTTGGCTCATTCAAGGCTGACTCATTCAAGAATGTGTGGTAATTAGTGAGTCAGGTTTCCTAGTTAATTTCAGCATCCCTGTGGAAAATACTGATTTTTTTTCTCTTTGAGTGAAGTTCTTACATAATGCGTTTTTAAGGTGTAGGTATATAAAATTTAGTTCAAGATTGTATATCATTTTTGCCATCTTCTTCTCTGGGCAGCAAATATTTCAAGAAATTTTGTCATTGTTGTATAGTCATTTCAGTCATGCCTGACTCTTTTTGATACCTTTGAGGGTTTTCTTGCCAAATACTGGAGTGATTTGTCATTCCCTTCTTCAGTTTGTTTTGCAGATAAGGAAAACTGAGTCAGTGTGGAAGTGACTTGCCATGTGTCATAGAGGTAGCAGGTATCTGAGGCCAGATTTGAACTCAGGTCTTCCTCACTCCATTTTGATAACTACCATTGTATCAATTCTAGAGAAAACAGCCATGGCCTAGAAGAAGTATTCTCTTTCAGGACCATTGGACCATCTGGGATAATAACAAGTACAGTGAGTGTATATTGAAATTACTTTTCTCTTTGGAGTACTTAATATAAAGTATTTAATTTAAAACTCACTGTTTACCAAAGTTAACCTGCAAGGGGATGGGGTAGAGCATAAATTAACTTTGTGTTTGTCATCTATTTACAAGAGATGAGTCAAAGAATCACAGGTTTAAAATTGAGATTTATTTCTCATGTCATATATTCCAGTCCTCTCATTTTATAGTTAAGGAAACTGAAGTTAAAAAAAATGTAAGTAACTTAAATAAGGTAAGAAGGGCAAGAGGCATTAGAACCACGTTGTAATCCCAGGTTCTCTGATTTCAATTATAATACCCTTTTCACGTACCCTGATGAATAATTGGCTATGTATTAGCATACATAATTATATATCAATGATCTCAAATTAGCATACAAATAATTTTTCTTCTGAACTGGGAGTATTTATCTAATAAAATCTAAATATCTTCTAGATTCTCATGAACTCTATAAAGGAACAATGTCACTGGGGATTATTTTAAGGATAATTTGAATTTCTAGATAATTGGCTATATATTGGCCTACATACAATAAAGCAACCATTTACCCCCATTTTAACCTATAAATTCTTACATGTAAAATAAAAGGACAGAATCAACCATTTTCAGTAAGTCTTACTATTGAAGATGGTACTTTAGTAGGTTCTTATAGGAAACCAAGTTGGTCAGTAGGCAGAATGATGGAGAACAATCCAGGCAAGGGGCTGGGGGCAGCCAGAGAAAATTTCTGGAGCCAAGAGATAGAAAGCCTTGTTTGTGGAATAGCTGAGAGTCAGGTGTCACTGAATGACAGTACATGGCAGGGAGTAAAAAGACTAGAAAGGTAGGATGGGGCTAGGTTATAAAGGAAATTGAACTCCAAGCAGGGAATTTTGTATTTGATCTGATAGCCAAAGAAGGATGAGTGTGCTGATGGAGGGGGAGGGGGAATGAGGAGTGGTGAATTGGAGTGGGGAGAGGTTTGAAGCAGGTGGATCTACCAACAGGTTATTTCAATAGTCCAGATGTGGTAAGGGTCTATACCAGAGTGGAGTCAATGTCAAAGAAAAAAAGGGGATATGTCAGATGTTTCAAGGTGAAATTGACAGACCTTGGTGATATGTTGAATGTGTGGGGGTGAGGGGGTGAAAGATTGATAGTAAGGAGCTGAGGATGATTCCTAGATTGTAAGCTTGAAGGACTAGGAGGATGGTGTTGTCATTTACATTAGCAGGTAAGGTAGGAGGTTAAAGGAGAGTTTAGGGTGAATAAGTATGAAATTGGTTTTGGACATACTGAGTTTAAGATTTCTACTGGACATACAGTTTGAGAGTCTGAAAAGCATTTGGAGATTGCTGGATGAGTTTGAGGCAGGTTAGGTAGATTTGAGAAACCTCAGCATAGAGCTGGTTAACTCATGGAACTGATTATATCACCAAGTGAAGTAGTGTAGGGGGAGGAGCAGGCCCAATATGGAACTCTGTGGATCAGGTTAGAGAGCATGCTATGTATAAGGATCTAGTAAAATAGACTGAGAAGGAATAGTCAGATAGGTAGGAGAAGAACCAGAAGATAGTCCTATCACAGAAAGCAAGAGAGAAGAGAGTATTAAAGAGAAGAAGGTGATTAACAGTGTCAAAGGCTGAAGAGAAATCAAGGAGAATGAGGAATAAGCAAAAACCATTGAATATAGCAATGAAAAGATCACTACAAATGTGTAGAGAACAGTTAGAATGGAATGAAAAGGTCAGAAGCCAAATTGTAAAAGGTTAATTAGAGAGCAAGGGGAGAGAAATTGCAGGTACTTATCGTAAATCTCTTTTTCAAGGAGGTTAGCCACAAAGGACAAAAGAGATACAGAATGATAGCTAAGGAGGATCAATTAAAGTGTTTGTTTTGGCTTTTAGGATCTGGGAGAGGAGAAATTGGCATATTTGTAGATTGTAGAGAAGGAGAGAATAAATATAAGTGAGATAGTGGGAATGGCATTTTGTTGGAGGAGGTAAGATGAAATGGGATCACTTGAAAAAGCAGAGAGTTTTGCCTTGTTAAGGAGTAAGGCCACCTTAACATGTGAGACAAGGGTGAAGGAAAAGATAGTGGCAGAAGGCACCTGAGTGATAGGAGATAAGGAAGGGAGACAAGAAGGAGCCCACAGCAAATTACCTCAGCTGTTTTCTTTTTAACCCCACTTAATAGTATGTTTTCCAGGTACATGCAAACATGGTTTTCAACATTCGTTTTTGTAAGATTTTGGAATTCCAAATTTTTCTTCCATCAGGGTTCCCCCCCCCCCCCCCACTCAGCAAGACAACAGGCAATCTGATACAGGTTATACATGTAACAATCATGGTAAACAAATTTCTATGTTAGTCATATTGTGAAATAAAAATTACAAAATCAGCATGAGAAAGAAAAAAACGAAGTGAAAATAGTATGCTTCAATCTGCATTAACCTCCATAGTTCCTTCTCTGGAAGTGGATAGCGTTTTCCATCATGACTCTTTTGGAATTGTCTTGGATTATTGTATTGCTGAGGAAGAGCTAAGTCTATCATTGTTGATCATTGCACAATGTTGCTGCTACTACATACAATGTTCTACTGATTCTATTGACTTCACTCAGCATTATTTCATTTAAGTCTTTCCAGGTTTCTGTGAAATCTACTGGCTCATGATTTCTTATAGCAAAATAGTATTCCATTACTGACAAGATGCTTCTGTATCATTTTGGTGGGCTTTTTGTACCCCAGTTTGTAAAAATCTCACTTGTGGTTGGATAACTATGTATGTCACATCAGTTTGTAACAAGCCTGTGCCATTAAGCTGTAAAAGTCACACTTTCCTTCAGCCATAAAGGCAGTCACTCTGCCCCTCCCCCTGCCCCCAGACTCAAAGTCTTTTCCCAAAGTCTGCTACATAGTTTCCCATGAATCAATCACTCAAGTATTCTTAAAGAAATATATAACGCCTTTGTTCTTAGCGGCCAGCTGCACTTTAGAAACCTTGAGCAACTTTATCAAGGAGATAACTCCCTCCTGAGATAGTCTCTAATCAGTCTAGCTTCCAAACTTGACACCTCCTGAAACAATCAAGCCTATACTGCCAGAAGCTATGTTGGATCTATGTCATTCATCCTTGACCAAACAGTTACCTAGTGATGTGTCAAGGCAAAAACCACACCTCTCCCTTCACCTCCCTTCGGATTTTTCGAGTGAATTATGGGCAATTCGCCTGCACAGTTGGTATTAAAAATGCATGGCCCTTTAAGCACTTAACCACTTCCAGACTCCTCCCTAATCCTACCTTTACCCACCTAGTTAGTATAATCAGCCTCTTACTGACAGTTTTATGTCTTTATAATCTATACCTCTATCCCTGGCACTCTGCAGGCTACCTTAACGTTTTCCTGCCCGCTACATAGCATAACAAATAAACTTTGTAACTCTGCCAAAAGATAGCCTGAGTCCTGTGAAATTCTTTCCAGACAAGGAGCCAGAGGGGATTCATATGAAATCCCCCTTCGTCCAAATCTCCTATACCTCTACAATTACATTTGTATGTCACAACCTCTTCAGCCATTCCCCAAATGATGGACATCACCTCAATTTCCAAGTCTTGGCCAACACAACAAAAAAGAGCTGATAAAAATATTTTTTTATACATCTAGGTGGTTTTCCCTTTTTATGATCTCTTTGGAATATAAAGCTAGTAGTGGTATTGTTGGATCAAAAATTATGTACAGTTTTTAGCCCTTTGGGCATAGTCTCAAACTGTTCTCCAGAATGGGTGGATCAGCTCACATCTCCAGTAGCAATGCATTAGTGTTCCAATTTTCCCACAGCTCCAACATTTATTATTTCCCTTTTATATCATGTTAGCCAATCTAATAGGTATCAAGTGATACCTCAGAGATGTTTTAATTTGCATTTCTCTAATAAATAGTGACAGAGAATTTTTATATGATTAGTATTAATTTCTTCATGTTCATATCATATGACCATTTACCTACCAATTGGGAAATGACTTGTATTCTTATAAATTTGATTCAGTTATCTACATATTTTAGAAATGAGGCCTTCATCAGAGGCACTGGATATAAAAATTGTTTCCGAGTATGATGCTTCCCTTCTATTCTTCATTACATTAGTTTTGTTAATGCAAAAATTTTAATTTAATCTAATCAAAATTTTCTGTTTTGCATTTTATAATGATTCCTGTTTTTGTTTGGTCATAAATTCTTCCATTATCCATAGATCTGACAGGTAAACTATTCCTTGCTCTCCTAATTTGCGTAAGGTATTGCCCATTATGTCAGCATCATGTATCCATTTTGACTTTTTCTTAATATAGGGTATGAGATGTTGGTCTATGCCTAGTTTCTGCTATACTGTTTCCCAGCTTTCCCGCAATTTTTACCCAAGACTGAGTTCTTCTCCAGAAAGATAGTCTTTTACTACTGGGTCTTGTGTACCTAACTTCTTTTTCTGAGCTACCACTCTATTTTTTACCCAGTACTAAATAGATTTGATGATTGCTATTTAATAAGCTAGTTTTAGTTAAGGTATGCCTAGGGTAGCTTCCTTTAGATTTGTTTTTATTAATTCCCTTGAAATATATATGTATATATGTGTGCAAGTATATATACATATACATATGTATATGCATATATACATATATATGCATATCTATGCATACATATATATATATATATTTTTTTTAAAGCAAAGAACCTTTTTTACTGGGGACAGGTGGGAGCCACAGTCTGTACAGTACACCTTCTGTACAGTCTGATTACTGTTCTGCCCTTCAGAGCCCACAGCACTCCTGACAGCAGGCAGGAATTAGGGTGGCAACAACACCCCATGGTTAGTAATCCCAGCCAATAGCTTGGGAGAGAAAAGGAGAAGAAATAGTAAAAAGCCTTAGACCCAGGGAGGCTGGACAGAGAAGTTCTTGGGAAGGGGTGTAGGCAAAGGAGTGTTGGTGCTGTTGGCTCTCAGGAGGTGAAGGCAGGTCAATGGAAGATGAGATAGTTGGGAGGGAAGCCCAGAAGGCTGGAGCCCTGTTTTCAGGGCCAGGAAAGGAACCCTAGCACAGGACTACCAAACCCTCAAGTCAGTGGGAGCTCTGGCTCCAGGTCAAACGTGGTTGTTTCAAGGAGCTGGCGATGTTTGGAATGGGGGAGGGCCAGGATTTGTAGATGCTGTCACAGAGCAGCAACCAGAAGGTTTGGACCAAGGGACAAGGCCAAGTCTGATTTTTCAGGGAATCCCCCAGGATCACAGGTCTGCAGGTTTCACAGGAAAAAAGAGACACCAGGTGAACACTAGATCACACTGGGTGAGATGGCCCAGCCTCTCGTGATGGGAGGGTAACCATGGTGGGTTGATGGTGGAGCCCCAGTTCTCTGGGCGGAGCTTCTCTGGGTGGACCTTCTCTGGGTGGACTGGAGAGAGACAGCTGACATAAGAAGAATAGGTTATCTCCAAGCATCCAGATAGGAGGAGGAGGAGAGGAAGTGAAGGGGTGGAAAAGATTTCTCAGTCCTTCCCATGGACTTGAGGAGTGGCCAGAGAGGTCCTGTCCCTTTTACCCATCTATAACTGCAGGTCAGCTGTCTTCATCCCCCTGGGCTAGCATCCTGCTCCCAATCTGCTTGACACTTACTCAAGATGATTCTCCCCACCCCACTTGAGGCAGGGCATTTCCCAGACCACCAAGAAGGCTGACCCCAAGGCTGGTCATCACCATTCCCTTTGCCTCCTCCCCACACACAAATCCAGACCCCACAAAAAGCTGAGCAGGTGGGGCCTAATGCAGGGTTGGGGGTAGGGCTGGCAAGAGAGTAGGCAGAGGAGTAAGTCCAACAAGCACCATGGCTCCTGGCCCATCCTGGTGGCATCTTGGCTGTGAGGCCCTTGGCATCAGGAAAGGGCTGAGGGGACCCAGGAAGAGGTAGGCTGGCCCTTCCCTGACACAGGGACAGAAAGGAAGGTCAAGGCAGCAGCTTCAGAAGACAGGCTGGTCCTTTGATATTCTTGAAATTTTGTTCTTCTAGATGAATTTTATTTTTTTTCTGGCTCTATAAAATAATTTTGGTAGTTTAATTGGTATGGCACTGAATAAATAAGTTAAATTAGAAAGAATTGTAATTTGTATTATATTAACTCAGCCCACACATGAACAATTGTTATTTTTTCAATTGTTTAGATCTTACTTTATTCATATGAAAAGCGTTTTGGAATTGTGTTCATATAGTTCTTGTGTTTCTCTTGGCATGAACAATCCCAAATATTTTATATTGTCTATATTTATTTAGAAATGATTTTCTTTTTAGCTCTAGCTGCTGGACTTTGTTAGTAAAATATAGAAATGCTGATCATTTATGTGGATTCGTTATATTTCTGGCAACTTTGTTAAAGTTGATAATTGTTTCAAGTAGTTTTTTTTTTTTTACTTTACTCTCTAGGATTCTCTAAGTATGCCATCATAAATTTCAAAGAATGATGGTTTTGTTTCCTCATTGCCTGTTCTAATACCTTCAAGTTCTTTTCTTTCCTTTTCTTATTGTTAAAATTAACATTTCTAGTATGATATTGAATAATAGTAGTTATAATGGGCGTCTTTGTTTCACCTCTGACCTCACTGGAAATCTTTCTATCTTGTATTCATTATATGAAATGCTTATGGATGCTTTTAGATAGGTGCTGCCTATAATTTTAAGGAAAATTCCATTCATTCCTATGCTCTCCAGTGTTTTTAATAGGAATGGGTGCTGTATTTGTTGAAAGCTGTTTTTTTCCCTTCATCTACTGAGATAGACATATGATTTCTGTTAGTTTTGTTATTGATATGGTCAACTATGCTAATAGTTTTCTGCATATTGAACCAGCCTTCAATTCCTGTCATTAATAGCACCTGTTCATAGTGCATTCTCCTTGTGATAAATTGCTTCAATCTCTTTGCTAATACTTTACTTAAAATTTTTGAAGCAATATTCATAAGGGAGATAAATCTATAATTTTATTTCTCTGTTTTGGTTCTTCCTGGTTGTGTGACATAAATGGAATTTGGTAGGACTCCTACTTTACCGATTTTTCTAAATAGTTTGTATAGCATTGTAATTATTGGTTTTAAAATATATTTGAATATTTAAATATTCACTTTTAAATCCATCTGGCACTGGAGATTTTTTCTTAGGGAATTCATTGATGGCTCATTCAACTTCTTTTTTCTGAAATGGGGTTAAGTGCTTTTTCTGTTAATTTGGGAAATTTATTTGTTTTTTGGTAAATATTCAACTATTTCACTTAGATTGTTAGATTTATTGGCATATAGTTGAGCAGAATAGCTTGTAATTATTGCTTTATTTCTCCCTTCATAGGTGATGAATTCTCACATTTTCATTTTGGACACTGGTAATTTTGTTTTCTTCTTCCTTTTTTAAAAAAAATCAAATTAACCAAAAGTTTACCTATTTTATTATTATTTTTCTATAAAAGTAGCTCTTAGTTTTATTTCTTTGTTCAAAAGTTTTATTATTTGCAATTTCATTAACCTCACCTTTGATTTTCAGAATTTTAAATTGGGTATCTGATTGGGTATTTTTAATGTTTTCTTTTACTAACTTTTATAGTTGCCTAGCAATTTGCTTATTTCCTCTTTCTCTCTTGTATTCATGCGAGCATTTAGAAATATAAAATTGCCCCTAAGAATGCTTTGACTGCATCCCATAAGTTTTGGTATGTTATCTCATTATTTTTATTCTCTTGGATGAAGTTAGTGATTATTTCTAAGAGTTGTTTAACCCATTCATTCTTTAGCATTAGGACTATTTTGAATTTATATGTATATGTATGTATACAAATGTGCATTTGTATATGCGAATATATACATATATGTGTGTGAACATGTACATACATATACACCTATATATACTTATATATATATGTGTGTGCATATATCTATATTTATACCTATATACACATTTAATACATCTGCCTTTCTAAACTGGATTGTGAGATTTTTATGCCTTAGTTCATGGATAATTTTGCATGTATAATTAGGTGCATGTACTGATGAGTGGAAAAAAAAAGTAAATTCCTTTCTATCCCCATTCAGTTTTCTTCAGAGGTGTGTCATATTTAACTTTTTTAAAATGATAACTATCTCAACTTTTTTCTCATTTATTTTGAAGTTAGATTTATTTAGTTTTGAGAGGGGGAGGTTGAGTTTCCATATCTTTGACCTCTTTTTCTTCCTGTAACTCACTTAATTTCTCCATTAAGAATTAGGATGCTGAAGGCAGAACCAAAATGGATGCATAAAGGCAGGGATTTACCAGAGTTCTCCTCTAAACCTTTTCAAATACCTTTAAATGACTCCAAACAAATTCTAGAGCAGCAATACCACCCCTCCCCAATGGAGTAAAACAAATTTCCACCTGAAGACAACTTAGAATTTCAGTGGGAAAGGTCTGTCCCAGCAGTTTGAGTGGTGCATAGTACAGTGCCAGCACAGCACTGACCACAACAAATGAAGGAAGCAGGCCTTGGGAGTGACTGAATGAGCAGTGGCTGATTCCAGATCTCTCAGCCCACAGATGGTAAGGGTATCAAAAAAAACTGGTGAAAAAGGATATTAGAAGGGTCTTTTTGCTAGCCCTGAGACAGGACTCTGGTGCTTTGCTCATTCTCAGATACAGGTCCCAGTCCTGTGTGGCAGTCACAAGGAGAAGAGGAGTACTAGCACAGCAAAGCCTGAGGCCAGCAGTGGAGCAGAGACACTCCTCACAGATCCAGGGCAGAAAAGAATGTTTGTGGTAACTCACAGACCAGAGTACAGATGTGGAGAGTAGAAAACCCATCTCCTTATATCATACTAACTTGAGAATACTGAAAACTTACAGATCCATGGAAGTGTCTCTGAAAATAGTTGCTAAGGGCCCCTGAAGCATGAGACAGTGAACCCTCCATCCTGGAAGTAGAGTCCTAGAGTTAACATCAAGCAATAGGCTGGGAAAATGAGTATACAATGAAGAACAAACACAAAAACAGAAACAAAGCACTCAAACTACAGAAAGTTACTATGGTGACAAGGAAGATCAAAACACACAAAAAGAAGATAATTAAGTGAAAGCTCCAATAAAAACCTCCAATAAAAATGAGAATTGCTCTCAGACCATGGAAGAGCAGAAAGGGGAGTTTGAAAATCAAGTAAGAGATCTAGAGGAAAAAAAAATGGGAAGGGAAATGAGAGTGATGTAAGAAAGTCATGAAAAATAAGTCAATAGCTTATTAAAGCTTATTAAAAAATACTATAAAATAAGTCAATAGCTTATTAAAGCTTATTAAAAAAATACTAAAGAAAATAACATCTTAACAACAGACTTGGACAAATGGCAAAAGAGATGTAAAAAACCAAAGAAGAGATGAATTCCTTGAAGAACAGAAATGGTCAAATGGGAAAAAAAGAGGTCCAAGCTCATTGAGGAAAATAATTTCTTAAAAATGAGAATGTAGCAAATGGAAGCTAAAATTTCTTCATTAGAAATCAAGAAAGAATAAAACAAAATCAAAATAATGGGGAAAATACACAAAATATACAAAATAAAGGAGAAAAATATACAAGATAACGGGGAAAAATATGTCACAATGTGAAATATCTGATTGGGAAAAAAAAACTGACCTGGAAAATATATCTAGGAAAGATAATTTTAAAATATTGGGCCATCTGAAAGCCATGCTCAAAAAGAGAACCTCTTAAGAAATTTTCAAAGAAAATTTCCATGGTATTCTGGGAACAGAAAATAAAATCAAAATTGAAGGGATCCACTGGTCTCTACCTGAAAGACATCTCAAAACGAAAACTTCCAGGAATATTATTGCAAAGTTCCAGAGTTCCAAGGTCAAGGAAAAAACACTGAAAGTAGTAAAGGAAGAGTTCAAATACTGTGGAGCCATAATCAGGATAATGCAAGATTTACCAGCTTCTGCCTTAAAGAATCAGAGGGCCCAGAATATCATATCCTGTAGGGTAAAGGAGCTAGGATTACAACCAAGAATCACATACACAGCAAAACTTGAGTATAATCCTTCAAGAGAAAACAGTATGTATTTAATGAGACAAAGGACGTTCAATCACTAATAATAAAAACACCAGAGTATTATGTTAGTTAGGGGTATGTGTATGTGTATGTGTATGTGTATGTGTATGTGTATGTGTATGTATATGTATATGTGTGTGTATGTGTATCATATGTGTATGTATATACTTATGTGTCTGTAGACATGTATGCTTGTGCACACACATATTTACATGTGTGAGTGCATATGTGTACATATATGTATATCTATGCATGTATATACATATGTGTATGTGTATGTGTAGATGTAGATGTAGGTGTATATTGACAGTGACATCTACTGTGATTTGTAGATGAAGGGATGATATCTAACTGTATCAGCAATGCAGTATTCACAATGCCTACAGTAACTATAAATATGCTGATATAGTTATTAATCACAAAATGGAACAGGCTCTCTACATAAGAAATATAGATAGTGCATTCATTTAAATACCAGAAAACTGAGTCCCAAAACCAGAAAGTCAAAGCCAACCCAGTAGTGATGAAGTTGGCACATGTGGTCAA
>CM053583.1:138441704-138463815 GCA_028627135.1 Pseudochirops cupreus
TCTGAGGCAGGATTTGAACTCAGGTCCCCCTGACTATAGGGCTGGTGCTCTCTTCACTGTGCCACCTAGCCACCCTCTGCCCTCTAACTTTAAAAGTGATGTTTTTCTCAATTATCTTTCCAACTTTCTTTTCCATTTGGCCAATTGTACCTTTTAAGGAGTTATTTCTTCAGTGGATTTTTTATCTTCTTTTCCATTTTGTCCAATTCTACTTTTAAAGCATTTTTTCCAGGATATTGGCTCATTTTTTTTCATAATTGTCTTGCATCACTCTCATTTCCCCCCATTTTTTTCTACCTCTCTTCTATGATTTTTAAGCTCTTTGTTTTAAACTCTTCCATGAGTTCTTTCTGCACTTGAGACCACTCCCCATTTTCCTTTGGGGTTTTATTCATAGGTGTTTTGACATTGTTGTCCTCTTCTGAGTTTGCATCTTTGTCTTTCCTGTCACTATAATAACTTTCTATTGTCAGATTCTTTTTTTTAAATCATTTTTTAGTCATCTTTTTGGGGAGCTTTCTCCTTTCTTTTGAATTTGGCCTCTACTCCTAGGGTGGAAGGGTCTCTGTTTCAGGTTTTTGTGTCACTGACTCTGGGCCTTTGGATTTGATGCTGCATTGATGTTGTCCTGAGGCCCACAGGGGTCCTAGTGTTTGGAACTATGTTGAGGAGTGAGCTAATGGGTAAGGGGGCTGCCTAGAACTGCTGGAGGCCATGGGGTTTGACAACTTGCCTAGGGCTCTTCTAGGGTCCTGGTTGTGATGTTTGGCTTGTGCTGAAGCTCAGCAGGGTTCTTATGTGTTTCCCTGTCTACATTGAAGTCTGTGTAAGTCTGACCATCACAGGGTGTGGGTTTTTCCTGAGCTCTGCTGACATACATGGAACTACAACTTGTTATAGGATGTCTTTGTGTTGCCTGGGGTTACACCAAAGCTTATGGTGGCTCCCCTAGCTAAAGTCAACAGGTTCTCCTGACTATTCAGAGGCATGTAGAGGGACTGGCAGTCCCGGTGCTGGTGTTTGCTTGATCTGTCACACTGGGTCTCAGCATCTCTCACTGGTTCTCTGAGGTGGGACTTCCTGGGATGCTTCCTGTCTAGGAATGTGTGCCCCTTTTGACCCAATGAGACATACCATTTTTGCCGTTCCTCCAAGTCTCCTGGGTTAAAGGATTATTCCACCCTGTCTTTCTAATGCCTCTGTTATTCCAGTATTTGTTGTGGGGCATTGTCTTATGGCTAGTTGGGAGTGAATATGGGAAAGCTACAATCATTCACTGCTTACTCTGCCATCTTGGCCCCCAGGAAGTTGGCTATGCTTATTCATTAAAAGGATTGTGTTTTTTTCTTTTTGTTTAGGGAAATAAAAATAGAGTAGACAAAAAGAAGGAAATTATTAAGAGAACATAATTAAAACTTTATTTTAGATACACAGAAGAGAACTGAAGAAAACAAAGGATTAAATAAAAACAGGACAGCTTTGAAAGTAATATGTGAAATCCATTATATATATTAAAGGGAGCACAATGAACAGTATATAATTTAAGGTTTTTACAAATAATCCTCTTTTATTGTATTTTATAAATAGATTATGCTATTTTGTGTTTATAAACTCAGAATATCAAAAAAAATTAAAAAACAAAAATAAAACAACTTTGGACATAGAGAATTCATAAGGGTGCCTTACTAGTAAGCTTTAAATTGAAACCCTATATATTTTTTTTATTATTGTTAAACATCTGTTTGAAATTGAATGTAAAAAGAAGGCATCAGTAGAAATCAATGTATTTGAATTCTGAGAATTGTGCTTATTCTACTATACCACATGATAAACTATGACTATTTTACTTTTTGATACTTGTAGTAGAGAATTATAACAAATAGATTTCATAAGCATAGTATCATTTTATATGAAAAAGGAATTTGACAGTCTCTTTCAGGAGAATCTTGTGGGGAAAAGACATGAGGTAGCTTTGAATGTAGTTGGACAAACTTACCTGAAAATTACTAATTGATAGACTAATTTCAGTCTAGGAAATATCTATAGCAATCTTCCATAACACTCTGAACATTGTCACATTCTAACTAATTTTATTATCTACAGCTTTAAAGACATCAATAGCATCCCTATCAAATGTGCCAAAAATGTGTAAACTCTGAACAGGTACTATAATCAATCAATTAGTTGGCAGAATCAAGTTTCAGAGATTCTAAGGCCTAAGTTAATGGATTTGAATTTAAATAAATGTGTAATTTAATGGTAATAAATGCAAATACGTCATTCAGTTGAAAATAAGTAAATCAGAGTAAACATAATCACAAGGTTAAAATAATTATTTTATTTTAACCTGAAAGTTTCATTTGATGAAAAAGAAAACATTACATTTTGATATGACTAATAAATAATTAACAACCAAAGAAATGAAGAAAGATAAATATCTGAGCAGATAAATGAATAAATGAGCATAAACTAATTTAAGTTGCATTAATGGAATGATGGTAGTTAGATCATGGACATTTTTAGTTCTACTTCATGATTACACGAGGCTTAAATTATTATGATTCCTTCTGGATGACACATTTAAAAGAAATACTGGGAGGTGCGGTAGAGGGATATCTCCAGAAAAAGTAACAACGATAATAAAAAATTTGGAATAGATTTTACATGAAAAATGATGGATTTAATTGTCACATTTGTCACATTTAATTGTGGATAGATTTAATTGTCTTAATAACAAGAAGATTTTGGGTCATTGTGAATCTTTACAGTTAAAAAGAGAAGATTTAGGAGTGGGGAGTTTAAATCCCAAATATTTAGCTTCTGTCTTATATGGAAGAGACGTCAGGCTTGTAGTCTGTGTTTCCAAAAGACAGATGTGAAGGTTATAAGGATGAAGATATTGTTAAATATAATGGAAAACAATAATAATGTTCCAATAATGAAAAATACAAAATGAATATACAAAATACAAAAATCCAAAATGAAAAATTCATGAAGAAGTGTTCACCAAAACAATTCAAGCAGGGTTTGGATACTCTACTGCCAGAAATGTTATAGGAGGGATTTATTCTTGGAAGTGAAATTGACTTAGTAGATTTCCAAGGTCTCTTTCAACAAAATATTGTATAATTTTAGGAATTAAAATTTATTGTTTAATGACTTAAAAGTAGATAAGAACTTTAGTTGAAGTAATCAAAACTAACAGTACCATGAAACCTTTTTAATAGTAGCACTAAAAATGATGGGAAATATGTTATACCATACGAAGGCAGGCCTGTCTTGAATCATATTGAGATATAATTAGTTGCTCTAGTATAAGAACCTTAGTATAGATTTATCACATCTAATGAATTCATCTCACTTCTTTAGGAAGGATTTTCCTTTATAGTATTTCTTACATTAATTTTCTTCTGTCTACTCTCCTAATTTCTCGTTAAGACAATTGCAGTAGCCTCCTAAGTGGTCTCTCTAACTCATTTCTCCTCTCTTCAATCAATCCTCTATGTAATATCCAGGTGATATTACTACAGCACAGGTTTAACTACACTACAACTCTGTCAGTAAACTTCTGTGGTTTCCTATTACCTCTAGGACCAAATACAAATTCCTCAGTTTGAAATAAAAACTTTTAAAACCCTACTTCCAACTTGCCCTTCCAGGCTTATTATACAATATCCCTTTTCATTTATTTTTATATTTCAGCTAAAAAGAATTTCTTGTTTCCTACACATGCCTTTCCATCTCCCATCTTCCTGTCATTATACAATCTATACCTTCTGCCTAAAATGTATAGTCCTCATCACTTTTATTTTTAAGATTCCCAAGTTCATTCTTATGAGTTTCTTCAGTTAGCTTCTTTTGCATCCATGCCCTCAAAACTCCTTTGTTTTACTTTGTTTCATTGTCTCCTAGTATACAAGATAAAGTCCTTCAGGGCTTTTGTATTGCCAGTGACTAGACTATTTTCTGGAAAATACTGTTTGATTAAACCCTGGATAATTGATTTGAATGATAAATTTCTAAATTTCAAAAAATTAAAATAAAAACAGATGATCCACAGATATGCATAACACACACGCATATATAAACACACAAATTATTCCACATTATCAAAATGTATTATTTCTTTGGTTATTCAAGTAGGAAAATTGTTAAGGATAAGTGCAATATATCTTAAGTTAAATATATGAGTCATATGCTCCCATAACAAAGAGAAGAAATTTCATTCAGAGGCAGAATAAATGCTGGGAATGGATTTGTTTATATAATAATTATATTATTTTAATAACTTTATTGAAATTTTGCCTTACACAGTTGTCACAATGATATACACAAATTTTCATGATTCAAGTGGAAAATGTAAAGTAGAAGATTTATTGATAGAAAAATGTTAGGTATCAAATGAAAAAATATAGGATTTCAAGTGCTGTTTCCTTTCATTCTCTCCCACCACTTATATTTTCTAGGTAATAAGAGCACTTATTCACTTGACCTTACTTTTACTTTCCTTGAAGATTGAAGCCATGATTTTCTTTCAACTGTCATTATGTGGTCAGTTGGTTGGCAGCCCATTAAAATAAAGGCATAGAAGGTAGACATTTGAAGGTCTTGATTTTCAAAGTGCAATAAACTATAACTTGTTGTATATGTAAAAGACATGTTTTTCTAAAATATCTAGATGTGAACACATCAGAGTTTCAAAAAGACTCTCCTGCCTGAGAAAATAAATAAGTCAGCAATACTGACTAAATTTACCATATCGTTAGGACTTTCAAAAAAAACTTGGTGCATATGCCAAGTGATCCCCCCACGAGTTGTTCAACCAGAAATTACAATGTACTCTCTGTCTCTGTCTCTGTCTCTCTCTCTCTGTCTGTCTCTCCTTCTCTCTCTCTCTCCATATATATCTATAATTATATGTATATCTATATCTATCAATGTATCTTGATTTTGGAGAAAAGGGATTCTGAAGACATCTCTCTCATATATCTACATGTATATCTGTCTGCCTGTCTATCTATCTATCTATCTATCTATCTATCTATCTATCTATCTATCTGTCTGTCTTTCTATCTATCTATCTGCCTGCCTCTCTGTCTGTCTATCTATCTATATTGATTTTGGAGAAAAGGGATGTTGAAGGTAGAGCGGGATTAGTATGACAAAGGGAAAAGATTAGAAGATGACTTTTTTGGAAGGCAAAAAGATATGACTTTCAACAACTGCTTAGTTACATACATGTGTGACCAATACTCTTCATTACTCCTTTCCTCAGTTTGGTCATATGAAAGATCGAAAGATCCACTAAGACTCATTCTCCTACCAATACTCTTTGAATTTGATTTAAATTCCTGAATGCAAACCCATTTATATGCAAATGATTTCATCATTGTGAGAACCTTCCTTTACCAATATAGGTGTTTAAGAAGTGCTACTAAAGTACCTACTATGCATCAGCTACTGCGCAAAATGTGCAAAAACAAAGGTAAATGACAGTCCCTATTGTCAAAGAGCTAACAATCAAATAGGACTGGAGGAGCAGATGCCAAAAGCTAAAAGAAGTTCAGTGATTTTCCCACTGCCTCTTTAATAGTAGATATCAAAGACAGAGTTTGATCCCATGTCTTTGAATCTCAAATCCAACGTTCTATCCGTCTTAACATATTAATTCATTTTCCATACAGAGTCTTAGGAAAATAAAACAAAAAAGCAAACCGTAAAGAAAAATAAAAACATTTTTTCTTTCCCCCTGCCAACCACCAACCACCATATACCAACCTGTCAAGATTGAGTCATTTGAAATGAACGTCTTCAGATTAGTACCAGTAAGTTCATCTGTTTCCTTCTTCTTGGTGATGCTTCAGTTGAAAATAAAATCAGCAATGGAGAGAGAAAGGTCAGCCTCTCACTGAGTTGACATGTTCCTGAAGAACTCAGACCTATTAACACTGGGGATTTATTTTTGCCACTTCTTCATCCAGACTGTTCTGTTTTAAAGATGCCTCAGAGAATTGCCTACAGAAGACCTGGCCCCATGCACTGGGCAACAATGGCAATAATTCGGATGGATGATTCCTATTTCATGAGCAGATTGTTTATCTGGACATGAACAAAGTATAGTGCTGGCATTTCCCTTTTATTTTACTTACTTCATAGATGAATATATTCACTTAGTCTTCTTATAAATTTTGACACTTGAATGCAGCATCAATATTTCCAACAATTTTTAAATTTTTTTTGGCACAATTTAGATGAAAAAAATAGTGTAAAAAAATCAGATGTTTGTGTGTTTTTTTTCCCTCTATTTCAATGGAAAAGTGCTAAAGAAACAAGTAAATTTCACATAAGTAACAATATTCATGAACATAAACTTAACAGGAGTGGAATTAAATAGCAGATTTTCTAAAGTGATTCCACTGAGAAATCAGGGGAGCAAAGACTTGTGCTCATTGTAAAAGAACACATATTTAATAACTTAGCAACATATTTTGACACGAATGTTCAAGCAAGGAAACTTTGTTGTTTATACCATTAACACTGTTATTTTTATTCCTTCTGCTTCTACTCCTTCTAAGGATTATACTACTGATAGGATTAAATGTAAAACATAACCTCTCACCACTAAAAAAAATTATGATTGTTATGAGGTCATATGACTTAAGAAAAAGTTATAAACATTCTAGAGCAGTTTTTCAATTTGCCTTGTATAAGCAACTATGCCTCATTATTATAAAATGTCAGATAACTATTGTATGCATATACATCATTCATTCTTTTTTACTCAAAACATCTTATCTTCATACCACATACTTTTTTCCCCTTCATCTACCACCTCCTACACACATCCCCATTTCCTTTTTAACAAAGGAAAGTTTTTGAAAACAATAACAACAACTGAAATCAGCCCCCTCTGTTTGGCAGTATGTACAAAATTCTGTATTTATAGACCCCTCTCTTGCTACTAAGAGAAAGTTTTGTTGGACTATCACTACTCCAAGATTAGAATTAGTGGTTAACTGTTTTCTTAATGTCATTATTTTCAGATGTTTTTCAGTCATGTCTGACTATTTGTGACCCAATTGACACGTTTAACATTTTCTCCTCCATATCATTTTACAGATGAGGAAACTGAAGCAAAAATGATTAAGCTATTTGCCAAGAGTTACAGTTAAGTGTCTAAAGCCAGATTTGAATTTGGAAGGAAGTGTCTTTCTGATTCCAAGCCCAGAATTCTATCTACTGCACCACCTAGCTGTCCTCATTGTCATTATACATGACTGCTTGGTTAGGGTAAAAGAGAATATGGAGTGGATTAACCTATCCATAGTAGTGGAAAGTAATTGAGAAATTTGGAATGATTCCTTTCTACATATTTATTCCAGAGACAATATATTTTAGTGATTCACTAGTACATTTTAAACTCCTTGAGTGCATGTCCTGTCTTATACATAGTAGGTACTCAAGTATTTAATTACTGGTTTTAGAATCGAATGGATGTAATTGTTCCAAAATTTACATACAAAATGGATGTTACCTGAATAATCTGTTGGTAATCAAAGAACAACTGTGTTGTAAAAAAGAGTAATGTGATAAAATGTAATTTCTGGTCATTCTCAGGGCTTTTAAACACTTAATTCTTTTAAAAAAAAGAGTTGAAATATTTGGTGTTAAATAATTGTATATAAAATACTTAAAATCTTTATGAGAAGGAACAGCCAAACTACTTCCTGAAATGGAAAACAACTTCTGTCACATCATTAGCTAAAAATAATAGGTGAAATCAAATATTTGTGGAAATTATTTTGCATGGGGGCAGGGAGCAGGGAGAAGAAGGATCATATAAATATAAATATACACACACAGACAATTTTTATCAATGCAAAAATAATAATTTTAGCCCATTAAGGTTATTCAATACTCCTTCACTTTCTGCCTTCCTCTTTAACAAACATTTTACATATTGATAAAAATGGCACAGTGACAAATTAAGAGTCCTGACACAGAGCGTAGTCTAATTAGGCCCAGGAAATGATTTATATGTTTCTAGATGGTTATGGTACATCAAAAAAATAAAATTCAATGTGCAGCTAATTAGTCACATGTAATCATAAGTAATAAGAAATCTTAAGTTCAAACTCTCTTCCATCTACTTATTTGATTAATGTTGACATCAGTCAAGCAAACTTAGTTAACACCACAAATACAGTTCTCACTGGTTATATGTAGTTATTAATAAATGTCCTAACTCTAGTGTTCCATTTTTTTCTTAGCTCATTTCTATCTCTAGCCTCACTCTGCACAGAGCTTATTCCAGCCTCAGTAAAGTAGGGAGGTATAGTTTACAAACAAAGTATTAGGATTAAGATATGAATTGTGGATTGTAGATAGAGGAAAAAGGATTGAAACACTAGTTGAAGAGAAGTTGAGAAGGATTCCCAAAAAATGATTTTTGAAGAATTTCCAAATAGCAGTCAGGATCAATTAACCTATTTTGTTCTCTTTGGATAAGAATAAGTGAATATAGTATTATTATAATTCAACTTTTCTAATGTATCTATCCAGTCTTTTCCACTCACACTGCCACCTCACTAACTATACCCTAGGTAAAGTACCTTTTCTTTTTATGAATATTATTATAAATGAATGGATGAATTAATGAGTGTCACTCTCTAGCTCAAGAATCTTCAACAACTTTGGATTATTTATGTTATTTTTCGTGTCCCTCTAAATACTGACAGAAATCTTCCTTTTCTAAATTTCTTTTCCTTTACTCTCTGACATAAAACATTGTTCCATCAAGGTTTGATCCTCTTTATTCCTCAAGATACATAAAAGATAACTACGCCTTATCTTTTTCCCTCAGATTATACAAATACTGTTCATCCTTCTGATCATACCTTTTCCATTAAATCACATTCCCACTAGTATCTCAAATTTAGCTTGTAAAATTTGAATATATTCTCCCCAAAAAAACCAAACAAACAAAAAAATCAACCAAACAAAAAACTACCCTACCTCTCTAACTTCCATCAGGAGAAGGGAAGGGAAAAGAGAATCAGCAGATAGAACCTCTTTAGTGACAGACATTGAGCTAATATCCTTACAAATACTGTCTCATTTCATCCTTAACAATAATCCTGTGAAGTAGGTGCTTTTATTATCTCTGTTTTAGAACTGAGAAGATGAAGAAAACAAAAGTGATTTTGACCCACCCAGGATCACATAGCTAAAAAGGATTTGAAGTTAGATTTGAACTCAGATCATCTTGAATCCAATTCTAGTGTTCTAGTGGCTATCTGTATTACCAGCATTCTTATTATTGAGCATTTTAACTAAAATTCATATCATATATTTCTTTTCTTTATTCTCCTTTTACAAACATGTGGCAAACGTTATCAGTCATACCTCCATAACATCTAATCAATCTATGCATATTGTCACCCTGCTAGTTGAAGGCCTCATTGACTGTCATCTAATATGTAGTTTCATAACCTGACTTTTCAGCTTTCTATCTTTTTGCTTACTGATCTAGCCTTCATGCAGCTGACAAAACATTCTATTTTTAAAGCAACAACATTTTAAAAAATTACTGAATCTTAAATACACAATAAGATAAAGGGAAAAAAAGAAACACATTGAAAACTTAAACACTTAAATTTAAATACATAATAAGAAAAGAAAAGAACATATGCCATGTGCACAGCAGAACATAAGAGAGGATTTAAAATATATAGCAATACATTTTAACCTCAAGAAAGCCTATGTAATAAGTAATATGCATTGTGTTGAGAGTTGTCCATCTTTGCTCCCTTGTTAGTTTTATTTTATTCTTAGTTGTGTACTTTTTAGTTTGTTCTTTTCCCCTCTTCTGTCCCTTCCCTCCCAGAAGGCTACAATTAAGCCTGGATATATTTATATATAGATATATAAATATGCATATACATATATAAACGTATATACATACATACATGCATATAAAGACATATTTTCCCTAACAAATTCTACTTCTTATTTTTGTTATTATGTCTATGTGTATCTCTTATTTCCTGTCTTTGCTAACTCCTCTACTTTGTTTCTACCCTATACCTTGCCCTCGTATTTCTTATCCATGTCCCCTCCATGGATCACTCCATTATCTTCCCATTCCTGTAAATCTGAGCAAACTTCTCTATCACCCCTGATGAATTCCCTGACCATCCCTTCTAAAGATCCCTCCCTTATCCTCCCAAGTACCCCTCTCTTATCCTTTCATTTCCATTAATCTTAAGACCCTACTATAACTCCTTTTAACTTATTGTCTAACCCTCCCCTCTAGAGATGACTTCTTTATCCTCATTCCTCCCATTTCAACATTTCTTTCTGAACTTAGAAGACTTTTATCCCTTTTTAGATATATATGCATTTTTCCTTCTTGGACATATTCTCAATGAAAGTAGGCTTCCAGAACTAATAGTCTGCTTCCCCCATCTACTTTTTCTTTGCCAGTTCTTTCTCTCACACTTCATTTGTATAAAATAATTAGTTATTTTAGCTCTTCCTAAATGGTTTTCCTTTTTAATGTCATATAATACTCAAGTCTACCCCAATCTTTCTTACGAACTACCTAATTACTAATAACTATCTTAGACATATATTTTCTGCTTTGCATATATAAAAGGTAAATAGTATGATCTTATTGAGTCCCTTGTAATAAGTCTTTAGTATGTACCTTATATTTTTTTTTGACTCTTGTATATCAAATCTTGTATTATGTTCAACTGCTGTTGTTGTTCCATACACATCTTTTATTAACCACAATACATCCAAAATTATATTAAAGAGGTTCCTAGGTGACACAGTGAATAGACTACTGGCCCTGGAGTGAGGAGGATCTGAGTTCAAATCTGGCCTCAGACACTTAACAAAAAACTAGCCATGTGACTTTGGGCAAGTCACTTAACTCTAATTGCCCTACCTTCCCCTGCTCCAAAAAGCAAAAAGAAAAATCTTTAAAAAAAAATAACAAAAAAAATTATATTAATGTTGCAATAAAAAGTACTGATAAATAACTAGAAACTAAATTGCTTATTTGTCAAGGATTAGCAAATCAAATAACAAGTCAGAAATAATAGGAAATTTCATTAAAGATAATGACAAAAATAACATATTAAAATTTAGGAATGAAGCAAAACCTTTTTTAGTGGGAAATTTATATCAATATATATTTTTAAAAATATATAAATTTTATTTGTTTGCCTCTTTTGTGTGAAATAACTTACCCTATTTTATTTTTCCCTTCTTCCTTCTACCAATATATTCTTCCCTCACCTCTTAATTTTATTGTTTAAGATGTCATCCATTTACATTCAATTCACCCTCTGCTATCTGTATATGTACACACACACACACACACACACACACACAGACACGCGCGCGCGCGCGCGCGCGCGCGCACACACACACACACACACACACACACACACTCCCTGCTGAGAACTGAGGAATCATGACTGTGGTGCTGGTATTTTTTCTGTCTGTTTTGATGTTGTTTTGCCAGATTTCTCTGCTGGTGAAAGACAGTGCTGTTGTTGGAGAAGTCTTGGAACCTTGCTTTTAGTTTAAAAGGCCTGAAGAAGGATTATCTTGTTGTACGCTTACAGAAATCCTGGAAAAGGGTCTTGCTGATGGGGTCCTGAGATTGTTCTGTAGGCAGAGAATGGATTGAGGAGAACACTGGCAATGTATCTTGTGGCTTTGTTAAGCTTTATTTCCCCAGGAACAGAGGTTGCTGAAAACTTGCCTGGGGTTAAGATGAGAAAAAAATCTCTCCTTGGGTGGTGAATGCTGTGGTGATATGTTAACCTTGTGATGGCCTTTGTGCTCTCCATTACCTCTTTTGAGAAGGTGCTTGGTGTTAACTGATGATAATTGTAATTCAGTTGTGATCCAGGGGTGGGAAACTTTTGACTTTTTCTGCTCTGTGGCTGATCAGATCAATGTACTTTGTTTATGATTGGAAATTTATCTCCATTTGAGAAGAGAGACTTTGGCACTAACTAAATGAATGTACTACCCAGGGTGGGGTACTTTGACTCTATAGTTTGTGAATGAATTGAGATACTTTGTGATTGAATTGAGAACTTGCTAAATGACTGAGTTACACTGTATTTTGATTTTCTCTTTTCTGTGAATATTCTGTCTTAATTTATCATTGAATAAATGGGGAGTTAATATGCTGGTATTCTGATCCTTGAAAATTGCCTTTGCTTGGCGTTACAAGAAGGAACAATGGGAAAGAGGAAACAAAACCAAACAAGAAAAAGAAAGAGAGCAGGTAGTTTGCTTCAATTTGCATTCAAACTTTTTTCTTTCTAGTTCTTTCTCAGAGGGAAGACATCTCTTTCCATCATGAGTCTTTTGGAATTGCCTTATAACCTTGCTTTGCTGAAAAGAGTCCAGTCTGTCAAAGCTGGCTATCACACATATGTTGTGTCTGTAACTGTGTACAAATTTCTCCTGGTTCTGCTCTTCTCACTCAGCATCCAATTATATAAGTCTCTCCAAGTAAATATTAAGTCCATCTGCTCCTCCTTTCTTATAGCACAATAGTATTCCATTACATTCATATACCACAACTTGTTTAGTCATTCCACAATTGTTGGGCATCCCCTTAAGTTCCAGTTCTTTGCCACCATAAAAGGAAGTGCAACAAATTTTTTTGTATAGATATGTCTTCCTCTAACTTATGTGACTTCATTGGGATGCAATCCCAGGTGTGGCAATGCTGGGTCAAAGGATATGGAATTATTTATAGCCCATTGGCCATAATTCCAGATTGCTCTCCAGAATGGTAGAATCAATTCACAACTCCACTGGCAATGCATTAGTGTCCCAGTTTTTTCACATCTTCTCCAGCATTTGTCATTTTCCTGTTTTGTCATCTTATCCAATCTGACCAGTGAGACGTGGTACCTCAGAGTTGTTTTGATTTTCATTTCTTGAATCAATAGTGATTTAGAGCATTTTTTCATATGGTTATAGATATCTTTAATTTCTTCCTCTGAAAACTGCCTGTTCATATCCTTTGACCGTTTATCAATTGGCAAATGACTTGTATTCTTATAGATTTGACTCAATTCTCTGTATATCTCAGAAATGAGGCCTTTATCAGAGATACTGGTTCTAAAAAACATTTCTCAGTTTCCCACTTTACTCTTAGTCTTGGTTACATTGGCTTTGTACAAAACCTTTTCAATTTAATGTAATCAAAATTATTCATTTTGCATTTTATAATGCTCTCTAACCCTTGTTTGGTCATAAGGTCTTCCCTTCTCCATAAATCTGACAGGTAAACTACTTCTTGCTTTCCCAGATTGCTTACAGTATCCACCTTTACACCTAGATTCTGCACCCATTTAGACCTGATTTTGGCATATGGTGTTAGATATTGGTCTATGCCCAGTTTCTGCCATACTACATTCCAGTGTTCCCAGCATTTTTTTTTTCAAATAGTGAATTCTTATATGAAAAACTGGGGTCTTTGGGTTTATCAAATAGTAGATTGCTGTAGTCATTGACTGCTGAGTCTCCTGTACCCAATCTATTCCATTGGTCCACTACCCTATTCTTCAGCCAGTACCAAGTACTTTTGTTTACTGCTGCTTTATAATACAGATTAAAATCTGGTATGGCTAGGCCACTTTCCCTAGCATTTCTTTTCATTAATCTCTTTGATATTCTGGACCTTTTGTTCTTCCAAATTAATTTGTTACTATTTTTTTCTACCTCTACAAAGTAATTTTTTGGTAGATTGATTGGTATGTCACTAAATATGTAATTTAATTTAGGTAAAATTGTCATTTTTATTATATTAGCTAGCCTCAGCCATGAGCAATTGATTTTTTTTTTTCAATTAGTTAGATTTGATTTATTTGTGAAGTGTGTTGTAGTTGTGTTCATCTAGGTTCTGGGTTTGTTTTGGCAGGTAGATTCCCAAGTATTTTATAATATCTACAGTAACTTTAAATGGGATTTCTTTTTCTATCTCTTGCTGTTGGATTTCATTAGAAATATATAGGAATTCCTAGGATTACATGGGTTTATTTTATATTCTGCAACTTTGCCAAATTTATTTATAGTCTCAAGTAGTTCTTTACTTGATTCTTTAGGATTCTCCAAGTATATCATCATATCCTCTGCAAAGAGTAAAAGCTTAGTCTCTTCTTTGACTAATTTGATTTCTTCAATTTCCATTTCTTCTCTAATTGCTACTGCTAACATTTCTAGTACCAGATTGAGTAAGAGGGGTTATAGTGGACATCCTCGTTTCATCCCTGATATTATTGGAAATGATTCCAGTTTATCTCCAAAACATATAATACTTGATGATTGCTTTAAATAGATGCTACTTACTATTTTATGGAAGAGTCCATTTATTTCTATACTTTCTAGTGTTTTTAATAGGAGTGAATGTTGTATTTTGTCAAAAGTTGTGTTCTGCATCTGTTGAGATAATCATATGTTTTCTGCTAGTTTTGTTGTTGAGGTGATCAATTATACTGATAGTATTCCTAAAATTGAACCATCCTTGCATTCCTGGAATAAATCCTACATTATTAAAATGTATTATTCCAGTGATAAGTTGCTGTAGTCTGTTTGCTAATATTTCATTTGAAATTTTGCACCTATATTCATGGCAGAAATAGGTCTATAATTTTCTTTTTCTTTTTTGTCTCTTCCCAACTTAGATATAAGTACCATATTTCTGTCATAAAAAGAATTTGGCAGGACTCCTTCTTCACTAATTTTTCCAAGTAGTTAGTAAAGTATTGGGATCAATTGTTCTTAAAATGTTTGATAGAATTGGCTAGTAAATTCATCTGGCCCTGGATTTCCCCCAGCCCCCATGGAGTTTGCTGATTGCTCATTCGATTTCTTTTTTCTGAGATGGAGTTATTTAAGTAATTTATTTTCTATTCAGTTAATCCAGCAACTTATATTTTTGTAAATATTCATCCTTTCACTAAGATTGTCAAATTTTTATGCATACAATTGGGCAAAATAAATCCTAATTATTGTTTTTATTTCCTATTCATTGGAGGTAGATTCATCCTTTTCATTTTTATACTTATAATTTGGTTTTCTTCTTTCTTTTTTAATCATCTTGACTAAATGTCTATCAATTTTATTGGTTTTTTTTTCATAAAAGCACCTCTTTGTTTTATTTATTAATTCAATAGTTTTCTTAATTTCTATTTTATTAATCTCTCCTTTGGTTTTCATTATTTCTAATTTAGTATTTAGTTGGGGATTTTCAATTTGTTCTTTTTCTAGTTTTTTCAATTGCATGCCCAATTCATTGACCTCCATTTTGTCTAATTTATTCATGTATGCATTCAGAGATATAAAACTTCCTCTAAGAACTACCTTTGCTGCTTCTGACAAGCTTTGGTATTTTGTCTATCTATTGTCATTCTCTTGAATGAAGTTACTGATTGTTTCTATAATTTCTTGTTTGACACACTCATTTTTTTTAAAATCAAAAAAGTACATGGTATGGAGAAAACTGTCCAATTGGTGGTATTTAAAACCAAAACAGATTTTTAAATACATCTGTATACATATATACACATACATACATGCATATATGCATATACACACACATATATATATGCATACACACATAATTATCAACAATATATTAATCAAAATTCTTTTTAAAATTTTGTCACTTTTTAAAAATTACATATTGGTTCTTTAGTTTTCTTTTCTCTGTTTCAGTTCTCCTTGGTTTATGTTCCAATACCAGATTTGTCTCACAGAAGAAATTTGGTTGGATAACTTAATTTGCTTTTTTTTTTTTTTACTAAATTGTATCAAAAGTCACTCCTGATTCCCCCACTTTTTAGTGCTCCCTTTGTATTGATAGTATTCACTTTTTTTTTTTATTTTTGGCTGTGTTGTATAGTCTCATGAGAAAGCACTGGTAGAGAATAGCATATAGAATATTAACATTTTTTTTCCTTTTAATCGAAAATCATTCATTTGCTTTTAGAATTTTAATTGTATTAATTTTATTAACATTTAAAAAAATTATTCTTATATTTTCTACTACCAAGTCCTCTTTACAGCTATGACGGGCCCTCAGGAAAAGCACTCTCAGATAATAGGCCAAGACAAGGAACAAAAAAGGCACAAAATGAATTATTAAAAGTAAATTGGATTCAATAAGGAGAAAAATATTAAAGTGAAACCTCAGATATTGGGAAATAAATGATCTGTAGAACAAGTTACTTTTGGACACTAGCCCCATGGTCAGAGACTCTTTTGTTACAATGGTTTAGTCATTTTTAGTCATGCCCAACTCTTTGTGACCCCTTTGGGGTTTTCTTGGCAGAAAATAAATTGGAATGGTTTGTCCTTTCCTTCTCCAGCTCATTTTTCAGATGAACAAATTAAAACAAACAGGATTAAGTGACTTGCCCAGATTTACACAGCTAATAAGTGTCTGAGGCCAGATTTGAACTCAGGAAGAGAAATCTTCCCGACTCCAAGCTCAGTACTCTAGTCAAAATGTCACCTATAATTCACATCAAGAATGTTGCAGGTTAGGAACAGATCAGGGATAGTTTGTGGAAAAGCCAGTGTTATAGTGCTAATAAATCTTACCAAATAAATTCTGAATTCAGTTATTTTTATTTGTTTCTACTTATAAAGGGAGAAAAAAGCTTGTCAGTACTCTGCAATGTTCTTCCTTAGCACCCTGTTAATGTCCTGGGAGGGGAAAAGGGGTTCACTATTACCTATTTATAATGTGTGTACTTTTTTGCATTCTTCATTAACTTCTCTGTTAAGGGTATATAAGTAAAGAACTGTAATCATATAATATTTTTATTAAGAAATTCTGAAGGTGAAATTCAATGTTTAATTCATCTTCCCTGAATTTTTCTGAACTGAATTGCAACTGAATCCTATCTTCATGGTTGAATTACCAGTAACATGTAGAGAAGAGTTTTGTTTCATTTGAGAACCCTAGTTGCAAATGTCCAAAAAGAGGTTTCAACCCTGCACCTTACATCACTCAGTCAAAAAGAGACACATGTATAAATAGATTGCCCCATGCAGATTACAAAGTGAAAGTTAAGTTAAAAGCATGCTTTCATTAACTCCGCAAGTGGAAACCAGGAGCATTCCACAGCTTTAACTGGGTTTCAATAATAATGACACATGACTTCAAAAGCAAATGGATCATGTGTTCGTGTATATCAAATCTTGCAGAAAGTCTTTCAACAATTTTGTCTTCAGCCTAGCATGGCAGGTGTGAAATCAAATCTCTGTGTCAAACAAAGCACAGCCTGCCTTCCATTTATTTATTAATTCTACTAATCAGACAATATTTGTCACACAGAGACACACAGAAATACACACACACACACACGCACGCACAAATAATGGTATAAAAAAACCTAGTGAAGTTTAAATCTATTTCCAGATTACTTTGAAGTCTAAACTGCACTTCTGTGAGGTGTGTAGGACTGTACTCCAACTCTGACTTTGTTCCATTGCCTCCCTGCTGACACTATAAAACACACTGAATTTTATGTGAAATTTAGCTGCCAGCTTGGGGACACAAATATCTAGTTTTCAGAAAGTTTTGATCTCAACATTTTGCTTGGCGGTCTGTATGACAAGTTGTCATTACTCTCCATGTTTGATGTGAGCAGCTTGTGCTGAATCCACACAAAGAAAAGCATATTTATAAGATTAAGATAAATGATATTAAAAAAAAATCTGTACTAACATTAATGTAAGCACTACTATCATCCTGTTATTCACATAAGATGACAGAATTATAAACCTATTGGGAACTTTTGGATAACCTATTCCAATGATTTCATTTTTCACATAAAAAAAAATGAGGTCCAATGTGGGGAAACGATTTGCTGATTGTCATGTAATTAGTTGAGAAAGTTAAGTCCTCTAAATCTAGAACATCTTTTTGGCTCTCAGGCCATAGCTGTTTAGCTCTTCATACTTTGCAAATTATAGGGAAGAATTGCATAGTGGATGAAGATCTGGCTTCAGAGTCTATAAGACATTATCTGACATTCAGACTTGGATGCATAAAATCTGTGCAACCCTGGCAAGTGTTTCACTTGTCAGTGCTCCAGGTATTTCTCTAAGACTATAAATTTATATTGTTTTTGCCACTTAAAATCTTGACACTGAGAATTTTCAAAAACAATGAAATCAAAGAACTATAAAGTGTGTGTGTGTGTATATATATATATATATATATGTATGTATGCATGTTGTTTTTAATTGAATTTTGATTTAATATTTATTTGTTGATTAAAATATTTTGTCACAATACTGGTGTCTCAAGGGGAAATGCACATTTTAAGGATAATGGGTAAAAGGACTATAGTTTGCTCTTTCATAATCTTATCTCAAGTATTCTCATTTTTTAACAGTGTTTCTAATCTTCTTTGAAAAGTTCTCATGTCTCTTCTGTTTCTCATTATCCTTCATTAAGGGCTAGGATTTAAAAATAAGAACTGAATGTCAGATTTTGAAAAGTAACAGTTTTTTGAGTGTGTTGTTAGTTTTTTTAATGTTATTTTAAATCTTCCAATATGTGCTAAGGCTAGACATCAGAGAAGAGGGAATGTGCAAAATTAAACATCTGTTCAGAGTTCACATGTCCATCTTTCTTTTATACATATTTCATTAAGTTGCACTTAGCTGTGCCTAATGTGGGGAATAAAAGTTATGCTTTTAAAAATAGGGTTTTGTTTAAATAGTAACTATGTGCTATGTTTTCTTCAAAACAATCTACAAGGTTTCAGTGAGAGTATACAGATGGCACTGCTTTGAGTGGCAGTGTCCAAAATGGGGAAAACTACTTCTTTCTGTGTACTAGTTTTATAAGATCACATCTTGACTAACATTCAGTTCAAGGAGTCACAGTTTTAAAGGATATGGATAAGCACTGGGGTGGAAAAAAAGCTATTGGAAGAGGGCTACTGAGAAAGGTAAAAAAAAAAAAAGAAAATGCATACCAAACCATATGAGAATAGGATGAAGGAACTGGGATCATTTGACCTGAAAAACAAAACTGCAGGTATAAATAAAGCTGCCTTCAAGTATATGAAGGGCTTTCATGGGCAAGAGGGAAACAACTTGCTTAAAAAAAAGGGTTTAATGAGAAGATGCAGAGATAGATTTCTTTCTTCTAAAAATGCATAATTAGAGATGACTAAAAGTGAAAAGAAAAGCTCCAAGAGTTAATGCATAATGTTCACTTGAGCCTTTCCAAGTGTGGGTTGTATCGGTCACTTCTTAGGTAAAATGTGTAGGTCTAAGTTGAGCTAGATGGAGTGTGTGTACGTATGTACGTGTGTATGTATGTATGTATGTGTATATGTATGTGTGTATGTGTATTTGTGTATATGCATGTGTGCATATGCACATATACATAAATACACATAATATACATATATAAAATCTACATCTATATCTATCTATCTATCTGTCTATATCTATCTGATCTCCAAAGTCATGTAATGTTGAGCTTGAAACCTATTAAAGGAAACAAAATCTCATAGACTAATTGGATCTCAGACATAGAAAACAATTATAGCAAACATCTAAGATCACACACATACAAACACACGAATTCTTTCTACATCATTCCAAGGAAGTAACACACAGATTTTCCTGAAGATCTCAAATATTGGGCAACCCATAACTCATTGATATAAGCCATTCCACATGTGAATAATTTTAATTGTTAGAAAATATTTCCTTATATCAAGCTTAAGTTTCCTTCCTTATAACTTCCATTCCTTTCTCCCATCCCTGTCATTTGAAATCTCATGAAAACAAGTTTATTTATTCTTCAACAAGATAGACCTTAAGATAATTTACTAGCAAAGGGTTAAATTTTAGAAAAATTCCTGTAGTAAGTTGGAAACACTGTACTACAATATTTTGACTCATTTTTTTCAGAGATGGTCAGATTTGGTGAGGTGAAAAGGTACATGTTCTATAGTAACTTTCTTGTAGATTGAACAATATTCACATTGGCACCCAGATCTATAAGAATTCCAGGTACTGGGATACAATGCTTTTAAAGAAAAATCACAGAAGGCACAACTTATTATGGGTACTGTGGATAAGCAAATAACAATGGGAATTAAAAAATTGTTTCAATTTATAAAGAAAAGTTGTCCACAAAGATCTTCAGAAATATGGTTTTGAAGGCTATCATTTAATTGTGATACTTAGAAACATTGCCTAGGGTATCACTAAAAAGTTTTCACATACTAATGAAGAATTTCCTATTTCATAAAATGTAAAGCAACAGAAAAAGTTTGGCAATAATATAGTATAAACAACTTATACCCAACTAATAAGTCAGTAAAACAGTGGTACTTTGGGTAAATGAATAATTATTTTTTCCATTACCTCAAGCTGCTCTCTCAAAATGAGAAAGGTGACATCCTATATGTCCGTGGATGGTGGAATATCAAAACTTGAAAGAATCAAAATTGTATGTCATCCATAGGACATTATGAAGATCTACTGTGGATTTGAATATTTTAGCTTATTAAAAAATGTTTGATTTTATTCATATAGCAGCATAAAATATATGCTCAAGAGGCATGTGACAGAAAAACGAAGTAGGCGGGTCATTTGGTGAGAGGGACAACTTATGAATAGTTCATGTGTTCCATAATATTCATGCAATATCAAGGCCTCTAGCGAGTAAGGTCATTGGCATGTTAAGTGAATACACTATGGATGATTAATGGTAGTTAAGAGCCTCAGACAGTAAGAGATCATAGATGGATCACAATCTTATAACTCCAATGTGATATTCACAGGGCCTGCCACAGTTACGAATATGCTGGCATAATTCTGAATTTCAAAATATTCAAACACCAGAAAACTGAATCCCAACACCAGAAAGTCAAATCCATTATAGCAACAAAAAAATCTATACACAATAACAATGGAGAGGATCCCTGCATCCCCAAAGATTCCCCCTGCTACAGCCTTGCCACAAACAAACACTCATGGCTCACTGACTGCTTCCTCTCTCTCCCTTAGCTCTAACTACTCTGACCCACTTCCACGGGGCTCTGCTCTACCTTTCCCACTGCTCAGCAAGCTCCTCCCACCACAGACTCATGTGACTTGTTCATGTGACTTAGGTTTGCATGTGACTTAAGCAGGTCACATGCACCTATTAATGTATGGGAAAGATCTTCCCATTTATATTACCACTACAAAGCTGTAGAGGTCTAGCAAATACATACATATATTTTACACATACACACACATCATAAGGAGATAACATATCCTCTGAAATATAAGGTATAAAGTAATTTGTGATCAGATAGTTATCTGATCAGTTTGATCAGTTTCCTAATAAAACTGATGAACTTATAAGGTGAGATTTTGCTTGGAGTATCTGATCGGTAGCTCCTTATGGACAATATGGGCATGCCAACTGTCATCTGATGAAGAAAAGATGGGATGGCCTTCAACTGAGTTTGAAGAACTTATGTTGCTTCTAAGAAGATTGTTTGGCTTGGTAAGTTTGATAAATTAGTGTTGAAATAGTTTTTCACTTCTTCTGGCCAATAAAGTTGAGTTAAAAGAAATACTTGTCCTTTTTGCCCCCTTCTCCATTTTTTTCTACCTTTTGCTACATGTATAAAATATTTAGAGTGGACCTGTGTTATGGGAGGAAAGTAAAGCCTTTGTGGTTTTCCTCAGAGTTTGATAGGATGTATTCTTACAGTGGACATTCTCAAGTCTAGAAATGGTGGTATTTGGCACAATATCAAATGTTCCTGGAGAAGTATATTGCAGAAGTAGACAGGTCATGTATGTGATCTGAAAGGGAAATTAGGGAACAATGTTTTCTTTTAACTCCAAATTCCTATACAGAGGAAGGGAGCGGTCTTATTATATTAGGCAGTATCATTCCAGAATTTAACCTTTCATTTTCAGTCATTCAAAGGTGTACCCAGTGAGTCCATAGAGTCTTGAAAATATCATGATACTGAAAAGGTTATTAAACCACAGATGATCTTTCATGGAAAAGCCAATATGACATTGT
>CM053583.1:138463915-138482810 GCA_028627135.1 Pseudochirops cupreus
TATCTTGACTTCAGGAAGGCTTTGGATTTTGTCCTGACATTCAATTAATAACCTGGAAAAACAGGGTCCAGACCACCCAAACATTCAATAGGTGTGCACCTGACTGGAGCATTATACTCAGAATTGTTATCAATGGATCAATGTCAACTTGAAGGTACCTAACAAGTGGTTTTCTGAAGGGACATGCCCTGGGACCAGTTGTAATAAACATTTATCATCTAAAATCTGGCCCAGATGATGGACTAGATAGCCCAGAGAAAAAGTGAAGCATTTATCTTATTAAACCTAGGACTTGTTGGAATAAAGAACTTTACCTACACTGAATTTCATGGAAAGCAATATGAGTCATTTGAAAGGGCTTTGAAAACAACAACAACAACAACAAACAACAACCTGGGAGATCAAGTTTTGAAACATGATAATAGAGAGAAGGGAAAAGTATTAGTTTCCTGCAGTATGCCTCAATTTCATTATCTGTAAATTCTGGGGGTTGAAGTATATGACCTCTAAAGTCTGTTCCAAACCTAACTCTGTGATCTCATGAGCTTATTGAGTCAGAAGATCAAAAAGCTGAAACATAATTTAGGTGCCAATATTTAAATATTATTCAGAGAATGAAGAAATCAGTGTTACTTTTAGATGCACTATGAGTAAAGCAGAAAAGGAAATGGAGTCAAGCTTTGGAAATAGAAATTTAAATCTAGCCTCATTTGGGGTGGGAAGAATTTGCCCTGGCCCTCTTGAAATTAAAGCAATTTATCCTGTGGTTATATGGGAACATTTTTGTTCAAGATTTTTTTTTTCCTGATGGCCCTCCCAGAAATAAATTCCTAGTATTGAAGAAAGTATACATTAGCCTGAATTGTGTATAGTGGATGTCTATATTGATTTAACTCAAATTATAATCATACTACTTACCACATTGAAAACTTTATCCCAGGAATTAATTAACACATTCAGGGGAATCATTTGGCTAAAATACTGAGGTTAACATATCAATTTTTTTTTCTTTTTGAGAGTACTAAAGCCTGAGAAGTGAATTAAAAAAAATCATTTCATTATTCCTTTCTTCCTGATTTTCTTACAAAAATTTGGAAAAAAGAAGGTCAATACATGGAAAGATTAAACACCTTCTACCAAGACAATATATCTCTACCTTTATAATATTAGAGTTGTTGGAGTCACTGAGAGTATTGGTGATTTGCAGAATGTCTCAATACTGTTATCTGGCAGAAGATAGTCTTGAACTCATGATTTTAAGGCAAAATCTCGATATCTATTATGTTATCACTCTATTGTATGCATGTATGAACTTATGTATATGTATGTATGCATATATATGCATATGCATGTTGTATATATATGTCTATAAGCATATGCATGTATATCTATCTGTAAATGTCTATATATTGATGCACATACATATATACACATATAATATATAAATATATAAGGATATTTTCATGTATGTAAATGTTCATGTGTGTCTGTGGGTACGTATAAATACACATAATTACACTATATTTGTATACACACAATATATTATGTATACATATAAATGACTATATATATATATATACATGCTCATTATGTGAATCTGTAACAATATAGGTATGTGCTTATACATATATGTATATTGTAGATTTATACATGTATGCATTTGCATTCAAATCCATATAAACTATGTGCTCAATTTTGAGGTTTTGCATACCAGGCAGAGAAATTTGTCTTTTTCTTAGAGGATTGTAGTGATTCACTCAAGAACTCTCAACATAGAAGTGGAATGAACAGATTTATTCATGAGAAAGAATATTCTGGCAATAAGATTGCAGAGAGATAAGAGGGGTGCCATGAAGATAACTATTGAAACTAGTGAATTGCATTCTAAATTACATTATAATTATACCTCAAATCACATTTTGGAACAGCAGAGTCAATACAAGGTCAGGTTGAGAGATTTTTCCAGTGTAAGACAACTTAGGAGGTTGGCATGAGAGGTCTTTGATACCAGACATGGGGCTGGCCAGGAACGATTATGGCAGCAACATCTGTGGTGGACGTTGGAAGGAAACAGGAGAATAGAATTAGTAGTTTTATGTTCTGTCACCTGAAAGATTGTAAGAAGACACAAAAATTTGGAGGAGACACTGCTGGGGACAATAGGTTGGCACTGGGTATAGAGCTAGTGCTGGTTGACATACACATTTCTGAGTCACAGTCCCATAGTTCAAAGGTGAGCTTGTGGTTAGTTATAAAGGAGCAGAGGCAATGGTCACAGTTCTAAGGGAGAGATGAGAAATAGACCTTTCAGTTGCAGGACAGCAGGGTACCTGGTAACAATTTCAAGGCCAAGATGAGAGCCAGTACCTGTAGTTATAGGAAGCAGGGACAGTTCCTGTTTAAAAACCATAGTATAGACCAAGACAGCCAGGACTACACCTCTCCTAAAATCACCTTACCTTGGAAGCACCAAAAACTTGCAGACCCCCAGAACTAAGTCTGAAAACAGGAGCACAAAAAGCCTGAAGCTCAGGGGTATCTCTATACCCCAAGGTAATCATAGCTTACTTTTAATTTAAATTTAAAATTAAAAAATAAACTGGAATAATGGGCAACCAACACAAAAAGAACTTGACAGGTAGCAGAATATCAGAGAAGACCAAGACACAAGCTCAGAATATGATAGCAATGTGAAAACAGCTACAAGCAAAGCCTCAAAGAAAATATTTATTGTATCAAAGTCTAATAAGAATGCCTAAAAGGGTTAAAGACAGAAATGTGTGGCAGAGGAAAAAATGGGAAAAGAAATGAGAGTGATACAAGAAAATTATGAGAAGAGAATTGACAGTTTTGTAAAAGACACAATATAGTAAAAATGTAGAAGTATAAAAAAAAATTGATGGTAAAAGAAACACAAGAATTCTCTTAAGAAAGGAACTTTTTCAAAAGCAAATGTAAAGGGGATACAAAATGTCATTGAAGAAAAGAATGAAAGAGCAGAACTGGACAAATGGAGGGGGGAAAAGCTTTAAAAAAAACTCACAAAACGAAATAAGTCCTTAAAAATTAGATTTAGGAAACTGGAAGTTAATAATTCCATGAGAAACCAATACACAACTAAACAAAATTGAAAGAAGAAAAAATAGAAGAAAAAGTAAAATAGCTTATTGAAATAAAAAGAAAAAAACTAACTTGGAAAATATCTTGGAGATAATTGAAGAATTATTGGGAAACCTAAAAGACAGGACAAAAAAGAGCCAAAAATATCATATTTCAAGAATGTTTAAATGACAACTGCCCTCATACCTAAGATTGAGAAGGTAAAATAAAAATGGAAAGAATCCAGGAACAAGACTTCTGGGAGCTAGGATGGTAGAATAAACAGTAAATTGCTACAACAATTGCACCTCCCAACAATCATAAAATAGCATCCTAAAACTAATTCCAGAAGAGCAGAACAAAGTAAAAGATACGGTGAAACAATATATTATCCCCAGAAACTTGAAGGATTGGAGAGAAAGGTCTGTCTTATTTGGACAAAAGACAAAGCAGTCCAGCACAGGAAGCTCCCAGCAAGCCCCATCTCAGCAAATCACTGGAAGACTCTGAACCCCAGTGTGGTTCAGCAGGCAAAAACCAACAACAAAACCCCTCACATGCCTCAGAATAGCCAGGGGAACATGCAGATCCCAGCTCCAAGAACTATCAGGTGTTTCAGAGTAGCCCTGGAAAACAGGCAACCTTCAGTGGCCAGACCAACACAAGCTTCAACGTAGACCCAGGAAATGCAGAATCACCCCCACCAGCCTCAGCAAATGCCAGACACCAGCAATATAATGCCAGTTCAGCACTACCAGGGAATATTAGTCAAATTACAGGACTATCAGATCAATGAAAAAACACGGCAAGTGACCAGAAGTAAGCAATTCAGATATTGTGGGGTGACAATCAGGATTACACAGGACTTAGAAACTACAACACAAAAAGTTTGTAGGTCATAGAACATGATATTTTGGCAGGCAAAGGAGATAGGACTACAACCAAGAATCACCTACCCAGCAAAATTAAGCATAGTGCATGAAGGGAAAAATGGTATTTCAGTGAAATAGAAGGATTTCCAGCTTTCATAAGGACAAGATCAAGATTAAACCAAAATTTTAATGTCCAATATCAGGACCCAAGAGTAGCTTAAAAACATAAAAAGAGAAAAGAAAACATGAGGGATTCAATGTAGCTGAACTGTTCACATCCCTACAAAGAAGATTATACTTGTAATTATTTAAAAAATATGCTACTAATAGTAAATCTAGAAGCATTATGGAATAATAGGGGGTATAATCATAAGGTGAATTTAGGGGAATGGTGGAAAAATAATTAAGACTTGAGAAAGAGGAGTACACTGGGTTCAGAAGTAAGGAAGAGGTAAAATGGGGTAAATGATTTCATATGAAGAGGCTCATAAAACCTGTTAAAATTGAGGGAATGATGGGAGGGTGAACAATGACCATTGCTTGAATTTTACTCATCAATATTGTTCCAAAGAGAGAATAATATACACAATGCATTGAATATAAAAATCTATCTTACCCAACAGGAAAGTAGGAGGAAAGGAGATTAGGTAAGGAAATTAAGGGGACAATTGACAGAAGAGAAGGCAGAATGGGGGAGGCAGTAGACAAACAAAGCACTAGTTAGGCAGAAAGAGGTAAAAAGATAGAGAGGACAAGCAGGAGGAAAAACAAAATGGAAGGAAATGCACAGTTAATAATCATGACTGTGAATGTCAATGGGATGAACTGTCCCATAAAATGGAAATGGATCAGAATCTAGAATTCTATCATATGCTGTTTACAAGAAAGACACATAAAATAGAGAGACATACACAGAATAAAGCTTAAAGACTGAAACAGAATTTATTATGTTTCAGTTGAAATTAAAAAAAAAAAATAGAAGCAAGGGCAGGAATCATTGTCTCAGACAAAGCAAAATCAAAAACGACCAAATTAAAGAGTTAAAGAAGAACACTACATCTTGCCAAAAGGTATCATTGATAATGAAGTGATATGCAAATTAAAACAACTCTAAGGTCCTGCCTCACAACAATCAGATTGGTTAATATGGCAAAAACAGAAAATGATAACCTTTATAGAGGATGTGGGAAAATTGGGACACTGATGCATTTTTGGTGGAACTGTGAATTGGTCTAATGATTCTTGAGAACAATTTGGAACTTTATCCACAGAATTATAAATCTGTGCATACCCTTTAATTCACTACTACTCTCTTTATCCCCAAGACATCATAAAAAGGGAAATGTATTTAATTGTTCAAAAAATATTTATAGCAGCTCTTCTCATGATGTTAAAATATGGGAAAGAGAAGTGATGCCTATCAATTAGGGAATACCCAAACAAGCTGGAATATAATGTATTCCTATTGTATTATAAGAAATGATGAATACACAGGTTTCAGAAAATCCGGGAAAGACTTCTTTGAAGTGATGCCAAGTGAAATAAGCAGAATCAGGAAAATGTTGTACATAGTAAGGGTAACACTCTGTGATGACCAACTTTGATAGACTCAACTCTTTTCAGAAACACAATGATCCAAGATAAATAAATCACCATCTATATTCAGATAAAGAACTGATGGACTCTGAGTGCACATTTTTCACTTAATTTATTCTTTTTCAAGTTTTTATTTTCTAATATGCTCTTTTTTTCACAACTCTGATTAATATGGGAATTTGTTACATGATGGCAATGTATAACCTATATCAAATTGCCTATCATTTTGGGAAGAGGGAAAAGGAGGGAGGAGCAAAAAATTAAAACTCAAAATCTTGTTAAAATTGATGCTAAAATTGTCTTGATATATAATTGGAAAAAATAAGTACTATTTAAGAAATCCAGAAATCACCTCATTATAGATATCCAAAAATGAATACTCCCTGGGATGTAATAGTCAAATTTAAGCTCCCAGTTCAAGAAGAAAATATTGCATGGATTAATAAAGAAAAAAAAACCTAAATATCATTTAGCTACAATTAGGATTGCACAATATTTAACAGCTTCTGCAAAAAGGAGCAGAGGTCTTGGAATATGATATTCTGGAAGGCAGAAGAGTTGGGATCTCGGCCAAGAACAGCCTAGCCAACAAAATATGTATAATCCTTCAGGGGAAAAGGGGATTTAATGAAATAGAAAACTAACAATCATTGCTGATGAAAAGATCAGAGCTGAACAGAAAATTTGAATTCAGACACAAAACTCAAGAAAAGCCTTACAAAGAAAATATGAAAAAGAAATCATGAGGGATTCAATAAACTTGAAGCTATTTCATTCCTATATGAGAAGGTGATACATGTAAGGACTTTATCATTATTAGAACAGTTAAAAGGAATCTACATAGATAGATGGTGCAATAATAAGTTGATTATATAGGGATGATCTCAAAAAGAATGAAGGGGTGACAAACAGGGAAACTCTGGGAGAAGGGAAAGCCAGAATGAGATATTTTTTCCCATAAAAGAGAGACTCAAAGGGAAGAAATTTTACAATGGAGGGGAAAATGGGAAGAGTAGCAACTAATGCTTGAAACTCCTTATAATTATAATTGTTAGAGTAGAGAAGAATACATATATACACAATCAGTTTAGTACAGAAAATTATCTCACCCCCCCAAAAGGGAATATGGTAGGAAAGATATAAAAGAAAGACATGAGTGATAAAAGGAAGAGTGAATTAAGAGAGGAAGTGTTCAGAAGCAAAAAGAACTTTTGAGGATAGCAGAGGGAAAGAGAGAGAGGGAGAGAGAAGAGGAGAGGAGAGGAGAGGAAAGGAGAGGAGACAAGAGGAGAGGAGGGGAGAGCAGAGGAAGAGGGAGAAGCAGAAGAAGAAGAAGAAGAAGAAGAAGAAGAAGAAGAAGAAGAAGAAGAAGAAGAAGAAGAAGAAGAAGAAGAAGGAAGAGGAGGGGAAGGAAGAGGAGAAAATGGAGGAGAAAAAGAAAAGAAAAAGGGTTGGAGAGAAATGTGCATTTGGCAGTCACAACTATAATTCAAGATGGGATGAGTTAATAAGTAAACCAAAAATCAATGGCAGAATAGATTAGAAATTACAATCCAAGAATATGTTGTTTAAAAGACAAAGACAGACACAGAAAATATAAGGGGCAAGAGCAGAATCTATTATGCTTCTGTGGAAGTGCTGCAGGGGCAGCAATCATGATTTCAAGCAAAACAAAAGTAAAAATAGATTTTTTTTTTAAAAAGATCATCAGCAAAACTATATTTTGCTACATTTTTATAGACAATAAAGTAACAAAAAATACAGGAACTTTATCTGGCAAAAGTCTCATTACTCAAAAATATATTGGGGAAGTGAATCAAATTTTTAAAAAAGGAGTCATTCCCAAATTGATAATTGGTCAAAGGATGTGAACAAACAGTTTCCCAAAGAGGGAATCCAAATTATTCTTAGTTTTATGATATGTACTAATCACCATTAATTAGAGAAATACATATTAAAATAACTCTGAGGTATCACTTCACACCTCTAAGAAGTGACAAATGCTGAAGGGGATAAGGTAAAATAGGTACACTAATTAACTCTTGGAATTGTGAGCTGGTCCAAATTTTCTGAGGAACAATTTAAAACTATGTCCTAAAAGACTATAAAACTGTGCACACTCTTTGAACCATAAATAACAATACTAGGTATAAATCCCAAAGTATCCAAGAAAAGGAACAAAGCACTTATATGTATAAAAAAATATTTATAACAGCTCTTTGTGTGGTGGCAAAGAATTAGAAATTTAGGAGATACCTATCAATTGGGGGACATGAAAAATTTGTTGCATATGATTATGATGCAGTACAACTGTATAATAAGAAAGAAGACAATAGTTTCAAAACTTGGAAAGACTATACATTGATGAAAGTGAAGTGGGCAGAAATTAGACATCAGTGTACACAGTAACAGTCCAATTGGATTGATAATCAACTGTGAAAGACTTTGTTACTTTTATCAATCTAGGATTCAAAACAATTCTAAAGGACTTGTGAGGTACAATGCTATCCACCTCCAAAGAGAATGAATTATCTTGGAGTGCCTACTGATGTATAATGTTCTCACTTTACTTTTCCTTCTTTTCTTGGGAATATGGCTAATGTAAAATAATGTTTTGTATGACTTCACATGTATAATTTATGTCATATTGGTGGCATTCTCAGTAGGTAGGCTATGCTAGGAGTGAGGGAGAGATTTTGAAACTCAAAATTTTAAAAATATATTAAAATGAATATCTTTTTTAAATGTGATGAATGAAATGAACAAAAATAAGAGAATAATTTATGTAATAACAAAACTATTAAAACAAATGACTTTGAAATCTGTAAGAACTATAATCAATATAATGACCTATGATTCCAGATGATGTCATGAATCTTTTACAAAGAGGTGATGAATTTAGGGAGCAGAATCTTACACACACGTACACACACACACATACAGACACATACACAATTTCATGTATTGAAGGACCTTTTCTCTCCCTATGCATAGGTGACACAAGAATTATTCCCCATCCCCCCTCCCTTTTTTGTACAGTAATTTTCTTTTTCAAAAGAAATCTTTGTAATACTCTTGAAGATGGTCATGAGGTCCTATAAAGCAACTGACAATGGGAAGGGAAATGAGGGTAAGGTTTTAAGAAACACTATGGAGAGGGAATGAACTGGACTTGGGAAATTTTTAAGATTAAAGTGTAATTCAAGGGCATCTAGATCCAATTATTCAGTCACTAGCTATCTTAGGCTGGTGATATATATTTAGAATTGGTGGAAACCCAATATAAATGTTGATTACATAAGATTTTTATTTAAGTGAATACCATTTCTTTTTATCTAAGTAGGAGGTTCATTCTACAATGAGAGTACTGAATCCTTGTTCATCTCTGTAAATAGCTTCAGAGAATATGATAGTCAATAATTTCCAAGTCATCACTTTGTTATAATATGAAGTGCTGTCACTGTTTTTCTCTGAAAGCAAATACAATAATCTCTATTTGTCATTTAAAACATTTCACAGTCTGGTTGCAATCTTCATTTTCAGAGATATTACATATTTCTCCCCTAGTAGAATTTTCTATTCATCCAAACTGGCGTCCTTGCTCTTTCTTCAATTCAACACGTCATTTCCCATCTCTGTTCGTTTGTAGACTATTTGTATCTGTTCTCTTGCAGACTCATAATTGTAATTCATTCCCATTTTACCTCTGCCTCTCAAAATCCCTGGTTTACTTCAAAGTTCAGCTGGAATGCATCTTCCTTCAGAAGGTCTTTACTGAACCCCAAAATATCAGTGCTCTGTCTCCAAAATTATCTTGCATTTATACATGTATACGTATGTATCTCTATGTACACACACGCACACACACATGCACACTCAAACACACACACACAACTTCCCACGTAGAATATAAGATCCCTGGTGACAAGGACTGGTAGTAACCAATAAATATGTGTAATGAAAAACAAATCAAAATATCAATAAGGTTTCTTAAAAACCAACAATTAAAAACAAGATATAAGTGAAGAAAAGATGTGGTGTGACATTAAAAAAAAAAACATTAACTATTTTAAAAAAGGTCTTTCTTCATGGAAAAAGCCAGGGAGTAGTAATCAAATTATCCCTGAGCTGATAAATATTTGCAAAGTTTTCACTGAAACTTAATTTTGCATGCCTGTATTAATAAATTTGTGCAAAAGGATGCTTGATAATTGAAAAAACTGGTAAAATTAGAGCAGTGCTACATACAATGCTATCCTCTGTAAAAAAGAAAAAGTTTCGTATTTTGTGTATCTTGAATGTAAACATTTCAGAGTTTTTGTTTGTTTTAAGGGAGTTTGGGTAGTGAATGGGTATACTCTACTTCTTGCTGGTGCATTATATTATCACATTTTGATCTCCCTGTCAAAAATAAAGTAACCTCCTCCTTTATCATTTTGCAAAGCATTCTTTATTGACAAGAAGCACAAAATTGCATTTTTGAGATTACCTGAATTATACATGACCATATAGCAACTTTTGATCCCCAAAACACTTTTCTCATTTAAAAAAGAGAAAGTAAACCCCTTTTATTCCTCTTTATACAAATAGTAGCTCTGATTCTTCAGCAAAAAAGTTGCTTTAAAGCTAAGAATACCTACTATGGATGAGCATTGATCTTCCCTGTCACATTCAACAAACTCTGACTGAGGAATGGACATGAATTTGCATATAGCACCTCATGGAATTCCTGGGATGAAGCACTTCGTTCCATTAGTTTTTCGTGCTGACTATGAGAATTTTCTTTAACACTGCTGAACTTGAAATAAAGAAGATAATTGCCCCCATCAACAATATCAGAGTTCTGTGTGCTCAGGATATACAGATATCCTTTTTTGTGTAATGAAGCATACAACTTCAATGTGAAAAAAAAAAATTGTTGTCCTTCATCCCCCCACCCCTAATCTTCATTCTTATGTACTTCCCCCATATTTTATGGTAAAGTAATTTTACACAAAGCTATATCTTTGGAAGAAATAGCATTCTATGAAATCCTGCATTCCTGCATTTTTCATTATGATTTTTTGGATCATCACAGTTCCTGACATACTTTCAGAATTTTTGAAAACTTGTTTTTATAAAGAGGCAGGTACTTCTAACAAGCAGCACCCAGCTGTACATTTATGATCCAATGACTTCCAGTGATTTTGGTTAACATCAATGGCGACACCAATTCTTTGCTGATTTAAGCTTCACAGAAATATGTAGAGCATATCCTTACGGCAGAAAAGAGGCACCCTTAAAATATGATATTAAAATATAGATGTATAATACATGAAATAATTTATATATGTATATACACTTGTCTTCACCCATCTATACATGTACATTGTGTGTATGCATACACAATATGTAACACATAAGTATATATATATATATATATATACATGTATATATACACATACAATTTAAATTTATACATATATATGTGTATTCATACGTGCATGCAAACATGCACATACACAGTTAAACCTCACACTTCATTCTGACTGTGTTTTTGGTGTCAGAGTGCAAATGAGGAAATTACAGCTCAATGAAATTAACTAATTGGCACAAGTCATATAGAAAGGGTAATAAAAACTATAACATCCAAAATCTTTTTCTTCAAATATCTTCACAAATGTTACTATGAGGACAAATAAAGAGCGTTAGATTTGGAGTCAAGATGATACTAATTCAAATTCCCTCTTTGATACTAATAGCTATGTGGTAATGGAAAAGTAATATATCAATTAAGTAATACAGAGGATAGAGTACTGTAATTATAATTGTAATTTGAAGATCTTCCCTACCCCCTAATAGGCTTTATGTAATCACATGGAGTGTGTGGTGGGAGGAGTTTCCTGAAGGCTGGAGCAAAACTCAGAGGAAGCTGGGAGCCAGAGCATCTAGATGGTGGGAGAGAGAACATGCACTCATGGAGATAGCTAGACTTGTGAGTGTTGGTTTGTGGGAAGGCTAAAGAATAAATAAGGTAGTTCTCCACTGTGTTAAGCTGTATTAACTTCTAAGTTGCTATAATTGATTTGGTTTTCTGGTCTTTGAATAAATGTTTTGGTTCTGTCTTCTATACGGAGAGCCTGTTATATATTGCAATTGAGAACTATGCTGGTGCATTTAGAGTCATTGTTGGAGTTATGAATATTGCATTGGTGCTACATTTGGTGACAAGGATAGGATCGCAAAATATTGGACCTCTATTTGGAGGCAGAAAAGATTTAGAAGAAGATATGGAAATCTCAGGATGGCAGGATTTACCTTATTACTCCCTAGCAAAAAAATGGGATAAAAGTACAGGGTTCTGTGAAAACTGTGAACTGAGGTTACAGAAGGGAGAATCTAGAGATTTAGAAACATGTTGGCAAGGAATACCAGAAAAAGCAGGGAGAGAACTGAAAGGGGAATGTAGAAGAAGCTAGGTTTTACAAACAGGTTACCATATTATATGTAAGAGCAGAAACAAGCTGGTAAAAGAAAACTGATGGAGATTAAATTAGCTATTTTGAATGAGAAATATTCTGTGTTACGACATTCAAACTCTCTTTTAGAAGAGCAAGCTGGAGGGTCTCAGGTTCTAGAAGTGTGTTTGGTTCATACAAGGAAGAAGAAAAGTAACAGGAGGAAGGTTCATACAATTTTGGCAGAAGCTGAATCTATTTGCCCTGGCAACAACTTCCAGGGGAGTGCATGGGTGGAAAATGATGCAATGTTAAATGATGATACTTTTACAAGGGCAGAAGTTTGATCCATACTAAGAAGAAAGCAGGAAAAGCACAGGGGCCAAACAGGGTTCAGGAAGATAATTGCAGATTTCACTCAGTAGAAGGTTACTGATAATTAATCAGATTCACTTAAAGGATGGGAAAAGAGTGTCTTGGACAGTGAAAATCAGTGATGAAGGGACCAAAAGAGTATGGGTAGATAGTGTGGATTGCTTATAATTTAAAGGTATTAGTCAAAATCCTTTTGCCCAGTACACTTTTAGAGATTAGCGTATTCAAGGAGGTAACATTATGACTAATCTGTTAGCTTTAGCAGCTGATGGATACAATAAAATGTATCCCACTGATTCTATGTGTCCTAAGGGAGACAGACCCTGGTACTCAGAGACCATAGGAGAAAGTTAAAGGAACAGGTAAATGAAAATTACTATTATGGTGGGAGATGCAAATGCATATCACAATACGCCCTTAGCAGTTTCTCAGAGAAATATCATAGTGAAGAAGGCTCCTCCTGCTTATAAGCGTCTAATTGAGACTTTACTAAATGGTGAATTAGAGAACCCTCTTTCAGAGGTGCTGGATAAGATTTCACAACTAGGTGACTTGGAGGACTGGAAAAAAGATAAATTTCCTTGAGAGAGAAGAGTAAAGAGCCAGCAGATTAAAAGTCAGAATAGATTGACAAGAAAGGACTTTTTTTTTACTGCTCTGTTGAGAGCAGTGATAGATTTGGGAAGAACTGATGGTATTCCAGCTAATGAACTATACAAAATGTTTCACAAAAAGAGGTTTGATGTTAGATGGAATAGAGAAGTAAGAACTGCCCCTACAGATCTTTCTAAACCATTACTTTGATAGTGAGTTCATGGACTCCAGAAGTACAACTGATCCTATATCTGTTTCTTTTTGGCTTTATGTCTGTTAAATTTGTTTGTGAGATTTGTTTCCTGCAAACTTAGTACTCTCTAACTGCTGATGCCTGATTGTTTAAGCAAGATGTCACACCCTGCCCAAAACTGTGATGTGTCACCCCTGGAGCTGGCATTGCTCCATATAAAGAACTGACCTTTCACATGGGATCTCCTGAAACTGGTGTCAGCCAAGCTCTGGATGTCAGCTAAAGAAATGACCTCTTGATTGGGATCTCTTGCGGCTGGGACAGCTCTATGTTCAATTTCAGCAGGAAGTAGCTATGGAAGAAGAGAACATTGCCTTTTACCCCAATATTTTGAGCCCCATTTGTTCAAGGTGAAGTGATGGGGTGCTTGTGCCCAAGCCCTCACCCTAAGATATTGTTTTATGTGTTCATTTTGTATTATCCTTTTTATACTGTTTTAAAGTTTTGTTGACACCAATTACCCCATAAATTACCCCTAAACTCCCATTAACTTACCTAATGAAATGTATTGTTAATATATTTTTGCTATGTAAGTGATATGAAAGATCTTGGGGTTAAATATAATGGTAAAGGGAATTTGAAGATCTTCCCTGCTCCTTAATAAACCTAAGGGAATGTGAGGATGTTCCCTGCCACCAATAGGCTGAGTGTAATCACATGGAGGCTCTGGTAGGAGATTTTTGCTGAAGGGTAGGGCAGAGCTCACAAGAAGTTGGGAGTCAAAGCAACTAGATGGTGGGAGAGAGAGGATGCACCCAGAGAGACAGCTAGACTTGTGAGTGTTGGTTTGTGGGAAGACTAAAGGATGGTGTGACTCTCTGCTGTGTTATGATGTATTAACTTCTATGCTGCTATGACAAATTAGGTGTTCTGGTGTTTCGATTTGGTTTTCTTGTGTCTGAATAAATGTTTTGCTTCTGTATTCTATATGGACAGTCTGTTATATGTTGCAACAGACAACTAAGCTCACATATTTACAGTCACTATTGATGCTGTGAATATTGTGTTGGTGCTACAAGTAGTAGGCCTGGTGTTAGGAAGACATAAGTACAAATCCAAATTCAGACACTATCTCTGACAATCTGGTCAAGTTACTCAACATTTGTCTCAGTTTCCTCAGTTGTAAAATGAGTATAGCATACTAGCTATTGTGACATAGTCTACTACTCAGGGCTATGTGAGGATTAAATGAGATAATAATATTTGTTAACTAATAAACATAGTACCTGGCACATGGTAGATGCAATGTAAATGCTTACTGCTTTTCCTTTCTTATTCTGCAGAATGGGGAAAATAAGGCCTATAGTTATAATTGCCACTCACTAATTCTGGGAGGTTATAATGAGATAATAAAGGTAAGTTGTGTTGCAGACTTTATGCCTTATACTATATCAATGCAAGTTATTATAACTATCCCATCTTTACTTTAATCCCCAAATATATAATCTTAAATATCACATGATATATGTTATTAAGCAAATGAAAATGATGTTGTACAAAAGCTATGTCTAGGGAAGTGGAGTTTTCTCTTGGGTGCTATATTTAGCTTTTACTGATAGCACTTATAATCCTTTAGTGTTATAGTCTGAAAAAAAAGCTTAAGACCTAATAAACAAGAATGATAATTACAATAAGAAGCTACTAAAATCATGTGTTAAAAGGGAATCTCTCCATTGCTTTGGTCTCCTAACCCATAACAATGGCTTTGAACTGGTATCTTTTTGTCTCTTGGCCTTCCCTCACCTGAACAGACATTTTTTTCCCTTGTCTGAGGTATAATAATTCTGTCTTGTAGCTCCATGACAGACTATCTCATTAGCTTGTTTATGTCTCATCATTTAGACAATATGAAGTCTTTCTTCTCTTGTTTCTCTTATGTGACTTGGATATACATTATAGATATACAGTGAACTGTCTTAGTATTGAATAGGAGATAAGTAAACTGAAATATGTTTAAGACTTGAATTTCAATAATCCCTATATATTCTCTCTTGTTAAAGAACTGATGATGATAATGATGGTGATGATAATGATGATGATTTTTATTACTATTGTTGTTATTTAATACCAGTGATTCTACATGCCAGAAAATATTTTAAAAAGGCATGATCTGAAAAGAATCCCCTTACACTAAGGGAACAAATAAACAACAAAGTTATAATAAGTGTAGATAGGCAGTAGTATATTATGAATGGTAACTTACGAATGAGATGTGGCATGAACAACAGCAAGATATAAGTACTGGTATCTGTATACTCATGTGTATGGATGGCGTGCATGTGTCTGTGTGTGTTTGTGTGTGTTCATGTGCATGTGCATGTCTATCTCAGAGAAGAGAGATGAGAGAATCACTCTTTGAGAGTGAAGAATAATTCTAAATATACACTAAGTTATATACCAGTCAATCTTATGTTTGTTTTATTTTTTTATGATGAGAGCTCCTTCTACCAGCATAGATCATTGTTCCATCTAAAAGAGTTGACATATCACAGTGTTCAGAGGTGCAAAGTGACTTGACCCTAGTAATAGAGGTAGGTAAATGTCAGTGTTGAAATTTGAGCTCATGCATTCTGGTCTCTAAGCCCAGCATTTCATTCATTGTGTCACTTTGTCTTTCTGCAGCAGTGTCTATGAAATATCAAAGAAACAAGGAAACAAAACATAGTACAATATGAATGACTTAGGCTAGGTACTTTGTGGAATATGAGGACAATTTGACTGTTTATTCTCCTGAACATCACTCTTTATTCTGGGTCACCAACATTATTTTTTTACTCTATTGGCAACTGCATCCTCTACCCACCCACTCAACCTCACTTTCACCAAGAAAATATAGCTTTTTAGCCAGGTTATGTGTTAAGTGAACTTTTCCTTAGAGACTACATTTAGAAGCAGCTAGGTGGTGTAGAGTGTAAGAAGCAAGAAGACGAGTTTAAATAATGTGTCAGATGCTTACTAATGGCGTGACTGGGAAAGTCACTTAATCTGTCAGATTCAGTTTCCTCAACTGGAAAATTAGGATAATATCTCCCCCAAATAGAGTTATTTTGATAAGCAAATGAAATAATATCTATAAAACATTTTATAAACATTAAAGTACTAAGTAAATGTTAACTTATTAGGAGCACAGACTTTACTAGTGATCCCAGTACCAGTCAGAAACTTATATATGTTGTACAGTCTTAAAAAGTTGCATAAAGCACTTAGAGGTTAAGTGAGTTGTTGAGTGTCAGAGGCAGAATTCCTACTCAAGTCTCATTGGTTGAAGACCTTCTTTCTGTCCACTATACTGTAGTGTTTTTGAAATAGTTATCGTTATTTTTTCATCATTCTGACATTGGTTTTTGAGTTGTATTAATATTCATACAATTTCAGGCCAACTACACATTTAAAAGATGCTATCCAACTTGGTTTGTGTTTATATATTCTCTTTTAAGGAGTGATATTCAAAAATATGTGTGTAGATGTATATGTGTGTATGAATATATGTATGTATACATATGTATTACATAGATACACATGTTTCAATTTAATAAAGTCATTATTTGTTAACATTTGCTGATTTCTCTGGTAGTAAGTAGGTTATAAGTGATGGAAGTATAGGTTGTGTGTTTTGAATATAAAAATTCTGGGATGAGTTGAAATTGTTTTTCTTGAAAGTGAAATTTCAATCCCTGAATATAGAAACACCATTTCATATACTTTTTTCAATTAAAGATTTCAAAAGGAATTGCAATTTCCAACTGTCTTATAGCAACAAAATTTAATTAACCTTCACCAACATATACTTTATAGTTTTATGTGGGAATACAGTATGAACTAATTGATCATACATAATTGACATAATGGAAATGCAAAATAAAATAATGGTCAAACTTTTCAAATTAGTTTAGACTTTTGAAAAGTGATGATTTGGAAACAACTTATTTAGGCCATGTTTTCCATCATGATCAATATAATAAAAGTGAAACATTCTTTATTATCAGAAGATAATCTCTCAAACAAAATATTAATTTCCATATGAGATAATATTCATTTCATTTTTTCTTGGACACAATAAATATCGTAATTCTAGTGAAAATCAGCTTGAGATCTGATCAACTGTATTTATTTTCATTTGTCAATGTGATTCATTAAGCAATTCAGTATTTGATAAAAGTTTGTTGCTATCATTTTTTATGATACTAAGGATGTCATTGAGTCATTTGACAAACACTATCATTATTTTCCTGAACCAAAAATATTTAAAAAGGTTTATCAAGCAGAGAATCATAGCCATGACATCGCTGCTTATCTAGAGTGGTATCATTGACTGATATTGGTGTTTCTCTACCATAAACAGAGTCTTCTCTATAAATAAGAGGAAACAGAAGAAGAAGAATGTTGGGGTTCGTGAGGATTTCAATTTTTCAAATTTTTTAAAAAATTTCTAATTTTTCTCTCTTGCTAATTACCAAGTCCTCTTAGGTTGCATATCTAAAATAATGGGTTTATAATATCTGCCATATTGAACTTTTAGTCTTGTAGTGAGGTGTAAATTAAATTATGAATGTACATTATTTTGCAACTTAAACGTATTATTGAAAGGTCAGCTGGTATTGCCAATATGTTCATGTTTGTCATTGTTGTAAGAAAAGGGAATCATTGTAAAGGTGTAATTTGAAGGATGGTCAGGACCTAACAAAATCTTTGTCACTAACTTCTCATGGCAAACCTTTCTCCTCCTACATGACCTGAAATTTTGAATCTTTGAGATAATAATATATTAAAAAGAGAAAGAAAGAAAAAGAAGGGGAAGACATTATCTGTGTGTTTATAATTATGAGGGCTGAAGAGAGTGGGAACATTTTTAGTTATCCTTCAGTAATTAAATGCAGTTAATACATAGCCTTCTGACATACTCTGATTAGTACATTAGCAAGGATTATTTTAACAGAATAATCAAATTTTATCAGTAGAAACTCTTTACAAATAGCCTTGAATGCCTTAAAGTGAAATTATACCTAAAGTGCAATGATAAACCAGGTAAATGGCAATTAGTGAGGTCAGAAAGGTTAGGACAATTTCTGGGGTTAGGCTCACAAATGAGATTGAAAGAGACAATGTAAGAATGATATGGCCAGAGGGGGCAGAGCCAAGATGGCGGCGTAGCAGCGGCAACATATCGCAGCTCTCACATAGCCTCCCCAAAATACCCATAAAATAGGACTCTAAACCAATCCTGGAACTCCAAAACGCACACAAAGATACTTCCCTCTAAAGTCAGCTCGGCTATGAGGAACCATATCAGCACTGCGAACCAAAACCAGCCTGGCCTGAAGCCGCGGCTGTGCCCTGGGGGCGGCTGGACGGGAGGAGCTCAGGAGCTGAGGAGCTTCAGGTGAGCGGATTAGCAGCAGCTGTGAATGGCAATTGTGAAAGGGGGAGATAAGCAGTCCGGCCAGAAGGGCTCCAGAGCGGAAAAGTGAAAGGCAGAGGTTGTGCACCGGCCTCAGCTTTGCAGCTTCCCGCCCGCGGCCTGCAGGCATCAGGGGGACTAAGCGATTGTTCTCGGCCAGAGCTCTCGCGTTGAGTGGCCTGGACGAATCACCGTCTTGGGCCTCGGTCTTGGAGTCTTTATTATCCAGTCTGCCGGAAGTATATAGGAAGAGTTCCCAGCCTCTCCCTAA
>CM053583.1:138483310-138526931 GCA_028627135.1 Pseudochirops cupreus
AAAAAAAAAAACTAGAGTATGCTATGATTTTTGTTCTAAAACAAATGACCCTCTTCTTTGCTCTTGCACTTTAGGGGCATAAAAATAGCAATAAGAAGACTTCTTTAATTATTCCACATACTTTTATGACAACAGTAATATTTATTCTTCATCCTAGCAAAGATGAACTTGAGACCAGTTCCCAGTTATTTGAGGGAAAAAAAATCATAACTTTGGAATTTTCAGTCAAACTTTGCAAATATAAGAGCAGAGTTCTCAGGACATATAATGCATAAGCTTAGTAAGGTAAGTTATGGTCACTGTGGATAAAAATTGATCAATCAAAATATAAAAGCAAAGGAAAAAAAGAAAAGAAACAGCTTGTTTACTCAGTCATATTTTATTGGAAAGACTTCAATTGTATATGTCTTTGGCAATTCTCCATAAATTTCCTTTGTATTAATAGTATTTCATCGGAGTGTTTTGGATAAAGCCTCATGAGGAAAGTCTTTATTTGCCTCAGGATAAACCACTTTGCTTTCTGTAAAAATACCAAGAAGAAAACAGAGTTTACTGTAAAATTATTTATATGCAGGATATGTTGTAAGAATGATAACCTGTAAAAATACAAGAAAAGGAAAAATTTTTATTCATGGGTTCAAGCCAAGATGGCAGAGTAAAAGCAGGGACTTGTTTGAGCTCTCCCCCAAATCCCTTGAAATACCTGTACAACTCTGAAAAAATTCTAAAATTACAGAGACCAAAAAATAACAGAGTGAAACAAATCTCCAGTCCAAGACTGCCTAGAAGGTTGACAGGGATTTGTTTGTTGTACTGGGCTGGAGCTGAGTGCAGTCCAGCATGGGTTGCACCATCATAAATGGGACTCCAGGAGGTCTCAGGGAACTGAATCACTGGCAGCTATGGTGATTTGCCCATAAACACCAAAGACAGCATAGGAGGTCAGTGGGAAAACTCTGTCAGACCTGGGTGAGAGAGGCTCATGGTTTGGTTGTTGAGGTGGTGGCAGTGGCAGTAGCAGCAGTGGCTGCTTCCAGGAGCTCCTGGTCCACAGATGGAGTGGGGATTGAGTGGCTGATCAGAGAGGGATTGCAGGGATCTCTTTGCTGGTGCTGAGGCAGGGTTCATTTGCTTTGCCCTGCTTGGATCTGGAATGCAATGCTGGGAGGTGATCCTGGCATGAGGAGGAGGATTGGTGGGGCAGAGCTTGTGGCTACAGTGGAGAGGAAGTCCTCCATACAATTCAAAGGCAGAAAAGAGTGCTTATGATCACTCACAGACCAGAGCACAGGCCAGGGAAGGAGTAAACACCTTTGATCATACCACCTTGGAAGAAATGAATATTTACAGTCCCCTAGAAGTATTCCTGAAAACAGTTGTGCAAAACCCCTGAAGTCTGGGAGAGGATACCTGTATTAGCAAGCACCCTAATTCACCCCAGATGGCCTACTAGCACAGGTTCTTTAACGTACTTTTAAAGGAAAGACTTCTCAAAAAGGGATTAACAATCCTATTTGAATTACAGATAAGGAAGTGAGTATAGAAAATAAAAGCAGGTAAATTAGCATAAAGATCAAAAGATAGGGCTTCAGCTGTTTGAACATAGCAATATTGCTATACACTTTACAGAATTAGTGGATTGAGGGAGCACAGACATCTAAGTAGTTGGGGGGCTCTGAACTTATGGCTACTCAGAGTCTTGAACAGGAAGTCAAAAGAAGTTACAATTAGCAAATTCCCAAAGCAAAATATGAACCTCCCAGAATATAGAACAAAGACTCTGCATCTTATTGACTGAGTCCTGAGGGCCTTGGAAATCTTGTGTTTCAGTACTTAATTGGAAACTTTCCATAACCCAGAACCTTACTAGTTCTGGGCCAGGACTCTATGTTACTAACAATGGGCAGGGAAGATCTTCAAATTGACTTAACATTACAATACCCTACATACTGGAAGCAGAGTCCTACCTTGACAAAATGTTACAAAGTCAAATATTTGAGGAAATGAGCAAACAGCATTAAAAAACAAAACAAAACAAAAAACAAAAACAACCTCAGACTATAGAATCTTACTTTGGTGACAAAGAAGATCAAACACCCAACCAGAAGAAGATAACTTAGTCAAAGCCCCTACATCCAAAGCCTCTAAGAAAAATATGAATTGGGCACAGGCCATGTAAGAGCTCAAAAAGGATTTTGAAAATCAAGTACGAAAGTACAGGAAAAAATGATAAGAAAAATGAGAATTATGCAAGAAAAATCAAGAAAAATGAGTCAACAGCTTGCTAAAGGAATACCCCCCCCAAAGTACTGAAGAAAATATTGCCTTAAAAATAGACTTGTGGCTAAAATACGCAAATGACAAAAGAAGTCCAAAAAGCCAATGGGGAGAAGAATGCCTTAAAAAGCAAAATTGGCCAAATGGAAAAGAATGTCTAAAAGTTTACTGAAGAATATAATTCCTTAAAAATTATATTGGAAGAAATAGAAGGTAATGACTTTATGAAAAATCAAAACTTTATGAAACTAAACCAAAGAATGAAAAAATAGAAGACAATGTAAAATACCTCACTGGAAATATCACTAACCTGGAAAATAGTAGCAGGAGAGAAAAGTTTAGAATTATTGGACTACCTGAAAGAAATGATCATCAAAAGAGCCTCATTTTTCAAGAGCTTATAAAGGAAACTGTCTTGATATTGTAGACTGAGTGGGGAAAAAATTGAAATGGAAAGAATCTATCTATCAGCTCTTGAAAGAGATCACAAAAGGAAAACTCCTAGTGTTATTGTAGCCAAATTCCAGAATTCCCAAGTCAATGAGAAAATATTGCAGGAAGTCAGAAAGAGACAATTAGAGTACTGAGGAAGCACAGTAAAGATAACATGACATCTAGCAGTTTCTAAATTAAGGGATAAAAGAGCTTGGGCTATGATATTCTGGAATTTGAAAGTTCTAAGATTAAGACCAAGAATCATCTACCTAGAAAAACTGAGTAGACTACTTTAGAAGAAAATGGACATTCAATGAATACAGGGCTTTTAATCATTCTTGATGAAGGGATTAGAGCTGAAGAGAAAATTTGACTTTCAAATACAAGAATCAAGAGAAGCATGAAAAGGTAAACAGGAAAGAAAAACCATAAGGGGCTTGTTAAAGTTGAACAATTTGCATGGTGATATTTGTAATTCCTGAGAACTTTCTCCATATTAGCATAGTTGGAGGGAATACATACACACATACATACACCTATACACGCATATACAAATATATACATGCATATTTGCATATCCACACATATACATATATACATACACACATATATACAGAGAAAGAGAGAGAGAGAGAGAGAGAGAGAGAGAGAGAGAGAGAGAGAGAGAACAGGGTGAACTGAATATGAATGGATATGTAAAAATAACGTTAAAGGGTGAAAGAGGAATATATTTGCAAAAGAAAAAAAGGAGAGATAGAATGGGGTAAATTATCTCAAATAAAAGAGGTAAGAAAAAGCTTTTACAATGGAAAGGAAAAGGAGGAGATGAGAGGGAATATTTGAAACTTGCTCTCATCAGATTTGGCATAAGGAGGGAATAACATACACACTCAATTGGGTATCTTACTCTACAAGAAAGTAAGGGGAATGAGATAAGAGTGTGGGTGGATGAAGGAAGGGAAGGGAGAATGGAGGAGGTGATAGTCAGAAGCAAACACTTTTGAAATGGGACAGGGTCAAAGGAGAGGATAGATTAAATGGGAAGCAAGATGAAATGGAGGGAAATATAGTTTGTCTCTGACAACATGACTATTATGGAAGTGTTTTACATAACTACATGTGTATAACCTACATTGAATCACTTGCCTTCTCAATAAAGATGGGTGGGAAGGGAAGAAGGAAGATAATTTAGAACTCAAAGCTTTTAAAACAAATGTTAAAACTTGTTTTTACATACAACTGGAAATAAGATATATGAGTAATTGGGTATAGAAATACATCTTGCCCTACAAGAAAGGGTGAGGAGAGGGGATGGAGGGGTAAGTGGAGTAGTAGAGGGGAGGGCAGAGTGTGAGAAGTTGCATTAAGAATGCATTCCATCTTGTGGGGCACAGAGATGAAGAGAAAATTTGGAACTCAAAGTCTTGTGGAAATAAATGTTGAAGACTAAAATAAATAAATATATTTTTTAATGCAAAAAGCATGTATCATAAAGTCAGATCATATCACAGTTAATTGAATTGCCTGCCACACAATGAATTGTGTTATCCATAAAATGGAAAGACAAAGCAAACCAAAGCAAATCAAAACAAAACAAAAAACCATCTACCTTAAAGAGTTGTCTTTGTTGTATTCAGTAGTTCCATTACTTATAATTTATGGGTGGTCAAGGATAAGAACTGCCCTAAATCTATTGGAAGAGATTGGTTATTATCTATACCAGTGGACTCTTGCCAAGGATATAGTGCATCTACCAGAAAAGGGAAAACAAAAAGAAGGTAAAACAGGTTATGTTTTTCTAAACATTAAACAGCAATTGCCCTCCATTTTGTATGGAAAATACATGTTCCAAATAAACAATTTGTCATAAAATTAAATGTATCATAATTCTTATTTAGAATTCATCTAAATATTCTAGACATAGGTTTTGTGCTGCCTGAAATTTTGAGTAATATTTTTTTTTCTTAGTCTGGGCATTATACCACTTTTAGAATGCCTCTGAAAGCAATACCTCCTAGCAGGGCAACTGTCTTAATCAATGTGATTATATATCTTCAGGAATGAGACCTGGTCTGGAAGTACCAATGTTGATTATGGAGATCATTTCATTTACTAACTATAAGTTTTCTTTAACCTGGTTTTTGGTTTGTTTATTATTTTGGGGGAAGAGAAAGAGTGGATTATAAGTGAGCCAGAAGACTGCTTTGGATGCAAGTTCTACAGTATCCTTGGGAGGGGGAAGAGGGAGAGACACTCTACATATCAAACTCAAAATTCACTGTCTTCTTATAACCATCACTGAAGTTTACTTTCTTCTTAGGCTTATAAAAGAAGCTTCATAGGCATAAAGATCTTAATTTCATGTAATATATACCAAACCAAAGACAACACAGTCTTATCCAGCAAGGTTAAATTGGTCATTGAGGACTGCCTAATGATATATGACTGGAATCTCTGATTTTCATCAATCGTGGAAGTTTTGATCCAACCCTAAGTTTTCCTCTAGACCACTAACCATAAACATCCTTCCCCACTCCAAATCCCTTATAAACTGAGCTCTAGTTTTTCTTGTTTGTTTTGTTTTTGTTTTGTTTTTATTAAATTAAATTATTACTCTGAGTAAATATCATGGGGTGATTGTGCAATGTGGACCCTGGAAAAAAAATCCCCTTCTGCTTAAAATTTATTCATTGTTAAGGAAATATAAGAGGGAAGAAAGCATTTCTGGACATGGCCACTATATTGATGCTATTCAAATGTGTAATTTATGAAGATGAACACAAAAAATCAAAAGAGCACTACACATACATTATATCTGAAGTGCTTAGTGTAGTGTCAAAGAGTATCAGTAGCGGCTTAGCTGAAAGATGGGCAGATACAGTAAGGATGCTCAGCCAACTGACTTTAAAAGAGTAAATGTACAAATGATTTGATATTGCAGCCTAATAATTTGAAACCCCACCTCCATCACTTTCTTCTCCCTAGCTCCATCCTCTACTCTTTACCTTTAGCACCACTTACTCCAACTAAGGTAATAGAGCATATCGGGGAAAGGAGAAGGGGATGGAGAGAAATGAAGCACCTGACATCTGTTTGAGTATTTGAGGTTGGTAAATGGAGTTTTTTAATAAACATAAATAGGAGATAAGGAGCAGTTGCAATATTACATGAGAGTTTCATAAAATGGGAAATTTGAGAGTTGGAGAGCCAAGTAGGAGTGAAGGTTTTGACTGATAATTCTGCATTTCTTTCTAAAATAAAGAAACCTAGTAGCAGATAGTGTTCTTTTTAATCATCACATTACTTCTTCCCCTAAAGTTATTATTTTAAGTTTTATTTATATCTGCTTTGTATTAATATTTGAGTATACTAGTTGTTGTTTTCTTCCCCTACTAGAATTTATTCTTCTTGAGGCAATGAGCATTTTGTTGGTTGGTTGGTTGGTTTGTTTAGTTGATTACCTGTGGATTTGTATTAGCAATGCTTAATAAATGCTTGTTGAATTGCATTCAATTTAATTTAAACGAACTATATTAAACTGAATTAGTGTAAAAGCCCTACTCTACGTGAGTCATCTGGAGTCAACTAAAATAGGTCTGATATCTGATTAGATACTAGTAGCTTAAAACATTTTGAGAATCAAGAAGCCGTGTCATCATAGCATATCAAAAAGATAAAGTATAAGAAATAAAATCAAAAGACAATTCACCTTGGCTCTTTGAACTCTATCATACGTACATGACTTTGTTTTTCTGGCTTTTGGATTTAGACATGACATTATAGAACTTATCCAACTTAATTAGTTTTGTGAACCTTGACTTGTCAGGCTTCTCTTAACTCTATGTCTCATGGATCATTTGTCATTATGTTGCTTCCTGTCCTTTGGATTGAATTTTTCTTTCTTCCCCTTAGCCTACTTTTGTACTCTCTGTCTTAAAGACATCATACTAACAACTACATATCTGGAAGCTGTGCTATAAATCCCATAAAGATAAAGATCAAGGAGTCCTTGGGCATGAGATGGTGGAAAGAAAGCCCCAAATTGAGTGCAAAGTTTCTAACTTCAAATTACAGCTCTACTATTTCTTCTCTGTTTAATCTTTGTCAAGTCACTTCTCTCTGGGTCTCACTTTCCACAACTGTCAAATGAAGAAGATAAACTATCTATTTTTTATTGTCCATTTCAGTTATGAATTCTATACTCTTACAATTCCAGTCATAAAAACTAAGAGCAATTTTCCATTGCACAAGCAGGATTAAACATAAACATTCAATTGAAGGTAGAGCGTACAATGAATCTTACACGTTAAAGTTTAGAAGATCCAGATATCAAATGGGTCAGCTATACTCTGTTTCAAGACATAATACTGACTGATTTAAAAACATCAGGGTGAAAAAAGTAAAAAATGTTTTCTATTAAATAAGAAATACATCTTGGAATAAAAATAAATGACTGCTTGACATAGACCTCAGTCTAAATTCATTCAAAAAACGTCATTTTAAATAATTTTCTATTGTGACTGAAATGAAAAGACTGTCCAAATAGAGTTGTTCAGTTTCAATGAATGCATTTTCCTATTTTTAGTTTTATTGTTTGGTTTTGCTCGTGTCTACTGTTTTGGGAAATTGCAATTTTATTTTGATGTTGTATAATTTATTTTCTGTCATGTGACTTTCATTTGATTATAGCATAATACAATTTATATCAGCTTCCATCCACAGAGTGTTTTTGTGATGAAAATCAAAAACTAGAGAAAAAGAATGGCAGTGGTTTTCTAAGGTGTTAGGAAAATCTTATTTGCTGATAATGACGGAGTCCAGGTAGCTGGCAGAAATACTTCCAAAACGTTAGCTCTCCAATGTCAATGAACAACTGCAATTCAATAATTCTTCACATCTCAGCTTCATGGTTTCTTCATGGCAAATGGAGAATCTGAACCACATTCTGAGATAAGAACGGCATTCAAAGAAATGCAAAGAGAGCTCTTCACCTACCTACTGATGTTTTTTTTTTCCTGCTCTATACAACAGCACCAGATCTAAGTTCAAGTTGCTGAAAACAAACAATTAGAAATCAAATCAACACCCTCCTGGCCTGGCAATTGAATGCCACAGTGAAATAAGAATTGTAACAATGCAAGATAATAGCCTGCCTGACTCAATGAATAAGGTTTAATGTCCTTGGACTAAGGCAAGACCTGGGCAAAATTAAAAAGTAATGCAAAGCTCCTTGGGCATCTCATACTGAATTAGTATGCTAGTGCCTGTGCCTACTCACCAACTATAATGAGTACTGTTGGGCTCATTTATGGACCCTGCCAACACCCATGAGCAATAATGTGTAAAATGCCATTATTTGTAGGCCCATGGAGACACACCACGTTTTCATTATGCTGCCATTTAAAAAAAAGGTGCTTGTTTTGCAGGCTGGATTCTGTGTCAAAAAAATGGATTGGGTGTCATTTCAACCCAGTGATGTTGCGCTAATCTCCTAAAGGCCTCTGTCTGTAATCTCCACAGGACATGAGTCCATTTAGAAGTATGAGCTGTTCTCCCAGGTGGCCACTATTGAGGTCTTTAATGTAAATTCAAAAGCAAAGGCTTATCAGGATGATTCAGAAATTGCTTCAATGCTGTTGCTGTCTATAGGAAGAAAAAAAATCTCCACACTTCCCCCAAATCCAGGGGCAACTTCTAACTTTTTTTTACAGTACCCACAAGCACCTTTTAATTATAAAGAAATTGGTTTTGGTGATAGCTGCCCTGTGACCAATTGGATTAGAGGCATTTCTCTAGGCGATTACTCAGTTAACTTAACCACTGCCCTTGTGTAGTAAAGCATGATCAAAATGTAAAGTGGAAAGGATCTCAGTCTTGAATTCCTAATCCCTATAACCTAAATACTTCAGATTGTTTAAAAAGAAAGTAATAACCATCAGTACTGGGAAAAAGGGAAGAAGAATGGGCCATGGATCAGGACTTTTGGGTCACATCAGAGGAAATACATAAGCATATAGAACATGACCTGGATTGCTTTAAAAAAAATTAGGAGCACACTCTTTAAATTATAAGTGAAGAAAGAGTTTTTAGACAATCTTGGGCATTTTACCTGGATCTAAGTGCTAAATATTTTTAAACGGCTGTGACAGAAATAATCTTCAAAACATTTTATTAAATAGATGCATTTATGCAATTTACTTCTTTCTCTATCTTCAAAATATCAAGTGACCCATACTTACTTGCTTCCAATAAAGACAATAACAATACTTCCAATTATAACATTATGTTTTCTTAGAAGACTGTGAGTATAGTGAACCATTTTCTAAAGAATAAGGGCCTAAAGGCAAGTTACCTATCCTTTTTTTGAGTATTAGATGCCAGTTAGGATAATTGTAGTTGGCCTGTGGTGCTAGGACTCACCTATGCATAAGAGTATAGACCTTTGGAATAGACAGTAATTGGGGAAGGCAGAATATCCGGTAGAAAGTAAAAGGCAAGACTCATATGGAGAGGTCAGAATCATCTGAGAGCATACTAGTAAAAGGAAACTATGTGAGGCCAGTCAAATGCCAGTAAAGGAGGAAAAAAAAATAAAAAACATCCAAGACAAGAAGAGCTTTGGAACTGCTTTATATAATCTGGCTGTACTATTCAGGGTGTACACTATTGAATTACTGCCTGAAATAGGTGCAAACTAGGCACCCTAGGCAAAGCGAGGGAGAAGAATTCTGCATGGACAAAGAAAGTTTGTTTTATGTTTTGTTTTGTTTTGGAGAAAGAAGATGTGTCTTTTAGTACACACTACTGTGGAGTCATCCAATGGCACTGAGGTTTGGTCTCATAGCTAGTAAAAGTTAGAAGTAAGATTTATACCTGTGTCTTCTTAACCCTAATTCCATCAAATCCCTCTCTTAACTATGAAATATATCATATTATAAAATGTTATATATGTATAGTATAATATTGTAAAACTCAATAAATAATATTGTTTTGAATACTTTTAATAATTATAAAAATTTGCTTCTATAAATATAAAACATTTTATTATAACAGCATGCAGTGATATTCCCTTTTATGCATGAATTATGTGGTGTGACAGCATTATCATCAGTATCGTATCACTACTAAGTATAATCAACCACATTTATATCCCATTTTGAAGTTTGCAGAGTTTTGCATTCTTTTATTTCAGTTATTCTTCATAACAATCACATAATATAGGAGCTACAGTTATTTTAATCATCCTTTATCCAGATGAGGAATTTGAGATTCAGGGAGTTTCATTGGCATGTCCATGGTTGCACACTTATTCAGCATCAAGAGGGATTTGAAGCTTAGACTTCTTGACTGCACTCAATCCACTAAAACAAAGGTTTTTTTAAAAAAAATTATTCTTTATTCTCTAACATTTTCATGCTTGCTGTCAGAAAACTGCTGTTACCTTTTAAAAATGGAGCAATGTAATATATTCTTCTGGTGTAACCAGCTTTTTTCTAGATCTAGTATGCTTTTCCAGAGTCCCTTTATCTCCTTAAGTTTTTCTTCCTTTTGAACTTGTGATAATGGTCCCAGGAACCTTTGATGAATATAAGATGCTAACTTGAACTGTATTTCTCTTCTCCCCCCCCCCCCAAAATAGCATACTATGACCACTAAACTCAAAAGAAGACTCTCTCTAACAAGTTATAAAATACTTTTGTTTTATACAATGAAATATCTGATTTGTTTAAAATTATTTTCATGGGCAAAAGCAAAAATATGTATCTTGAGCTTTAATGTTTGATGTAGGATTGACTAAATCTAACACATTTTTTAAACATCTATTTTTCTTGTTGTTGTTTTTAAATCACCAAATTCCCTTGATGGCTTGCTTGTTGTGAAAAGAAAAGTTCTGCCAGTGAAGACTGTCTCTGGGGTGTTTGAATCCCTCTTTCAATTGAACTCCAATAAAACAATGATATTTCTATTTGAGTAGCCACGACTCACCACTGTGGCTGCTTAATGCTTTATACCCCAGCTTCCTGGAATAAGAACCCGGCAGTGTGACAGAACCTTATGACATATGAATAAATAGATGAGAAAGCTTGTCATATGGAAGGAATAAGAAGGAGGAAAAGTCTTTAGAAGAAAATAATAATTTTAACAAGGTAATATCATGTATAACATTTTCCTCCAAAGATAAAGACCAAATTACAAGGAACACACATGCATGAGCACACACACACGGACAAAACTGATGATGCTGTTCTTTAAATACAGATAATTACAAAATAAATGTAAAATGTCACTTGCTTTTCCAGTTAACTCATATTTACATCTCAATATTTTTTTTCTCCTTGATGGAAATAGACCACGCAGCCACAAAACAAAGACAAAACAAAAAGAAACAAACAAAAGCAGGAAAAAAGGCCATTTTACATTTGGAACAAAGTAAATAGGGTCATAGAGGAAGGATTTACATATGCTAGTAGAAAAGATTATATTTTCAGATAGACAGTTAGATGGACATAGACAGATAGGTAAGTAGAAGGATAGCAGACATGTAATTTTGTCAGTGGCAAAGCTAATCTATATTACCATTCCTTTTTGTCTACTCTTTGAAATATAACCTTCAAAAAACATGCATAGCTATAAAAATATACTTCTTACTGTCTACTACTTACTCAATCAACTCCAAATTAGCCAGTTTTGTTTCCCACTCTCTCTTCTTTTGGATCAAGTCAAGGGAGTGAGTCAAAAGCTATTTATTAAGCTCTTACTCTTTGCAAGGTAATTTGCTAAGAACTGTGGGTACAAAGAAGGGCAAAAACAGTTCCTGACCTCAATGAGGTCACGATCTATTTATCAAACAAAGCTCTTCATATGAATCATCTAATTTGTTTCTTTAACCAATCCTGTGCAGTAGGTAATACAAGTATTCTTTGCTCATTGTATGAATAAAAATAGACTGACAGATTTAATGTTTGGTTCTTAGACACTGTGTTCTCCTCAGGAAAGAGTTAGGGAATGAGAGATAAAGAGAAGAACTGTAATTCCACTGGTATGGAAATTCATGGAATAAGGATCTGTCTTTACTAAAACAGATGGGTACCCTCTCTATGAGTCTAAGAATTACCATAAGTAATTTCAGACATTTGAATCCGTATCTTCCTGTTTCTGAAGACAAGTTTTCTATCCACTACCCTACACATGTGCTGGTAATACAAACACAGAAGTAAGACAGAGCCTGACCTGAAGAAGACTCCATTCTCTTGGAAATGAGGGTAGAATTCCTCATTTTCCACTATATCATTAACAAAGCATTTTTTTTTAAATTATGCTGAACAGGGCACAAGGATGGTCTGAGTAGCTTTTATTTCCTTACACTTCAAATCCAGTTAATAGTTCAAAGATGAAAAATATATTTTGTGGTGGTCACAATGTTTTCATCATCATCATAATCATCATAACTAATAATTGTTATCCTAAACAGGTTGGGCAAGGGGTTACTAAACATGGAGCTAGGGATAGCTGGCTTCATAACACACATGTGAAATGGTATGTTATCTCAGGCCAGCCTTCCCCTTGAGTCTGAGATTCCTTACCTCTTCAATGAGGATAATAAACCTCATCAGGTTGTGAAGTCATAAGAAGTTAACGTAAGTATGTTTCTCATCAACTTTAATGTATTAAATAAATATTGGTTGCTGTTACTAGACATAACATTGATTGGTCAATGAATGTAAAGGCTAACTTTTTACTATTTTTACACCTGCTTTTTCTGCAATAATCTATAACTTCATCCTATTTCACATAGCAATAAATAGCTTGTTTGTATTTTGGAGAATTGAAAAATAGATAACCATTTTTATTTTCAAGGGACTTGAAGAGTTTCCCTAGATTAGAAGGAAGAGAAGGAGCACGAGGAAAAAGAAGTAGAGGAGGAAGGATAGCAATATTTCAAGTAGCATCACAAATCTAGAGTTCAAATGGAACATAGAGGCCATCTTCTCTAAATACATCATTAAGGGGATGAGAAAGCTGATTTCCAAGCAGGTTAGGTGACTTTCCTAACCTTACATAAATAATACAGTATCTAAACTGAGGCCCTCTAAATACAGCACCAATGTACTTTCCCACTACATTTGCGGGATAATAGAGTAAGCTTTGAAAAGCAAATTTAAAAGAGAGCACCTTTTAGTTTTTCAATCACCAGTAACAGAGACATTAAAAAAAGAAATGGAATTCTTTTCTATCAATTCATGTGATCCAGACAACTTTGAGTGAATGAGTAATCATCAACTGATACATTTAGATTTCATGGTTTGCCGATTTTGAACATTCCCTGAAAGAGGACAAATGGTCTCTGTCTTGCCCAATTATTGGGGTATAAGTAGTGGTTGGGAACCTTCAATCTGGAAGCCATATGTGGCCCTCTAGGTCCTCAAGTAAATTCCTTTGACTGAATACAAACTTCACAGAATGAATCTGTTTAATAAAAGGATTTGTTCTGTAAAAGCTGGACTCAGTCAAAAGACTATACCCGAGGGCCTAGAAGGCCACATGTGGTCTCTGGGTCTCAGGTTCCCCACTCCTGGTATAAAGGATATAAGGTATGGAGAAGAGACAGTGCTCTATAAAACACAGGAGAAAAAAAAATTTGGATTCAAATACTACCTTTGAGTTGTATTTGCGTTTGTGTGTGCATGTGTGTGTGACCCTAGACAAGTGAGATAGCCTTTATGCACCTCAGATAACCACCAAGGATTTAGCTACCATTGCATAATAGAATACTTGTAATCTGTCTTAGTGAAGGGAGTTTGCATCCTGAAAATTATCTACTCCAACAAAATCTCAGGTCCTTCACACATGTGCATGTAGACCAATTGTAATATATAATTTATAAGTTTTCTACTTCTTGTGTTTCAAAAACTCATCACTGAAGTCAGCATTCCCCACCTATATTTTTTTTTACCTAGTCTTTTGTTTTAGATCCCCAACAATCTTAAATGGAATGTATTGCTAAGGAAATTGATTTGTTACTCATTATTAGGATTTTAAAACTGTTGTCACTTGGTCACTTAAAATCTCCCTATGCTTCTAGTTTTATTGGTTTTGTGCCATCTCTCAAGCAGCTATCTCTCTTTGATATTTTACAAAATAATTACCTAACCATATGTTGTAGTGTACTTCTTTATGTATCTCCTTTCCCTAAAATAATATTTTTACAATAAAATGACTTCTCAGAGGTTTTGAAGAAACAGTAAATATATTTTAATGTGCTTGCTGCACTATAAGGGTTTTCCTGGTGTGAGGGTCATATCAGCTTTCATCCTCCACAACTTCGCTGTCCTCTCTAGTACCCCCAGAACAGTGATTCTCAACCATCTAGCATCAGATCAGAGGGAAGACTCCTCCCCCACCATTCACCTGCCCCATTCCAGTTCAAGAAAATATTAAAGAGGCAAAGAATGACCTCTTTTACATAGTCAAACAAACAAATTAGCCTGGAGGGGAGGATGACCCTCTGAGTTTCTTTGGCAGGACAGAAAACAAAACAAAACAAAACAAAAGATTAACAACGTTGTGGCTAACAAAAAAAATGAATGGAAAGAGAATTCTGAAATGAGTTAATTTTGATTTAAAATTGCATTTAATGTTTGAGATTACTGGGGTCAGGTGGCATGCTGGGAACCATAAAACTAAGTCAGGGAATTAGTAGCAGCATATAATCAAGGACAGATAAACCAATGTGGCCAGCTTTAAGGAATAATTAATTAAAAGTTGGTTAACAATGAATGAATGACAAGACCTTTCACTAATATAGAGCTCATGGAAAGTAAGGGAACTTTTAGGACAAGAAGTAAGCATATCATTCCTAGATCACAGACATTACTCATGTGAAAAATATTTTCAGATTTATTATGTATAAATTGATCTCTTCCTTCCCAGGATTTTAGGACTAAATAAGAGAGAGAGGTTCCCAAACTGGGGACCCAACTATCCTGTTCCAGTTAGACAACATAGCTCTTCCTCCCTTACCCCTTCCTTTTTTTCTCTATTTTCCTTTTCTCCCTCTTTCCAGAAAGGGAATCATACTCATACTTAAAGTTATTTTGCCCAAAGGAATATAAATTTTGATTACTGAAACCTCACAAGATATCTTGGGGTTTACAGCCTAGATTTATTCTTTTAGGACCCTGCCTTCAACCCAAATCACTCTGACTGTCATGGATTAGGCAGAAATAGGTCTTGGACCAAGCCTTATTCCGTCGTTTTTTGGGATCTGATGACTCAGAGTAAGTATAACTACCAATTTTTTTCTGTTGTGGCAAAGAAATACTGAAGGTGTCCCTTTGCAGAATAATTTGTTTGTTTGACTATGTAAAAGAGGCCATTCTTTGCCTCTTTTCTTTCATAGCCTTAGTCACTGAATGCATATTGCCATGGATAAACTAAGACCTGGGAAAGACCTTAGCTTACCCAGCAATCATCAAAATTATTTGGTACTGGCAAAGAAATAAAGTAGTAAATCAATGGAAGAGGTTGGGTGCATAAGGCAGTGGTTAATGAAGATAGCAATCTCCTGTTTGATAAATCCAAAGACTCCAGCTTCTGGGGTAAGAACTGACTATTTGATGAAAACTGTTGGGAAAACTGAAAAAAATGGTATGGCAGAATCTAGTCATAGACCAACATCTTACAACATTTACCAAGATAAGTTGAAAATGGATACATGATTTAGACGTAAAGGGTGATACCATAAGCAAATTAGAAGAGCAAGGAATACCTGTGAGATTGATGGAGAAGGAAAGAATTTATCATCAAACAAGACATAAAGAACATTATGGAAAAGTAGAGTTGTTAATTTTGTTTACATTAAATTCGAAAAGTTTTTGCACAAAGTCAATGCAAGCAAGATTACAAGAAAAGCAGAAAGCTAGGAAACAATTTTCACTCCCAGTGTCTCTTATAAAGGCTTTATTTCTAAAATATGTTTGTACTCCCAAAACTGTGTGCAACAGAAATCCTTATAATACTCAGAGTTTTCTCAAGTTAGGAAGCAGAAAAGAATGGTTTATTACCATCTCAAGAAAGAGCCACCCTCCTGACAAATGGTCAGGGAGGAGAAGCAATTTACAAAAGGAAATGGTGAGGTTATAAAGCCCTAATGTGGAATTCTCCCCTCCCCTCTCCTGACTCTTTTCTTCCATTGGCTGGAAGTTAGGTGTACAATCTAAGCCCAACAATCTACCTCAAGTACTGGAACAAGGAAACTGTAGACCACCCAATGTACATTTGAGAAAGCACTTCTGTCCTTATTTGGCATATCTTATGTGCTGAAGTGTCACTGAGAAGAGGGGTGACTCCCTACCACTCTGAGTTTTAAGTCCTTGTAAATCATCTGATTTACATGAAGGGGAGCTTGGGCCTCTTTCCCAGCAAAAGCCTTTCTAGATTTTAGAGTATAGTATGAGAAGATTTCATTGATCTCACTCAAATATATAGAGAAATTAGTTAAATTTTTTAAGAATGAAATTCATTCCCCATTGATAAAAGGTCAAAGGATATCAACAGACATTTTTCAGAGGGAGAAATTAACACTATCTGTAATCATATAAAACAAATACTCTAAATCACTATTGGCTAGATAAATGCAAATTGAAACAACTCTTAGGTACCTTCTCACACTGATCAGATTGGCTACCTTGACAGAAAAGGAAAATGATCAATGTTGGAGAACATGAGGGAAAATTGGGGCAGTGGTTCATGGTTGGTGAAATGATGAACTCACCTAAATGTTATGGAGAACCATTTGCAATTGACCTCAAATTGTATATACTCTTTCATCCAGCAATGCCACTACTAGGTCTATATTCCAAAGAGAGCATTACAAAGGGCAAAAGAACATGTACAAAAATATTCATAGTAGTTTTTTCTTTGGTGGCAAAGAATTAGAAACTGAGAAGTTGTACATAAATTTGGGAATTGCTGAACAAGTTGTGGTATATGAATGTAATGGAATACTATTGTTCTATAAAAAATGAGGATGTGAATTTGAGAAAAACCTGGAAAGACTTGCATGAATTGATGCTGAGTGAAGTGAGCAGAACCAGGATAACACTGTACACATTAAAAGAAACATAGTTTGATGACAAATTCTGATAGACTTAGATCTTCTCAGCAACACAATAATCTAAGACAGCTCCAAAAGACTCAAGATGGAATAAATTATCCAAATCCAGAGAAAGAACCATGAACTCTGAATGCTGACTGAAGCATGTATTTTCTATATTTTTTTCCTTTTTCCTTGCTTTTCACTTTTGTTCTGATCCTTCTTTCATAACTTGACTAATGTGTAAACATGTTTCATATGATTGTGTATATATATATACATATATATATATATCCCCCATTGTGTATATATCTATATCTTTATCTATATCTGCATCTATATCTATCTATATATATATCCCATATTAGATTGCATGCCATCTTGAGGAAGCAGGAGAGGAAGGAGGGCAAAAAATCATTTGGAACTTCGAATCTTAAATAAAAGCGAATGTTGAAAACTATCTTTACATGTAATTGGGAAGAATACTATTAAGAAAAGAAGGGGGAAAAAAGGCCTTAGTGTATAAAGGCTGTGGTCTCCAAATGCATCTGGGGCCTTTTCCAGTGGTACTGATCTATATCTTGCCCCTGGATGCAGGCCTCCAAAGAGAGAGGGTGATCCATCACTTTACACAATCCTGCATTGCTTAAATCCAATTTACTTGCAAATCATGATATCCCTTTCCAATGTCATCATCCTCTTCAAGAGTGAAGGACAGAACAAGTAAAGCCAGAGAAGAGATGGAGGGCTGGGGAAGGAATGTCAGAAGAATGGAATAAGAGTATACTCTAGAAATATGGAATGATTTTATTCAATGCTTCTTCACTATACCAGGCTATTTTTGATTTTCCCCATCCTTAGTATTTTTCCAAACTTGAAATTATTTTGTATTTATTTGTGTATTAGTATATGGTATATCCTTGTACACTTTTTTCCCCCAAAGAAGTTCTTTAAGTATAAAGACTTTGTTTCTTTGTTTCTCTCTCTCCCTTACTCCCTCCTCTACCCTTTTTCTCTTGTTATGCACAATTATAAACCTGGGAGCACAGTAGGCATTTAATAAGTGCCTTTGAAAAGAATTTGAATGTAATTCAATTTGTTTGTTTCGTTTTAATGGAAAGCTACAATGAATATAAAATTTTCTCCCCTGAGATTTCTTCTGCCTGCTAGAAATTCTGAACCTAAAACTATACCAATATTTATCATTTGCCCATTTCTGATGGCAATGACATCCTTCTTTCCAAAGGAGCTTTAAGTAATCCACAGTACTGGAAGGACATTTTTAAAAATTCTTATCATGAAGGAATAGGTTACTCTGTATTCAAGTGAAGACCAGATTACCACTTGTCATAGAATGCCATCAAAGCAAAGCTTGAAGAGGAATCAGCTGGCCTAGAGGGTTGCTTAAGCTCCTTTCTGACACTCTGCTTTTGTGATTTGGTGATCTTGTGAAATACTTAAGCAATAATTGTACAGGAAATTTAACATTATGCCAATTGTGATTTTTTTTCTTTTTCTTTCTCTTTTCTTTCATTATCTATAGGATTTCATACTTTCATTATCTATGGGATGAATATTTTTACTGAACCTTTGAAGGACAAAATAAATAATGAGCAAGAAAGCAGAGACCATATCATGAGCCTCTGAGGGATTTGGTCCCTTTGTACAGCCCCATTCCCTAAAGCAACTCTATATACGTTTTTGACTCTGTCTTTACGTGATTTTGTGTCCTTCCTTGGTGTAATTTATGTTAGAGTGACTGATTCTACTTCTAGTTTCACTAATTATGTTGTCCCTCTAACTTAATCTTTTCTGTCCCTCCTGAGGCATTTCAAGAAAGTGAAAATATTAGTTAACAGCCCTGGCTTACTGGCTCAGGTGATATACATGGTAATTTCTAGAAGGGAATAAATATTTATTAAGTGCCTTCTATGAGCTACACATTGTGCCAAGAGTTTTATAAATATCACATTTGATCCTCAAAATAATGCTATGTGATATTTATTTTATCTATTTTATAATTGAGGAAACTGAGGCAGACAGTTAAAGTGACTGGTCCAAGGTCGTGCAGCTAGTGTCAGATGTTGAATATAAACTCAGATATTTCTTGCTCTAGGCTCAGTAGTCTATGTGCTCTCTCTCTCTCTCTCTCTCTCTCTCTCTCTCTCTCTCTCTCTATATATATATATATATATATATCACCTAACTGACTATTATTTAATGATATTATTCTTTCATTATGCTAATATATCAGTATTCTATCAATGGCTAATATCTAAAATTTTAGACGAGACCTGCAAGACAGACTGGTGATGGTAGGTTGCTGTGGGTCACATGACAAATAGGAGAGTACTCGGGGGCAACCTTACATTTTTTGTGGGTAGCCCAAAATCCTTTGGCAGGCCACAAGTGGCCTATAGGTTGTATATTGTCTAGGATTGTTATAGACTATTGGTGAATATTCATCTTAATACACAGAAAAAGGAATCCACAGGAAACAATGTCCATTTTGTAAAAGGTGAGAAAATTAAGGGACAAAAATGGAGCCCTGAGTACCATCTATAATCACAGAAAAGTGGTTCAATATCTAGGTGCTCAAAATTTCTGTGGGGTAAACAAGAATGAAAACTATAAAGTAGAAGAGACTTTTACTTTAGAATCTCGGCTATGATGAAATGGTGATTAAAAGCAAGGAAAAGATGAAGGAGTGTGATAAAAGTATATGTGTATCTCTTACTGTCTTTCTATCTTTCATCTATCTTTCTATATAGTTAGATAAATGAGAATTAAATTTAAATATCTCTAGAAATATATATACATATATATTTAGAAAGATTCATCTATATCTATCTATTCTAGATAGATATTTATATAAATACATGCATACACATATGTACATATATATTTAAATCAAACTCACATTTATAGCTTTAGTCACTGTTTGTGTACTAAGAATTCAGCATAGGTGAGATAGCAAATAGAGCACCAGGGATGACTGTATACATAAATACATTTTAAATCAGCGCTAAAGCAAACAAAACACCAACCATAAACTTGGCAAATAGCTTTCCATATCAACAGGATATCTGTACTTCTCAGGAACTCCAGTGGTAAATCAGGAGTAAAGGCTGTTCCAAAACATGACTGGAATAATAAAATAAGCTATCAAACATTTTGGGAACATCAATTGCTCATTTTGTTAATGAAATTTATGAAAAGACACGGATAAGAGACACATAGTATGGAAAGCAAGAATGTTTCTTAATCTGTACAGGTAAGGGAATATCATTGCCTGTTTGAGCATTATAGCTACATAGAAGTTAAAGTTTTTGGTGATTAAAATCTCATCCAAAAATTGCTCTACTTTTATTTAATTTTGTTTTATTCTTTTGTCAATACCAGTAACCACTTTACTTTCTTATAATGCTGCTAGATTATATCTTTTCACCAATTACTTGAAAGCACTCCACTTCTCTCCCTCCATGTACTATTCCCTCATGACATTCCAGACATGAAATCATAGTCACCTCCTTTTCCCACATGAGATAATCCAAAAACTCTGATACATATAAAGACTCAATTAATTAATAATACATTCCATTTCCTCTCTGTTAATCATGATCCATTTACCTCCATAACTGCCTTCAATATTCCACCTTCATGAAAACAAATATTCATGATTCCCATCCTGTTTATCTCACTACCATTCTGTCTTTCATCCTTCTCATTTTCCCAATTACTCTTTACCTCTGTTGGTTAGTAGGTCTGGTATTCAAATTTATATTTCTGCCACTGCAATTATATACTGTTTCTTTTGTTTTCGTACTACCTTCTTTCAGACTATTTTAAGCAGAGACTGTCTACTACTTGCTCTAGCACTTGTTACAGTGATAAATAGCATATTTAATGTGTATTATAAGCATGTGATTAGTTAATAACCCACTCATACAGCTTAAAACTGTGAAGAGCATATTATAATTGAAGATGAGACTTGATTTGAAATCCTACCTCAAATCTCAAATGCTATCTGCATGTCCTCGTACAAAACCCCTGGTCTTCTGAAGACTCAATTTCTTCATCTGTAGAATGTGAATAATAGTGTTACCTACCTCATATCTCCGTACATTCCAAATTGGATGCCCAATAGACATGTTAAACTTAATATGTTCAAAACAGAACTAATTTTCCCTAAATCCTTCTCCGCTCCTACTTTACTTAACACTATAGAGATAACAACAGCATCCCAGTTCCTCTGGCTCACAATCCAGAAATCATTCTGGGATTCTTCACTAACTCTCAACCCCCATATACAAACTTTTGCCAAGGCCTCAATTTCACCTATTTGGCATATTTTAAATGTGGCCCCTTCTCTCCTCTAACACTGCTACCATTCTAGTAAAGGCTCTTATTAACTTACACCTTGGCTATTGTAACAGCCTGGTGTAAATATTATGCAAGTAAAGTTCCCCCCACTCCAATCAATCCTCTAAGCCAGTAAAGTGATGTTGGAATTACCAGAATCAAAAGTGAAACAGGTGAATTAATAACCAATGAATAAAATAAATTAGACTCATCCTTCTGATACTCCACAAACTTCAGTGGCTGCCTATTGCCTTCAGTACCAAACACAAAATTTTCTATTTGGCATTCAAAGTCCTTCATAGCCTCTCTCCTGCCTCTCCAGTCTTCTTATTCCTTACTCCATGACATATACTCTTTGATCCAGTAACACTGACATCCAAGTTTTTCCATAATTAACGCACTCTGTCTTTCAGCTCTGGCATTAGTCTAAACTGACTGTCTTAGCTGTAATGTTCTCCCTCCTCCATTCTGATAAAAGACCTCTCTGTTTTCCTTTATGTCCCAAGTAAAATCCTGCAGCAGCAATCACACTGGCCTACCTAGCATGGCTGTTAGCACAGGTTCTTATATTTGTTTTACTAGGAATGATAGCTCTTTAAAGGGTCAACAATCTTTTTAAATCACATTCACTACCTCAGGGGGGAAAGTCAGCATCCTGAATTCTAGAGAAAATACAGAGAACATACAAGCAGTGAAATAAAGACCATCAGACAAGGCTTCTAAATACCTGAGAAATTAGCACAGATAAAGAGACAGATCCAGACCTAAGCAATATATACAGTTACCAGAAAGAGAAGCACCAATATATGGATTTTTCAAAACCAGGGTGCTCCTTAATGGCTACACAGTTTCATCTGGTCAAAACACAAGAAAACTCTTCCAATGAGTGAGCCTCAAAGCAAAATGCTAACCTCAGAGTTTATATACCCTTTTTAGAGCCAGAGGGCATCACAACCTTCATGACTCAGTGCCTAATTAGAAATTAACAATAAGGTGTAACAGCCTTCCTGTAAGTCAGCCTCCACTAAGCAAGCTTCCCTTACTGGATTTCACATGAAGCCTATTAATGGGCAGGAAAGATCTTATATCCTATCAATATTATAAATCTACAGGAAGACTTCCCCAACACCTTTATTTCCAGTGCTTTCTCTCTGCTGAAAATTCCCTATTTATTCTATATAGTGCTTGATTTGAATATATTTATTTACATATTGTCCTTCAACTCCACCCCATACTTCTTGAGGGAATGGATTGTCTTTTACCTCTCTTTGCATTCCCAGAACTGAGCACAGCACTTGAATGTGGTGGGTGTTTAATAAAGCTTTGTTGATTTGTTGTGATAGATTCCTGAAGAATGCTGAATGAAAATTACATATTTATATACATCTTAATCTGTGGATGGCACTTTCAAAAAAAGGACTATGAATTAGGATATAAAAATATCAAAAATAAATGTAGCAAAAGCAGGAATATTTCATGTTATTTGTAAGTCGAGAAAATTATATTTAATAAAGGATCTTTGAAACATTGATTAAAATTATTTGGAAACTAAAATCACAAATCTGAAGAATGAAGTTTAAGAACAAATTATAGGGACCATCAATAATTTCGTTAAAGGAAATGAGTTAATATGCCAAGTTTTTGTGATGCAAGCAAAGCTGTACTTAGGAGAAATTATATCTTTCTAACTGTTTACATCAACAAAGGAATGAAGGAATTGATCAATGGATTAGGCATTGGGTATGCACCTAAAAAGATTGGGAAAAAACCTGCAAATTAAAAATCTCCAATTAAACACCAAAATAGGAACCCAGAAGTTCAAAAGAAATATTAATAAAATTGAAAGTTAAAAGTGAAAGAAAAGTAAAACTGGGATTTTTTTAAAAAGATAAACCATTGACTAATGTGATATGTTTTTTAAAAGAGTGGAGAAATCCAAATTGCCAGGTCAAAAATGAAAAAGGTAAATTTATAACCAATGAATAAAAGAAATTGTCATATATTCTTTCATTCAAGTATGTATCAACAAAATATTTGAATTAATATTTACAAAAATGTAATTTCCCCTCATCACTAAAATAAGAAATAACATAATTAATCCTGTCTTAGAAAAAGAAATTAAGCAAGCCTAAAATGAGCTAAGAAAAAAAAAATAGAACCAGTTGGAGTTGTAAGTAAATTCTACCAACATTTAAAGAAAATTAATTTTAATACTGTATAAATTCATTTAAAAGTAGTGTTATGGGAATCTGAAGATCTTCCCTGACCCTAGGCCCTTTGATAGGCTTAAGTGACTCTGAGAACCTTCCCTAATTTGAAAATATGCTCTGCTCCCTAATAAGCTAAATGTGGTCACATGGACGATGTGGTGGGAGGCTTGTTCTTCAGGAATGCCCACGCCTTATTACTTTGTGACTGGGCAGTGGGTCAAGAGGGCTGTGACATTCTCTGATCCAGGAGAAGGCTATATATACTGCTGATGTGAGGTTATGCTTTGGGGCTCACTTTGGAGAGAGTTATGTGATTTGGCCAGACGAGACTCTGGGAAGCTGCTGAGGCCCCTGGCTATGAAAACACAGATGTTAGTGCTTCCCTCTCTAGTAACTAACTAGGTATGGATGTAATGGTCAGACAGTTGGAAGCCTGTCTGCTGATCTGTTTCTTTGTCTGCTTGTAACTTCTGCTTGTAACTTTTGTTTGTACTCTCTGAAGTTCAGGGTGCTGACTTTTCCCCCTGAACTAGGTAAATGATATATGTTTGATTGATTAAAGTAAGATTATTAACCCATTTTGAGTTTCTTTCCTTTAGAAAAGCAGATCTAGGAACCTGTGCTAGCAGCAATCCTGGGTATGCTAGGGTGCTTGCTGATACAAACAGATAAAAGAATAATCTTATCAAATTCTCGCTATGACACAAATGTCATTTTGATACCTGAACCATTGATAGTCTAAACAAAAATAAAGTAAAAATACAAACCAATGTCCCTAATAAATATTGATGAAAAAAGAAATCAATAGAAACTAGCAAGGTGATTACAGTACTACACCTCCAAAATCATGCACTGTTACCATGCTGGATTTATACTAGGACAATTAAGTTCAATATTAGGTAAGCACAATTTGCTATATTAATAGTAAAAAGAACAAAATTATATAATTATTTCAAAAGACACAGGAAAAAGCTTTTTAAAAAAATAAACAAATAAAAATTCTTGGTTTTTTTTGTTTTTTTTAATAAAACTCTCTAGAAATTATGGGAATGAAGAGAGCCTTTCTTAAAATTATAAATATCATAGTCTTAAAATCAAGAGGAAGCAATGCATAATGGAGACAAGCGATAAAGGAGATAATACAATAAGATCAGGGATGAATTAAGCATATCCATTATCACCATTACTATTCAATGTTGTACTAGGAATGATAGCTATAACAATGAGATAAGAACACACACACACATATAAAGCATAAGCATAAACAATAAACAAACAAAATTATCATACTTTTCAAATACTATTTGATTTACTTAGAAAATCCTAGAAAGTCATATTAAAAAAAAAAACTTATGCAAACATGTTACACTTTTAGCAAAGTTGAAGGACATAACATAAACCTATACAAATCATTTACATATCTATATGTTACCAACACAATTCTGTATAAAGACATAGAAAGATAAATACCATTTAAATTAATTGCAGACAGTATAAAATACCATGCTTGACTGTTAAATAAGACAAAATTCTCATGGAAACCACAGTAGTGTGTGGGAATAAGACACTAACATAGAAAGCTATTATATACTATACCATACATGATTAAAGATTTAGTGAGTTATGGACAAAAGAAGTACCAACTGAGATTTGAGGTGGATGGGTGGGGGGCAGGAGAGCAGGTAAACAATGATTATTAGGAGGAGCAAATGGGATATAAGATCAGGTATTTGAGTTGGAATTTAAAGACTGTTTAGTGATCCAACATGTAAACAAAGACCAAGTTAAAGAAGTTAGGCTAAATAATGTAAAATTTTGTTTATTTTATTTTATTTTACTTTAGCATTCACCGAAGTCTAAATAATGTTTTAAGCAGAGCAACTTATATAGCTACTGTCAGAGAACATTTTGTTTTCATGAAGAAGAAAAAAACAACAACTCACTTCTAAATAAAATTATTTCTAACAACAGTGACAATATCTGCATTCCTCAGAATTTAAATGGCAGTTGAAATTATTTCTATATTGTTTATCTCTCTTTGGGAATTTAGAAATTAGAGTTCCCTGAATTTGTGTCCTTTGACATACAGCAGCAGCAGCAATTCTATGGCAGTTGAAAAACAATTGATGTATTTTTCTAAACAACAGGGTGACTAATTCTTTTGTTTTCCAAATATGAGAATAGTATTTCTAGATAAAAACTTCATGATTTAACCAAAAGAGCAATGTAACAGACAACAGATGTGATGCAATAGTAAATGGCTACAGCTTTCTACAACAGTTATTTCAAACATTGATGAGTCATGATACTGTTTCCATCTGTGATGCCCTCTGTTTTTTCTACTGACAAATCACACACACACACTCACACATACACAAACACATTTGCACATATAAATACACACGTATACCTATACACACACAAATATACAAACATACACAGTGTACAAGCCACACATACACACATATATGTGAGTATGCAAGTATGTATAATACAATTATTTTAATGACCCAAGATTCTCCTTGAACCTAGGACCCATCATATATGTACATATGTAATCACATATGTATACATGTGTATATGAGTCTCCAATATGCATGTGTATTTATGTGTATGGATTATATGTATTTTATGTGTGTATGCATATGCATGTGTATGTACATTGTGTGTGTTCAAGTGCATGTTTGTGTATGTATCAGTGAGCCATAGAATTCTATAGTTTCCAGAGATTTTAAGATTTTAAGGTGAGGTTCACCCAAAAGTTAATGGAGAGGTTCAAGGTGGGTGGGACCAGAATGCAATACCTTACAAACAAAAAAAGCAGACAAAAGAAATGGCATAGTGGGTATCATCAGTTACATGTAAGACCTCAAAATTAAAAAAAAAAAGGTTGGGTCAGTCATATGGCAAGATTTCATCAAGAACTGACAATGCCTGTGATCAATTGACGTATACACATTTTAAAGAAAATAAAAAGACTATCCCTCCTTCCCATGATGCTATGTGAATCCTTTGATATTGACAAAAGATGTAAGTGAATGCTCATGGAAACATTGTGAACTGCATCATCAGAGAAAATACACACATCGATGAATTCATAGATCCATGAGAACAGTGTAGTAAATATAAATTATTGTTAATAATTTCCTCATATGGGTCTTTTCAATATGATTAGCATTATTTTGTACTGCTAAAATACAAACTAAACATCTATAAATATACCTATTTAGACATCAATATATGTTATATGCACATATATATATATATATATATTCCATATGCAGTCCTATTTCAATTGTATAATGTTTTCACAACAGTCTGCTTTTTAACTAAGATGGAGTTTAGCATCATTTTAATGAACACAAATATATAATAGGCTTCCAAATGCAAAAAAATATATATATATATGTATCTATCTATCTATCTATCTATCCATCTATATCTATATCTATATATATCTTTAGAGTTCCATTCATTTGCTCATTCAATACTAAACAAATTTTATTAAGTCTTTACCATGAGCCAGGCAATAAGACCTTTAGGTGGTAGGGAGACACAACAACAACAAAAGTTCTCTGCAGAAATGACTTTAATCAATCAGTTTGGTATTCATAGATTATCTTTGATACTCCCAACAAAATACCAATTACTGTGAGTGTTACATGAAAAACTAAACTTGAATGAATTTCCAAGGACTTTCTTATGGTTTTGTAGAAATTCTGCATATACAAAGAGACAATGTGGAAAGGTGGCCATGTAGTGCAGTGAAAAGAGCACTGGCCTTGGAGTCCATAGGATCTCATTTCAAGATCTGGCCTTAGGCATTTATTTGCTGTGTGACTCTGGGCAAGTCATTTAACCCCAATTGCCTGAAAAGAAGGAGAGAGAGAGAAGGAGAAAGGGAGAGAGAGAGAGAGAGAGAGAGAAGAGGAGAGGACAGGAGAGGAGAGAAGAGGACAGGAGAGGAGAGGAGAGGAAAGACATACAGAGACAGAGAAAAAGAGAGAGGAAAAGAGAGAGAAAGAGAAATATGACATAGTCAATACATGATTGACCTTAGAGTCCAGAATAAATGTTTTTAAGTCTTAACTTTAACATATACTATCTTTATGATTCTCTGCAAATTACTCCATAATTCTGCACCCCAGTCTGTACTCTTAATGCTAGATTTTCCTAGAAAATGTTCATCTACATGTATGGACTATTTATGCCTAACCTATTGTAGAACCTTCTGAACTTATATTGGTCTGATCAACCACAGTCAGGCATTCTGTATCCTAAAACCAATATAGTGAAGTAATTTTGACCCTCTTGTGGTATAAAGGGCAAACAACATATATGGAGGTAATTTCCACAATAATAAATTTCCCAAACTGAGGAAATTCCAAGTCTAAGACCACCAAAGTAAAATGTACTTTACTTTTTATTTATTTACTGCAAATTGAATTTACATATAGGAGGATTGTAAATTACTACATTAGAAAACAAAACAATAACAAATTTAGAAAAAAAGTCAAGAATACCAAATTTAAAAATGAGAAAAAAAGTAAAGGAAGGAGGTTAAGCCATACCATATCTTAAACTATATAAATAGGCAGTGATTAGCAAAATTATCTGATACTGGCTAAGAAATAGAAAGGCAAATCAATGGAACAGAGTAGACACAATTTACAGCAGCAAATAAATATAGTAGCCTTACATCTGACAACTACAAAGACGCAATTTTGGAACAAGAATTCACCTTTTGGTAAAAAAAAAAAAGTTAGGAAGCTGGGATGCACAATGGCAGAAATTGGAGGGAGACCACTCTCTTACAAGATAAAATCAAATTGGATACATTGCCCAGATATAAAGAGAGATATAACAAAAAAAATTGAAGAACATTTAACATGTTACTTATCAGACCTATGGTATAATGGTAATTAATTTAAATGTGAAGACCCTTTTGTTATGTCAAGTAAGCAGCTACTTAGTCCTTAGTCAAGCCTCTGTGAAAGAGGTAGAGGGTGTGAACTCTGTCTCCTGTTGCTGACATAACAGGAAGGGTTTGGATGAAACAGGAAGCCAATGTTGTGTGTGTGCTTATAAGAAAAGCCCAAGAGAGGCAGAAGTTTTTCTGCTGGAGGGCTCCTGGTGGAAGAATCAGAGAGACTGAAGCCAGCTGAGAAAGAGAGAGAAAGAGAGAGACAGAGAGACAGAGAGAGAGACAGAGACAGAGACAGAGAGGGAGAGAGAGAGAGAGAGAGAGAGAGAGTCTCTCAGGAGCATCTGGGAAGCTGGGCTGCTACTGGACTGAGAACTGAGTTGGAGTTTTCTTGAGACCAGAATCTGGTGAAGGCTGAAGTTGCTGATGAGAAGGCTACATGGAAGGCTGAAGTGGCTGCTGCCAGATTTCTTCTGGGTCCTAGGGCCAGCCAAACTGCTGGAGGACTGAAGAAGCATGACCAGGATGCTAATACTTTGTTTGTTTGTGGCTTAATTGATCCTTGAGGTCTTGGGAACAGAAGTTGTGAAGATTTAGAGATGTGCTGGACTCTGTGAACTTCAGTGTGTAGCAGGAACTGCCCAGAGGATGGGGCAAGGACCTGGAAGCTGTCTGCCTCTGAATACAGGTAACTGTTTGGTGGAATCAGGTAGGAGATGGGACCATGGAAGGGGATCCAGGGAATCTGAGAAACCACCCTGAATCAAGATGAAAAAAAGGCCTCTCCTTGGATATTGAATCCTGTGATGAAATTGACCAAGGAATAGAGGGTTTGTATTATTTTCTACTGATCTTATTTAGTGATTAACTATACTTAGTGATTGATTGCTAAATAAATGACTGATTAAGTTAACCTATAATTGCTCCACGAGTGGAAGACTGACTATTGTAATATGAGATGACTGAACCACTGAGTAAGGAGGCAAACCTCCTAAGGGGTACCAGATGATTGTTCTTTTGTTCTTTGTTCAAAATACTGTGAACACTTTGGTGGAAACTATGTGGCCATTTTAAAGATAAGCTGCTGTGAACACTCTATTGTGATTTTCTGTAATAAGATGTAATGTTGTGAATATTATATTGTGATTTGTTGTGAATGCCTTGATTTGTTATGGAATAAATGGAATGTTCACCATACTGTGTAATCAGAACCTTAGAAGCTGTACACAGTAACATTCTTTTGGGAAGGTGCCCAAGCATGACATTACATATGAGTAGGTGAACAGTATATTAATAAACAGGAGATAGAGAGCAAAGTAAGGAGTAAAATGGATAATTTTGATTATATTAAATTAAACAATATATTTTGTACAAGTAAAACAAATGTAGCTAAGTTTTTCTAGGAAAATAGAAAACTGGTGGTTGTGGTGGGGGGGGCATTAGATAGTTTCTCAGACAAGATCTCATCTTAAATATATAACATTTTTAAACTTATAAGAATACAAGTCATTCTCCAACTGATAAAATGGTTTGCTGTTGGCCCTGGATCAGGTTGAAGTCAGTCCTCTCTGGGCTATTTCAAAGGAGAAAATAAAGGCCACAATTAGGCTGGCTATAGACATGATCACCTTGAATGTCAGCTAAAAGGTACAATGGCTATGAACATCTCCCCATTCCCAGTTGACCAGGTGAATCAAGCAGTGAAGAATGTGTTTAAATTAAGGGAGTCAGTATTTTTTCTACAGGGTTTTCACGAGAGGCATTCCAGAGTTCTATAGAGGCACTTTAAGGCAATGTCAACACTGCCTTCGTGAAAGCATTGCTCTCATAATAGGTTAAAAAAAATCCCTCCTTATATTTTTTATTTTAAAAATAAATTTATTTATTTATTTTTTACTTTTCAACATTCACTTCTACAAGATTTTGAGTTACAAATTTTCTCCCTGTCTCTCCCCTACCTCCATCCCAAGATAGCAAGCATACTGAATAGCCCTTCCCTCAATCTGTTCTCTCCTATGTCCACCCCCATCCCCTCCCTTACTTCCTTGTAGGGCAAGAAGGATTTCTATACCCCATTGCCAGTATATATCATTTCCCAGTTGCATGAAAAAAAAAATTAACATTTGTTTTTAAAATTTTGATTTCCAGATTCTTTTTCATGAGTGCTCATTGCAGATTCTTTTTCAAGAGGTAACTGGTGAATTCTTTAAACCTCTATTTTGCCCTCTGTGTTTAAAACATCAGGGCAATTTTCCTTGATAATTTAATGAAGGATGATTTCTAGGTTCCTTTTTTGATCATGGCTTTCAGGTAGTCCAATAATTTTAAAATTATCTCTCCTGGATCTGTTTCCAAGGTAAGTAGCTTTTCCAGTGAGATATTTCACATTGCCTTCTATTTTTTCATTTATTTGGATCTGTTTAATAGTATCTTGATTTCTCATAAAGTCATTAGTTTTTATTTGCTCCAATCTAATTTTGAAGGAATTATTTTCTTCAGTGAATTTTTGAAATTTCTTTTCCATCTGGCCAATTAAGCTTTTTAAGGCATTCTTGGGCTTTTTGGACCTCTTGCTATTTGAGTTAGTCTACTTTTTAAGGTGCTATTTTATTGAGTCAGGTTTTTGACTGGTTTTTCATGATTTTCTTGCATCATTCTCATTTCTCTTCCCAATTTTTCCTATACTTCTCTTATTTGATTTTCAAAATCCTTCTTGAACTCCCCCATGGCCTGCAACCAGTTGATATTTTTCTTGGAGGCTTTTGATGCAGAATTTTTTACTTTGTTGTCTTCTTCTGGTTCTATGTTTTTATCCTCTTTGTCCCCAAAAAAGTATTCTATAATCTGATTTCATTACCTCTGTTTGCTCATCTTGCCAGCCAATTACTTGACTTTTGAGATCTTTGCCAATGTAGAATTCTGCTTCCACAGTGGAGAGTGCTGTGTTCCAAATTTCTGGGGTTTTGTGCAACTGTTATCAGAGTTTTTTTCTCCAGTCATCTGCCTCAGATCTGTGAAGAGGACTTTCTCTCCACAACCTCAGCAAGCTCTGTCACACTATCATTCTTTACCCCAGGACCATCACCCAAGAGGGCAGCCCAGATCCAGGCAAGGCAAAGTAACACAATCCTGCCTCAGCACCAGCAGAGATATTCCTGCAATTGCCATATAAAGAGTCACTTGGTCCCCCTACAATCTCTAGGCCTAAAGCTAGAAGCAGCAGGAACAGCAGCAGCAGCAGTTGTAGTTGCTGTCACCTCCACCACTCTGGGGGCAGGGGCTGCTCTTGTCTCTCCAAGGGTCAACAGGGCTCCCTACTGATCTTTTACTTTGTTTTTGGCATTCATGGGTTGAGAAGTCTGGAAACCTCCACAGCTGCCAGTGATTCACTCTCCTGAAATCTACTCTGGCCGGTCTGTGCTACTGGTCTGGGATTGCATGGCTCATAAGGGAGTACACTTGGCTCCAAGCCTGATATGATAGATCCTTCCTGTTGATCTGACAGTCTGCCTTCAGTGGGAGATTTGTTTTTCTCTGTCACTTTTTGGATTCTGTATCTCTAAAATTTGTTTATTGTCCTATTTTACAATTACTGGAGGTGACTGGAGTGGGAGCTCTCACATGTTCCTGCTTTTCCTCTCCCGTCTTTGTTCCATCCACCTCCCTCCTTATTTTTTGTGACTAATATTTTGTAATTTTGTAAAAAAAAAAAAATTCCACCTTGACTCCATTTATTGTGATTTAATATTTTAGAAGACTATACATATGTAAAGAACTAATAAACACAGTATTAGTTACCTTAGTATAGTAACAATAACAACAACAACAGAAATCAGTTTTCTAATTGAGAAAAAAAATATAGAGTGATATAAAAATTATCTAAATCATTATTGATTTTAGAAATGGAAGTCAAAACATTGAGATGTCATTTTATATCCATTAGATTGACTAAAATGATTGAAGGGGAAAGTGCCAAAGTTTGGAGGGGCTGTGGAAAAATTGGGACACTAATTAATCATTGGTGCCTTTGTGAATTGATTAAACCATTTTAGAGAGCAATCTGGGATTATACCTCAAGAGTTACTAAGCTGCAAATACCCTTTGACTAGGTAATACCATTACTAGGCCTATTTCTAAAGATCATATTATAAAATATTTATAGTAGCTCTCTTCATGGTGACAAAGAACTCCAAATTGTGGGACGCCTCTTAATTGGGGAATTGATAAACACATTTTGGAATATGAATGTTATGGAAAACTACTGTACTATAAGAAATGATGAGCTTAATAATCTTAGAAAAACAAGGATTGACTTGCGTGAAATAATGATGAGTAAAATGAGAAGAGCAAAGAGAATATTGTATACAGTAACAAAAATATTGTCTAAAGAACTACTTTAAGTGAATAAGTCATTTTAACTACTCTAAATTCCCACATTAACTACAAAAGGCATATGAAGGAAGATGCTACATTCATAGAAACAACTCATAAAAACAAAGAAGTATAAAATGATTTTACACACAAAATGCTATAATTTTTATTTTATTATGCTATAGAATTGGTCATTTTATTTCATAAACCAAAAATAAAATAAATACTATGAAAACAAGAAAGTTAAAATTTTATATCAAAAGCCAGGATGTCTTTTAAGATCAATCTTTAAAATCAGACTAATATTTTTAAAGAACATTTTTACTATATCTTTAAAACTAGAACCCTATTTATCAATTTGGGCAATGTGAGATATTCAAATAGTTGGGAGCATAGAATGCATGTTATATCCTCAAATCAATTGTATAAGTTGTGATAATAAAGTAATGTAAAATTTAGGTAGAGTCCAATTTACTACAGTAGAAGCATGAGTTATAATAGTGATTTCTATGCTCCTAGAGTTCAAATGTTTAATATTGGTTGAAAAAAAATATTTCTCTGGGTGAGAGTTCCTCTTCTATAACTGTAGTTATAATATTACCTGAATAATATCTAAATCCTATTCTTCATTATTATATATGGAAAGCTGTTACGTGCATAAACTAAAGAGAAATCATTCACTGATACCTGGATTGCCATACAACATTCATCTGATATTCCAATGTATATGATATCAGTTATACATATAAAATCATTCAAAAAATATTTTCATATTAATCATATATTTTAAAGGAAGAATTTTTTTTTTAAATGTGACAAAATTATACTTCAGTTCGCACCCAGAGTTCATATCTTCTCCCTTTGGAAGTTGACAGCATTTTTTTTCCCATAATGAGTCCTTTGGAATTATCTGGGATGATTTATTTAATCAGAGTAGCATAGTCTTTCACAAGTGATTATCATTTGGAAAGGTATCTCCTCATCCAGAGAATGAACTACAGACTCTGAATGCAGATTGGAGAAAACTACTTGCTCTCTCTCTTGTGTATTTTATTTTATTTCATCCCTTCTTTCTCATTGAGTCCATTGATTATAGTCCTTCTTTACAACTTGACTAATGTTTAATTTGAAGGTATTTGTAGAACCTATATTTGATTGCACGCTGCCATGGAGGGGAAGGGGTAGGAAAAGGAGGGGTAGAAAATTTGGACCTCAAGCGATTGTGGAACTGAATGTTGTAAACTATAGGTAAATAAATAATTTTTTTAAAGTGATTATTTTTTCAACATTTCAGTTACTATACACAGTTGTCTCCTGGTTCTTCTCAGTTCACTTTGCATCAGTTCCTATTGGTCTTGCCTGGTGTCATCTGATACCACTACCACTACCACCCCTTACCATTTTTTATAGCACAATAGCACTCCATCACAAAGATATATCATAGCATGCTCACTTATTCATAAACTGATGAGTATCCCCTCAATTTCAAATTTTTTGAAACCACAAAAAACAGCTGCTGTGTATCTTCTACATACAGTTTCTTTTCCTTTATATTACATCTTTTTGGGATACAGATATTGTGGTGGTAGTTATGGCCCAAAGCTAATGCACAATTTTATAGCTCTTTGGACATGGTTCCTAGCTATCCTTCCCAGCATATAAGGAGTGTTAAGGGAAGACTAGTATCCCTGGTACGAGGGTTGCCAACCACTTTTCAGGGCTGTTTTCCATCTTTGGTGCCCACCTGATAGACTTAACTCTCACATGTGACTCCAAGAAGCTGTAGCATATACAATGGCCACACTATGGCAAACCACAAATGGGCTAAACCAGCTTGAGGGTGACACAAGGGTCCCAAAACCATCAATGAGTTAAGGGGTGTCTACCTCTAGCACATGAAGACTTCCTTTGGTGGAATGGGTGGATGAGAAAAATATATTCCAATTGCCATGAAGGTAGCTGAAGCGGGCACTGGTGAGCAATTAGAGCTTGGTTAGACATCAAAGACAACAAGTCCATCCAATTCTTCTTCAGCCATCACCAGTCATCTTGACTCTGTTGTGCTACTGGACTATAATGATTCTGGAAGAGACAGTTGTAATGGTAAGGGAATTTGAAGATCTTCCATGCCCCTTAATGGGCCTCACTTGGAGCCCAACAAGAGAAGCTTGCTTAGGGGTGGTTTATTTTTCATGAAGGCCCACACAAAGTTTGTGATGTCTTCTGACCCTGAAGAAGAGTATGTATATACCTGATGTGAGGTTTTGTTTTGGGATTCACTTATGGGAAGAGTTGTGTGATTTGGCCAGGAGAGGTTCTGGGTAGCCATCAAGTTGGAAACAGCAACACTAATGATCATTTACTGCTGAAGAATTCTTCATATCATCACATTCTCATCACCATCATTGAATTTCTTTTACCTAAATGCAATAAGACTTTACATATGCACCCTTACACCAAATATTAACATTTAATAGATTATGTGATTGTAAAAAGAGGAGAGACAAGATGTGAGATTTATGAAGGCATTTTGTGTCAGAGTGCTGAATTAATCATAGACTCATCCTCTTCAAGTTAAATATTGACGTTCCAAAAAAGTGATGGCCCCCAGGCAAAATGACTACCAGAAGAATTAGTGTCAACAGATTAGATCTATTCTATGAAAGTTTATTGCCAACTTTCAGGGAAAGTTCAGTGAACATACAACTGTAACAGTATAGCAGAAAAGGAATGGGCAGTTTTCCAAGATTTGGTCTACAGCAATGCATTCGCTCATCTAGGTCAGAACACTTGCAAACATCAAGATTTTAATGAAAATAATGAGGAAATTCCTAAGATGATAAATTAAAAAGAACTCTATAAGGTTTACCAGCACAAGAGTTCATCCATCTCTAAGAAAGTGGCATTTAATTCCATCAAAAGTAAAGTACAAACAAAGCTTAGAGAGATGTAAGATTCTTTTCTCAGTAAAAAGGGAGATGGAATTAAGTATTACGCTGATAGTAACAATCCAAAGGACTTTTATGATGTCCTGAAGGATACCTATGGGCCACAGACCTATGGTGCATCTCAGTTACTCAGTACTGATGGAGCAATATTGATTAGTGATAAGTACAGCATCCTAGAAAGATGGGCTGAAGACTTCTATAGTTTTCTCAATGTACCATCATCAATCAATTCTGAGATCATTGACCATTTACCTTAGGTTGAAGTCAATGCCTTCCTGAAGAAGAAGTTTTGAATTCCATTGGGCTCTTTTTGTGTGTCAAAGTACCTGGTGCTGATTCTATTTCAGCTGAGTTTTACAAGGTGGGGTGTCCATTGTTCGTGCAAGAATTGACTGAAAATTTCCAGGTCATAATGCAAATGGAAGTTATCCCCCAGGAGTTCCAGGATACTTCCATTGCCCATCTCTATAAAGGTAAAGCAAATAGATTGTCCTATCACAATCACAGTGGGGTTTCTCTCTTAGTCATTGCTGGCAAGATTATTGCCAGAGTCCTCATTAATACAGTAATTTGTCACCTGGAAGTTTGTCATCTTCCTGAGAACCAGTGTGTCTTAAACAAAGGGCCAAGAAATGATCAATATAATGTTTGCTACCTGAAAATTCCAGGAGAAATGCCAGGAGCAGAAAAGAGGTTTGCACACAATGTTTGCAGATCTGACCGAGGCACTTAATGCACTCAGTCATGAGAGTTTATGGAAAATTATGTCAAAATGTGGTTGCCCAAATATATTTAGCTGTATTTTACATCAGTTTAATGATGGCATGCTTACCTTGGTTCTGGAAAATGGTTGCAGCTCTCATACTTTCTCTGTCATAAATAGAGTGAAACAAGACTGGGTGGTTGCTCCCATACTTTTTAGTATGGTGTTTCCAGCTTTGTCATCAAATAATTCTTTTTTCTGTTTGTTTAGTTTACATTTCTTTTTTAAATTTATTTTTAGTTTTCAACTTTCATTTCCACAAGATTTTGAGTTACAAATTTTCTTTTAATCTCTCTCCTACTCCCACCCCAAGATGGCAAGCATACTGAATACCCCTTCCCACAACCTGCCCTCTCTTATATACCCCCAATCCCCTTGCCCCTTATTTTCTTGTAGGGTAAGATGGATTTCAATACCCCACTGCCTATATATCTTATTTCCCAGTCACAAGTAAAACAACATTTTTTTTTAAACTTAGTCAAACATGTTCAGTGAGGATGAACAAGGCATCAAGGTCAGCTACCTCAATGGTGGCAAATTCTTCAACTTGAAAAGGCTACAATCAAAGAACTAAGTGGAGGGCTGTTGATGTGATTTTTTTGTTTGCAGATGATTTTGCACTCAATGCAGCCTCTGAAACTGAGATGCAACAAATCATGGATCAATTTTCTTCTGCTTGTGTAATATTTTCTCCCTGACTTAGAAGCTCTGGAATGTAGCTATAATATTCCCGAGAGTTTTAATTTTGAGGTTTTTTTTTCAGGTGGTGAATGGTAAATTGTTTCAATTTCTCTTTTGTCCTCTAATTATTATCAGGACAGTGTTCCTCAATAATTTCTTGGAAGATAATGTCTAGGCTTTATTTTTTTTTTTAATCATGGCTTTCAGATAGTTCATTAAAATATCTGTCTTGGATCTATTTTCTAGGAAATTTGGTTTTGCCAATGTGATATTCCATATTTTCTTCTCTTTTTTCTTTCTTTTGATTTGTTTTATTGTTTCTTTTTGTCTTGATGTCTTATGGAGTCATTGACTTCCACTTCTAATTTTTAAGAAATTATTTTCTCATGTGAGATTTTGCACCTCTTTTTCCATTTAGTCAAGTCTATTTTTTTAAGGATGTCTCTTCTTCAGTGGATTACTGTACATTTTTTTTTTTTACCATATGGTCAACTTTTGGCTTTTAAATGGTTCTTTTCTTCACATTTTTTCCCCTTTTTAACCAAGCTATTGCTTCTCTTTTCATAATTTTCTCACATTGCTCTCACTTTTTCCCAGTTTTTTCCTCTTCCACTCTTATTAATTTCTTTAACTCTTCCAGGAATTCTTTTTGGTTTGGGTCCAATTGGCATTTTCTTTGAGTTGTTTTCAAATTGATGTCTTCTTCTGAGTTTGTTTCTTGGTTTTCCCTGCATCATCATAGCTTCTTGTGACTAAATTCTCTTTTTGGTGGCAATGGTGGTGGTTGCTCATTTTTCTAGCCTTTTAAAAAAATTTGTACTTTATGGCAGAATTGGGCTCTGCTTATTTGAGAGTTACTGTTTCCACCTTTAGGCTTTTCCGTGCAGCTATTTTCAGAGATGGTTCTGTGGGTCTGCAAACTTTTCACATTCCAAAGTATTGTGATCCAGGGAAAGTTATGCTCACTGCTTTTACTGGGGAAGGGCGCCTGACCTCCTATACCTGGAAGTCTGTCACAAAGAATGTCAACAATTAAAAGTTTATAGATAAAAGTTTCTTTGCTTTTAAAAATTTGCATTCCCTCAACCAATCAAATGATGAATTGAATTAAGAATGTATTAAGTTCCTACACTATGACAAGCTCTGTTTAATGCAGTGGAGAGAGAAAGCATAAAAAAGTAGTCAGTCTCTGCCTTTAGGGATCTTGTGTTATAATGTTAAAGACTATGCTTATAAATGTAAGTACAAATTAACTGCAAGGTGGATGTATGGGGAAAAATTAGGTGGAAGAGAAACTAGCAAAGTCCTGAAATAGAAGGAAGTCTATGAGGTAAGCTTTGAAGGATAGATACAATTCTAAGAGTTTAAGGTGACAAAAGTACAAGTTTCAGAGATGTAAGACAACTTGTGCAAAAGTATGGAAATATGAAATGGATAGTTATATGTTAGGAACAATGAAAAGACTAATTTGAATAGACCTTAGAGTAATTCAAGCAGAATAATGTACAATAACCCTAGAAAGAAGGTTGGAAACATATTGGAGTGGACTTTGTATGACACAAACCTTTTTATTTGATCTCAAAATCAATTGGGAGTTCTGATTCAGGTTTATTGAATCAAAGTATGTTGGTCACATCTGGTCTAGGAATATCAATTTAGCAACTTTTGGTCGATGAATTAGAAAGGGGAAATATTTGAGACATGGAGATAAACTAAGAACTTACTCTAATGCTACAAGAAAGGATTGAAAAAGATCTGACCTAGAATAATATCTAAGTGAGTAGAAAGAGAATAAATATGGGAAATGTTAACGCATTAGAATTGGTAATGTTTTTCTACTCATTGAATATATGGTGTTAAAGAATGTCAGAGGTTACATTATCCAATTTCCTTTGAAAATCAACTCATGAGACTGGGTACCAGGTTTTCTTCTTCTTATTCTTCCCCTACAGCTGGGGGGACTATAGATTACTATGATCTATAAGATGAAATGAGTACTCATGGCAAGGGAATTGCAGATCCTTAAATGAAGTCATCAGAGGAAGTTTAACAGTCCTTTAAAATTTGGTATTCAAGTTTAGAGAAAATAAACCCCATTTTATATTTCTTTCTGATTTTTGTTTTTCTTTTAATTTTTATTTCCTTATATGAATTAAAATGTAACTTATTCAGTTCATTTCAAAGTTAAATACATTTTATTCACCTAAAAAAGTTAAATTTTGTAATGAATGAAAATGATTTTTCTTAAAGAAGCCTGCTTATTGTTATAGAAGCCAGCAGAATGCCATATTTGACATTTTCATCTCTAGTCCAATTTAACATTTCCAGTCTGAATCCATGAAAAAAATTAAAGGCATCAGACCAATCTGAAATATTAATGCATATTCCAAAAGTTGATTGGGGATTTTAGCATAACCACAGTTTTATTTTATGGAGAAAGCCCCACATGTGTTCATCTCAAATCTATTATAAATGAATGTATACATAGTGGTTGAGGAGGACAGGAAATTGGAAGTGAGAAAAAGTTGGAAAATGATCAAAATTGTATCCCTATGACTATGAACCTTTTATTAAATGTCACATTTCAACTTAAAATTATATTTTATACCAGTTAAAAAAGTTGCCCTTCTAGATCCCTCCCAGTATGGTGGCTAACAACAGCCTGAAGCACTATGGTAAGCTAGAGTTCTTAAAGGACATAAACCTTTAGCTACACTACAAGCAGCTGTACATGGACTTGATGACCAAACTATGAAAAATGTCCATTTCCCATTCATGTCAGCCTCCTAGGACCTCATGTACTAAGTTCAAGCTGTGCTCTTCTTGACGACTTACAATACCTGCATGAAATTTTTGCTTAAGGTCCACAACTACCAAATGATATTCTACATGCTGCCTATTATTCACTGGCATCTGTTTCAACAGCAGCAAACTGGTCTCCTTGAGAGGGATCCCAATGCAACCACTAGTGCTCAGCAAGGAGCTGAAAATGTAAGTTGAGAAGCCTGAGTGAAAGCCATTGGCCCCCATGGCTGCCTCTTACTACCAACAACGTGTTGCTCTTATTGGAAACTTCTATGTTGTGAGTGGCCAGAGTGATGATGACACCAAAAGAATAATCAGGGTGGACCTAGTCCTCCAGTTTGAACCTCTCTCCAATAAATGGTTATAAGTGCCTCTCAATGAAAAGAGCAACTTTTTTCTTACCTAAACAACCTCAAGGGTCTCCTGTATTCCATCAGTGGTCACAATGCTGCCAGCAAACTGGTAACCTTGGAATGTTATAACCCCAAGAAAAATGAGTGGAGTTCTGCAGCAGCCATGATGGGGGTGTTTTAGTGTGGTCTTTCAGGCACTGTGTACTGGAGGTTGATGCATATTTAGGGAGGAATGCCTAATGTCACTTTCCAAAAGAAGTTCATATGTTTTCACCTGGACACAGATAAATGGATTCAGAAGGCTCCCATGACAACTGTCAGGGAGCGACACTGCATATTTTCTGTTGAAGAAAAGCTTTATCTGGTCAGAGGAAACCACTTTAAAGGAACCAGTGATTATGATGAAATTCTGAGTTGTGAATTTTCTCTGCTAGTCTTTGACCAGAGGTCTCTATTGCTGCTACATGAAGAGGGCAGAGTGATATTGGCCTTGTTGTGTTCGAAGATACGGTCTATATGGTGGGTGGGTACTCTTGGAATAAGCACTCTCTGGTAGATATGGTCTAGAAGTGTGATCCAGAAAGGGATGAATGGCACACATTTTTTTGACCTGCCTGAACCACTTTGTGGTATCCAAACTTAATCTAACAATTTTTCCTCCTGAAAAAAACACTGAGTCCTCTTTAAGAAAGTCATCTCATTCTGCTCCTTGAACCTGTGGTATTCATTCACTTTTTTTAAAGTGATCCTATCTGAATCTGTGTTTACAGGTATTCTTTATTGTTGTTCTTTAGTAGTTCTGAGTTAGGCTTAGCCTACAGCAATTGGTACATTGACTAAAAATGATGTCGCTTGTGATGTTCCCAGGTTGCAGAACGCTTATCTGTGGTTGGCAAAAGGATCCTGCATGTGTATTGACCAGAACTGAATATTTAAGCCAGGGATATGAAGAGTATTTTCCCCCTTAGTTTCACATCTGTACATCCCTACTTTTCATGGCTGTGTGTTTGGTGGGAGACTTATAGGTGGTCCTGCTTAGAGGAGGAAACCTAATTATTCACCTTGCCAGTGGTATGTACTTTATCTATAGCCATATTCTATGTGCTTCAGGTGGGGAAGATTTCCATTTTGTTTTGTAGCTATAAGTTTTGAAAGGAGGTGGTCTGAGATGAGCTACTTTCCTCTGTTCAGAATATTTGGCCATATCCCTCAGATCCCCTAACTAGGTGAGATACATCCCAAGCAAGACCCTTATGTCTTTGTGCAGAGTCTGCCATCATAGGTATCATTATGTTTCCCCCTCCTGCATGCATGTACAAAATAAATAGTAAGTTATTAAAATTTGATAGTTACAACAAATATTATTTTTTTAAAAAAATTCTTTCAAAAGTTTTCTTTTTAATTCACACCAAAAATTAATTGACAGCATTAATTGCTGCTGAATTTAGGGGGATAGGGAAAAGAGCGATTTCAGCCTGAGAAAGTAGTTTTGTCTTAGCCCTATTGTTTTTTTCAGTCCCTGTGAATTCACCCTGTTGCACTTGGTCTTTTGAATACCTTATATGTCATGTTCTCTCCAGTTTTGATGTTAATAAGGCTACTTAGAACAAAATGTACTTTCATTTAAAAAGTGTCCACTTCATGAACTTAGACTTCCATGTGTTATTTTTTTCACAATAAAATTTTAAGGGAAAACAAAATAAAGAAAAATTGTTTTAAATGTTGAGTTTTCTCACCAAAACACTATAAGAGATATATTATATAAATAATTTCCCCAGTCAACTGATCATCAATCTATCATAAACACATTGGTTTATGGGAAAAAAAAAACAAACCTTCCATTTTGTAATCAAAATTGACTTTAAAAAATATACTTTTGTCTCTGCCTATCCATAGATATAAAATATGCATAATCTCCTTCATTTTTAAGCAAGATTATGAAATTTAAATGTATTGTTGAATATGATGTTATATATATTGCACTAACCTTAATTTCTACTATTTTTCCCCAATTTTTCCACTAGCTCTTAATAAATAGAAAGATCATTCTTACGTAATTTTTGTTTGTGGTTTATTGAACATAAAATTATTCAACATTATTATTTCTGATTCTCCCTCTTATAGACTGCTCCTTTGATCTCCTTGTAAATTTTGAACAAATGTTATGTATTTTGATGAATTTATTTTATTGTTTGATGTCTAGAACTGTTATTTTCCCTTCATTCTTACTTTTTTCATTACGTTTAGAAATATCTAGATCTTCCTCCAAATGAATTGTTACTGTTATTTATGCAAAATGTATCTCTATGGTAGTCAAGAGTTAAAACATAAAATCTATACATTAACAATGTTTAAATTATATTGAAACAGCTCCACCACAAGCCCTGAATATTTCTCCAGAATATTCATGATTTCCATAAGGAACATTTTTGCTCCTAAAAGAATTGTAGCTACAGAAATTTTAAATGCATTTTGGTATACTGATTCCAAAATATTTAATCAATTTTGCATTTATTTTGAAAGGTATTTCCATTTCTACCTTTGTAGGTGTTTTTGTTAATATAAACTTTTGTTTGCTTTTCAAGATTATTTTTTTGCTGTTATTTTTTTTTGTAACTTTTGTCTTGATATATTTGCTGATTACTTTAGATTTGCTATGAAAAAATATTTTCTCCTCTCAACTGATCTTTACACTTTTAATTTCTTTAACTTTGTTATTGCAATTTTTAATAAGTTTTAAAAGTATGCGAAATATTCATTGGAAATATTTTGTCTTGCTCTTGCATTTTTGGATAAACATTTAGACTATTCCCACCTCATGTGTTGCTTACCTAAATTTTTAGAGAAATAGATATTAAGATATTAAAAATGATCCCTTTGTACTTGTATTGTCCTTTATTATTTTTTAGCATGAATGAGTGTTGTAACTTGTTTTTTATTAAATTATTTTTTTTTCAACATTCACCTCCACAAGCCTTAAATATTCTCTTCCTCCCCAACCTCCTCCCTCCCCAAGATGGCTTGTAGTCAAGTACAGGCTGCACATATACATTCCTATCAAACACATTTTCATGTTGTACAGAAGAATTATAATGAATGGGAGAAAAAAAAACATGAGAAAGAAAAAAAAAATAAAACAAAATAAAAAAGAAAACAATCTACTTTGTTCTGTAGTCTGACTCCATAGGTCTTTCTCTGAATGTGGCTGGCATTTTTCATCCTATGTCCTTTGGAATTGTTTTTGTATCTTGCATTGCTGAGAAGTGCTAAGTCTATCAAAATCAGTCCTCATGCACTGTGGCTGTTACTGTGTACAATGTTCTCTTGGTTCTGCTCTCCTCCCTCATCATCAGTTCATGTAAATCTTTCCAGGTTTCTTTGAAGTCCACCTAGTCAT
>CM053583.1:138527431-138543828 GCA_028627135.1 Pseudochirops cupreus
GTGCGTTTTGGAGTTCTAGGATTGGTTTAGAGTCCTGCTTTATGGGTATTTTGGGGTGGCTATGTGAGAGCTGCAATATGTTGCTGCTGCTACGCCGCCATCTTGGCTCTGCCCCCAATAGCTAGTATTTATATAAGCTTTAAGGTTTTCAAAGTACTTTACACTTTGATCCTCACAACAACTCTGATATAGGAGCTATTTTACCTTTCTTCCCCACATTTAACAAATGGGGAAACCGAAGTTGACAGAGCTACAATGACTTGTTGGGACATACACAACCAGTGCCTGAGGTAGGATTCAAACTCTGGTCTTGCTGAGGTCAAGTCCACATTCTATCCACAGAGTCGTCTAGGTACCTAAGGCTGTTAATATCAGAGTAGGTACCTCACTCTATCGGTAGAGGGGTTTTTTTCATTAGGCATTCTATTCTCTAATAATATCACAATTCTTCCCAAAAGAAAAAATAAAATTCATATTCCAAACTATGTCTAAGTTTCCCAGACAAAAAATGATAGGTATTTGAAGATAATTATAAAGTTTTCTCTTTCTTGTCTTGCTTTCTCCTCGTGTTATTATTATTCTGCATTACCCCCTCCCAAAGCAGTAGAAAGTTGTATTTAATCATCCTCAGAGGTAACATATCAATATCAATATACATTCTTAACTTCTTTATCATCAGGATGCATTCAATTGTGCAACTGTCCCTTCTTGTATTAGAGTGTAAGATATTTAAAGCAGCTTAGATCCTGCAAAGGAAATCATCTCCTTGCTCCCTCCCCTCTCCACTAGGTTGAGTGTTGACTCTATCAGCCTTGGTCCTCAATTTTAGAAGTATAACTCTCTCAACTTTCATCTCACTTCTTTTCTACAGGTGTGCTCCAAAGTGTTATCTGAATATCTAAGCCAACTCTGAATGAGATCCGTCACCTTGTGAATGACTGACTCCTGATGCAATATTCAGTTCAATTTGACATTCTGACTTTTGTTTTCACTTTTGATACTTTTGCTTCCAAATTACCCATCAACTTGGCATCATCGTAAGAAGGCAAAATTAAATGACATACCTAAGGGGAGAGAGGTCTCAGAAATCACAGACTCGCCATTCATTAAAAACAAAACACACAAACAAACAAAAAAAAACTCAACAACAACAAAAACATCCCTGATTAAATGCATAATGGATATACAGATGTGCAAAGATTTGTGATTATCTCAGCATGGGGAGCTTCCAGCTTGGCAACTCTTTCCATTTATGCAAATTGAATCTGTTTTGTGGATTAGAAGATAAATGCTTAAGAGTTTCCTTAGACTTTATGTGACTTCCCCAGGGCTGCAGATCCAGTAAATGTCAAAGGTAAAATCTGAAACAAGGTCTTTCTGACTGGCAAACTCAGCATTTTATTTGCTATTTTACACTTTCTCTGCCTACACTATGTAGGGTGAAGCTATTAAGGTTTAAAATCACCCTAATTCTTTTCTACAGATATTGTGAATAATTTCCTTATACTTTCCTGTATAAAGAAAGAAAATGAAATAAAAATGCATTATCCTTCATGTTTAAAAATTGTAGTAACAGACCACCAGAATTGGACACACTTTTGACATTGTGGTGATCAATTTCTTCTGATTCTTTTAGCCAGTCCTCTACTTATAGTCAATCTGTAAAGTATTGCTCCAAACACAAGAGCATTTATAACATATTTTGACTGATTTGTAAAAGTAATTACCCTGGCCCCCACTGCCTTAAGTTGGGTGCATTATATTTTCCTTATCCCCCCAAAGTTCTTAAACACCCTTAAGGTGACTTAGGGTATTTTCCCCCTTTGTTGTTGGTTCTAGACCCCACTAACTATATTGCCCCAGTTTTAGCTGGTCTCTTGCACCTGAGCTCTAAACACTTACTTCAAAGTTATAGCAAGTCTGTGCTTACAAACATCCCCCACAATACTTGGGGTTATAATCTCTCCCCCACTTGATACTCTGAAGAGAGGAAGAGGATGAGGTTCACAGTTTAGTGCCATTGTAAATCCAAAGCCTCTCCCCCTTCTTGCATCAACCCCACCTTGCCCACACACAGACACACCATTGGTCGTGAATCTCAGGAACCATGAGTTCTCAGGCCTTCCCTACTAGAGTAGCTGTATGCATAAGGTTGCCATTGCTGGATTCTGGGTTTGATGGAAATCCTTCTACCTGCATCTAAAAATTAAAAAGACAAATCAAACCAACACAGATCAAAACAAAATCTCAAGCCTGTCTCTTGGTGCCTCAGGAAGAGATGGTAGTAGGGGAACATCACCCCTCTTTTGATCCTATCAGGTGTTGACCCCCATTCTTTGTGTGAGAATGACCTTTACTGTCTCTAGATGAATGGGGAAAGAAAGATTGTCCCTGTCTATTTTGAAACATGCTCTAATTCTGTCTCTGTTGCCAGAGGAAAGGCTATTCCCAATCATGCAGTAGAGAAAAACAGAATGTCTTCTCTCTGAAACAACCTGCCTCTATCTTGGGATATCTGAACATATGCAAAATCTGGGTTTTTGATTATTTATTGTTCAATAGTTCAGGGTTAAATCTGACAAAATGTCTTAGAAGAAGATTTGATCAACATTTTTCTGTCAGGATTTCTTGTGTATGGAAATAAAATCAAATAACTTCAAACCTATTTAATTTATTTATTTTTAGTGGCATGGGATATCAGTAGTACCACAGCTAATACTATTTTCAGTTCTGAGATTATATATGATGAAAAGATTAGAAAAGTAAAAGCATAGCCAGAAGAGAGTAAAGGGTTACCAGGATGACAAAATAATTGGAGTCTATATTATCTGAGGATAAGAGGAAATAAGTGAGTTCCTAAGCCTGGAAAAGAGAAACTTTGGGAAAGTTGACATGATAACTGTCATCAAGCAAGTGAACAAGAGTATATATTAAAGATTTTCTTCATGGTACCAGAAGGTCGAGCTAGGGGCAAGTTGGAAATAGGCAACTTCAGACTTAATGGAAGAGAAAAGAAAATATTTCCCTCCAATTTAGATGTCCTGAAATGTAATGGGCTGCCTTAAGAGTTGGTAGGTTTCTACTCACTGTAAGTCTTCAAATAGAGACTCCATGTTCATTTTTCAGGAATATTACAGAGGAGATTTTTGGTCAATTAAGGGCCCCTGAGATCCCTTTAAATTCATTGCTATTTTAATACCCAAATTGTAGAGATGAGAAAACTAAGACCCAGAGTCCTCAAGTGGCTTGTCTGAAGTCACAAAGCTAGTTAGTTAATGTTGGAATTGGGGCATGAAACGAGGTGTCCTAATTTTGGGCTTTTACAATATAAAAATGATTATACATTTTTATGTATATAAAATCCTATGATGATACCAAATCAAGATGTAGAGTTAACCTTGGATTCTCAAAGATTGGTAAAAGCACAAGGTCTAGAGTTTTACCAGACTGGAAATGCTGCAAGTACAGTTCCAGTGACAGACAGAGTGTAGGAAGTCTAAAGCTGGCTTAGCTAAATTTCTAAAGGATTTTAGTAAAAGGTTGGTGATAAGGTAATGAATTAGTGTGTGTGTGTCTGTGTGTGTGAGAGCATATGTGTGTGTGTGTGTGTGTGTGTGTGTGTGTGTGTGTGTGTGTGTATGGAAGAGGGACATCATACTCCTCACAAAACTGGAAGTAGCTTGGCATAACAAGAAGATCATTTTACATAACCCTTAGAATCACCAACATGTGGGTTTGACTCCCAGTGCTGTGTGACTTTGGATAATTTACATCAGTCTCCCTCAGTTTTCTCATCTGTAAAATGAATAAAGTGGTAGCACCTACTTTTTAGGGTTTCTATGAAAATTAGGTAAGATAATGAATGTAAAATATTTTTGAAACTTATACTGCCATGTGAATATTAGTAATTATTATGAATACACACTATCTAATCTACTAGAAATCAACTTTGCAGAGTGTAATAAAATATTTTGTCTTGAGTCAGGACATACCTAAGGTCAACTTGGGGAGAACACACACACACATACACACACACACACACAAACACACACACACACACACACACAAATTTTCAAAGATTGTAACTGAGAAACAATCTATTTTAGTAATTATTGTTACTGATTATCATAATTAAGAGAAATTTATAAATGATACTGTCACATAGACATCCGTTTTAATTATCTGATAAATACTGAGAAAAACAGATTATTTCCCTTTTGGTGTAAGGATAAGGTAAATATTTTCTAATTTAAAAAAAATAAAATATCTACATTTAAATCTGGAAAGTTATTCATATGATCTGGGGTCAGTGATTTAATTTTTCTGCATCTCAGTCTCAGCATCTGTAAAATTTAAATTATATGTGTAGTGTGTGCCTTTCCTGTTTATTAGATGGTTTAAGTGAAATAATTTATATGAAGCACAAGATCTCATAAAAATAAAAACTTTCTAGAATTATTCTGTTATCATTCTCCATGAATATAGTAGAAAGATCCTCAGGTCAAAAATCAGAAAATCTATGTTCAAAGTGAGTTCTGTAACATAAGTCCCAATTTTAGCTGAGGAAGTCATTCCAACTCTGAGTTTCAATTTCATAAAGTAGAAAATGGAAATAGAAAACATTCTTTTTTAAAATTAAAAACACTTGAAAATATAGGTATAAAGAAAGTTTTCCTTAAAATGATAAAAAAAAATTACCTAAAACCATCAGTAATTGTCATTTGTAATGAAGATAAGTTAGAAAATTTCTCAGTGAGATGAGGTGTGAGACAAAGAGTCTCATTGTTAACAATACTATTCAATTTTGTATGGGAAGTTGAAGCAATAAGAGAACAAAAGATCAGAAGGAATCAGAAAATGAATGAGTTAATAAAATCTCTCTTTTTGTAGATGATATGATGATATGCTTGGAAAATCCCTAAGACTCAACTAAAAAGGGAGTTGAAATAAATTTAGCAAATTAGTAGGATATAAAGCAAACCCACATAAATCATAAGCATTGCCATTTATTATAAACAAAACCATGAAAGGAAAGGTAGTAAGAGATACCCCATTGAAAATAAGTTAGACGCTATAAAATATCTGAGAATAAAATAGCAAATATACGAATATAAAGAACCCTGCAAAAACAAACTCAAGAAGTATGTGAATAAAAATTATTTTAAAATATTTTGTATGAATAAAATAAGATTTTAATAATTGAAGAAATATTGAATGTTCATGGATAGTCAGGGATGGTGTAAGAAAAATGACAATTTTACCCAAACTAATTTATATATTTCATGGCATCCCAAATGAATTACTAAAAATTATTTTACTGAATTAGAAAAAAATAACAAAATTCTTTTGAAAGCATACAAGTTTAGGCATATCAAAGGAAATAATGGGAAAAAAAAGTGTAAAGGAAGGAAGTTTGGCACCACCAGATCTTAAACTATATTATAAAATAGTGATTATTTTTTTAAATATCTGATATTGGATAAGAAATAGAAAGGTAGATCAGTAGGATAGAATCAATATGAAATTCACAGCAGCAAATGAATATGGTAACTTTGCATTTGATAACTGTAAAAACTTAAGATTTTGGGATAAGAATTCACCATTTGGAAAAGACAAATTTGGTAAAGCTGTAAAGCAGTCTGGCAGAAACTGGGCATAGAACCTTATTTTACACCATTTAGAAATAAGGTTAAAATGGATACATGATCTAAATATAAAGAGAGATATTATACAAAATTTGAAGAACATGGAATAATCATATCAACTTATGAATAGGTGAACACTTTATGAATAAACAAGAGATAGAGAGCGGTGTGCAGTGCAAAATGGGTAATTTTGATTATATTAAATTTTAAAAAAAGTTTTGTACAAATAAAACATAGTCAAGATCATAAGGAAAGCAGAAAGTTGGGGAACATTTTATAGAGTTTCTCAGATAAAGGATTCATATGTCAAATAAGTAAAGAAATTTGTCAAATTTATAAGAGTACCAGTGTTTCCCGAATTGATAAATGGTCAAAGAGTATGAAGAAATGTAAAAAATTTATAGTCACATAAAAAGTGCTCTAAATCATTATTGATTTGAGAAATCAAGGTATCAACCTTAAAACAACCTTGAGATATCATTTTATACCTATCAGATTGGCTAAAATAATTAAAGAAGAAAGTGACAGATATTGGAAGGGATAGGGAAAAATTAGGCCATTTCTTCACTGTGTTACTGTGAACTGATCCAATCATTTTGCGTTCCTTGAGGAGGCAAACCTCCTTAAGGATGATTGAATGATTGAGGTACTAAATGATTGTTCTTTGTTGAAAACTTTGTGACCACTGTGGTGAAAACTATGTGGCCATTTTCTGTGATAAGTTGTTATGAATGGTATATATTGATTTTCTGTGATAAGTTGTAACATTGTGAATGCTGTACTTTGATTTACTGTGAATGTTTTGCTTTGATTTGTCATGGAATAAATAGAGTGCTCACCACACTGTGTAATTAGAATCTTAAAAGCTGTTCACAGCAGCATTCTTCTGAAAAGCTCCTCGTGTTTGGCTTTACAGAAAGTAGCATAATAATTGGGTCAATCATCCCCATATTTCAGGTCAAAACAATAGCCTCAGATTTCCTATGCTTTTCAGAAGAAAATATTTTTTGCTTGAATTAATTCAAGTAAATTAATATTAATTAAGGACCTTTGAAGTGAAAAGAATTGTCCTTGCTTTAATTCTTTACTATCTTTCCAGCTATAAAAACATATGTGAAAGGTAATATAATAATGAAAATAGCACTACATCTATAGTCATACTTATTCTATATTCATTACTTTGTAAACTTGTACATTCAAAATCTTTTCTTCAGAGTTGTAGCATGATGGGAATAAATTTGGAACTACATCACAAAATGAATAAATTCTTCATAACTTTTGACTCAGTTATACTGCTACTAGTTATATACCCTAAGGAGAAAAAAGAATGAGGAAAAAGTCCCATGTATATGAACAGAGACCCTATGTGTACAAAAAGGGAATTTATAAGAGCTCTATTTATGGTGGTAAAAATTGGAAACAAAGAGGGTAACCATTAATTGAGGAATTGCTGAGCAAAGTATTATATAGGAAAGTGATGGAATATAATAGTGCCATGAGACATGGTAAAGGGAATAATATCAGAGAAAAAATAAGTTGAGAAGACTTGTAGGAAGTGCTGCAAAATGAAGCAGATGAATCAGAATAATTCATATGATAACAACAAAAGATAAACAATTTTGAAATACTTAGGAATTCTAAACACAATGATCAACCACAAAACTGAAGTACTCATAATAAAACATGCCACCAATCTCCAGATAAGGGTAAGAGAGGTGATAGGTTAAGAGTATACATTGAAGAATATTTTCTTTTCTTTTTCCTTTTCCCCTTACATAGCAAATGGAAAAAGTTGTGTGGCTTAAACTTACATATTTTTATTTTATTTTACTTTTTTGCTTTTTGGAGTGGGGAAGGCAGGACAATCAGGGTTAAGTGATTTGCCCAAGGTCACATGGCTGGTAAGCATTAAGTGTCTAAGGCCATATTTGAACTCAGGTCCTCCTGACTCCAGGGCTGGTGCTCTATTTACTACTCCACCTAGTCCTCCCCCAAAAGGTTTTTTTTTTCCTGCATTTTCACAGAATAAGGGAATTTAAACTAAGAAAGAGAAAACTAAAAATAAGATAAAATTGAATTTGAAAAAGAAAACCAACAATTACACTCTCAGTGCAGCTTTCTATATGTTTCTTGCAATGATAGGTTTTATTACATTAAGCATTTCAGAAAGCTTTTATTAGAAATACCATTTTTTAGGCACATCAATAAAAACAAATGCTTATTTGTCTTCCAAGGAGTCAATAGCTTTTGGGGAATCCAGCATAACAGAACTTGGATCCTAAAGGAACCTGAGAAGACATCAAGATCAACGAGCTTATTTGCAAATAAACCAACAGTAAAATTAAATCAATTACCAAAAGTTCAACAAATTGTAAGCAGAAAAAAAAATTGAATCCAGTTACTGTAAATACAGATCCAGTTCCCGGTTCTGACTCTTTTTGCTTGCTAGAACAAATCAAAGGCAAAATTCAAATCTGATTGAAGGGGACGTGTGCAATAAAAACAGAACTGCCTTTTTAAGTAAAGAAAATTTGTGGTTCATATTAAAGGAATAAGCACTATTATTATTTTTTTTCCTTTTTTGAGGGAAACATTCCTCTTGAATTGACTCTGAAGACAGTTTGAAGAGTAATTCTACATGCATTTGGCATTTTTGACATTGTTGGAATACAAAGTGCCAAGCTTTATATACCGACATATTTAAAGGATAACATTAATTTGAGTGTATGCAGGCTGCTGTCACTTTTAAATAATCCCTATTTTGTAATCTTGCCATTCATATTTCAATTCAGTAAACTATTACTAATTGCTTAATACTTTCAAGGTTCTATGTGAGGCAATCAGGACACAAATAGAGAAATTAAAAGCAGTTTAGAATCTTATGTAGCTTACCTTTTACTCGAAGAGACAATATGTAAAAATGATAAGTAATTATGATGTCATTTGAAGAGGGGAACATAATTAACTAGGCCAATCAGGAAAAGCTTCATGTAGTAGATTGTTCCTGTACACATAGGCATAGAGATTACAAGTGAGAAGCTATAATACCATTTTTCATATTTTAGCTGAATCCTAAACATGAAAGATATTTTCAGATAGAGTAAAAGTTAAAAGAATATATATTTATATATAAATAGACACATATGTATATACATAAGCATACACACATGCACGTATGTATAGGCACGCATACTTAAATAAGTAGAGATGTATATATGCAAGTATATATGCAGAATACATATATACAAACACATATACATAGATACAAACATGCATACATACACATATACTGTTAAGAAAGACAAACAGAAAATAAACTACACTTAAAAGGAACATGGATAATGAAAATATAACAATATTAAACATATATGCATTGATTATCATTGAATTTAAATGATAATGTTTAAAAAAACTAAAGGGCAAGGCAATGATTATATGCTATATTGGATGCTACTTTCAAATATTTTCATTCTTAAGGCTGTGTTTTTAAATGAATATTTTTTACACATAAAGCAATAATTGACCAGCAATCTCAAGGAGCCTGCAACAAATTAATAAAGCCTAAAAATTAAAATTCACATAAATAAAACATTGATTTTTAGAAACAAGATGGGAAGGTGATATTTACATAATTACGGAATCAAAAAATAATTGATTGGGAAAGGATAAAGGAAATTTACAAAAATCATGTAGACTGTTTTGGCTACACAAAATTAAAAATTGTTATTCAAACTCATATTAAGATAGGAAAAAGAGACATATTAGGGAAAGATAAATACCCAGAAATATTCAAAATATTTGTTCTAACATTATTGGGAATTGATATTCATGGAACACATGTTATTCCACTCATGGAATTCATAATACATATATTCAGTTATTAAAAGATTGGTTAACTAGTTGTGATATATGGATGCAACGACTTGTAATTGAGTAATATGGAATGCTGAATAAGATTTCAGGATGGTTAGGGTGCTGGTTAGATTTACATGAAGTGCTATGGAATAAAAAAATACAGATGGACAATATAAAGAACAATACTTGTTCAAACTATTTGAATATTTATCAATTGAGATATGGTCCTGATTCTTACAAATTTATGTAAGTTAGATGTATATGTACTTATATGTGTCTATATACGTGTATATACATACACAAATACATAACAAAAATGAGACATCTATCTGATGAAGTTGATACATACGAAGATTTTCCCTCCAATTAATTAATCTCTTTTAACCATACATTCCTAATCTTTTAATAATCGATGCATGATTTACAAACACAATAACATACACATTGACATTTTTGGACCATCATTGATTTCCTCCCTATATTGTCTATATTTCAAATTTTTTCTTTTAATTTATAATGAACTTTTGTTTATTTTTCATTTACATCATTCATTTAAACAAGATTTTGATTTATGAATTTTCTCCTCTTCTTTCCCCTACCCACCATCCCAAAACAGCGATCCCACTGTATCTCTCCCCCAATCTGCTTTCTCTTATATCCTCCCCCATCAACCCTCTTACTTTCCGTTAGGGCAAGCTGGATTTCCCTACCTCAGTGCCTGTATATCTCATTTCCCAGATGCATGTACATAATAATGATATAATAATAATAATGATAATAATGAGAGTAAGGTTGACCCATTCCCTTTTGCCTTCCTATACCTCCCCTCCACTGTAACAGTTTTCCCTTGCTTCTTTTATATGAGATAATTTACCCTATTCTGTCTCTCCCTGTCTCCTCTCATTAAATTCCTCTCCCACCTCTCAATTTTACCTTTTAAATATATTCTCTTCCTATTCAATTGATTCTGTGCCATATGTCTATGTATTCCTGTACACATATATACACACACTCACATATGTATTCATGTTCATATATACCTTCCCATATAGACATATGTGTGTATATATATGTTATATATATATAGTGTGTATATATGTATATATATATAAATACACACACACACACACACACACATACACATTTTTATTCCCTTCAACTATCCTCATACTGAGAAAAGTTTCATAAGTTCAATTACTAATTTTCCATGTAGGCATGTAAATAGTGGAACTTTGATAAGTTCCTTATGATTTCTTTTCCCTGTTTACCTTCTCATGCTTCTTGTATTTGAATGTCAAACTTTCTATTCAGCTCTGGTTTTTTCATCAAGAATGCTTGAAATTTTTCCACCTTGTTCACTGACCATATTTTTCCCTGAAAAATTATACTCAGTTTTGCTGGGTAGGTAATTCTTGGTTTTAATCTTAGATCCTTCAATATCCAGCATATCATATTCCAGGTCCTTCAATAACTTAATGTAGAAGCTGCTATTTTCTGGATTATCCTGATTGTGTTTCCACAAGATTGAAATTGTTTCTTCTTGGCAGCTTGTAATATTTTCTCCTTCATCTGGAGTTTCTGGAATCTGGCTATAACATTACTAAGAGTTTTCTTTTTGAGATCTTTTTCAAGAGGTGATTGGTGAATTCTTTCAACATCTATTTTGCTCTTTTGTTCTAAGATATCAGGGCAATTTTCCTTGAGAATTTCCTGAAGGATGATTTCTATGTTCTTTTTTTGATCATGGCTTTCAGTTAGTCCAATAATTTTTAAATTGTCTCTCCTGGATCTATTTTCCAGGTCAGTTGTGTTTTCAATGAGATATCTAATATTTCCTTCTATTTTTTTCATTTGTTTGGATATGTTTGATAGTATCTTGATTTTTCATAAAGTCATAAGGTTCCATTTGCTCCACTCTAGTTCTGAAGGAATTATTCTCTTCCATAAGTTTTTGAGATTCTTTTAAATTTGGCTTTTCAAGGCATTCTTTTCCTCATTGGCTTTTTGGGACTCTTTTGCCATTTGAGTTAATCTATTTTTTAAGGTATTTTCTTCAGTCAGATTGTTGACTCTCTTTTCATGATTTTCTTGCATCATTCTCATTTCTCTTTCCAATTTTTCCTCCACATCTCTTATTTGGTTTTCAAAATCCTTCTTAAGTTCCTGTATGATCTGTAACCAGTTCACATTTATCTTTGAAGCTTTTGATGCAGGATTTCTGACTGTGTGGTCTTCCTGCTGCACTTGCTTTGCTTCCTTTGCCTGCTCATGTTGCCAGTCAATTAACTTGACTTTTGATCTTTCTGCCACAATATTACTCTTCTTCACAAGGGGAGAGCTTTGTATCAAATTGCTGGGGTTTTAGCAGGTGCTGGAGCTATTAAGAGGCTGCCGTCTCTACAGCCCTGATCAGATTTGGCTCACTGGTCACACGCCTCAGGACCACCACCCAAGACCATGATCCCTATCCAGGCAGGTTAAGGGAAGAATACTTAGCCTCTGAATGTTTGCTTGCACCCTCCCCCCCTACAATCTGCAGGCCAGAAGCTCTGAAGCAGCTACATGGAGGCAGCTGCATGGCCACTGCTTGTGCTTCTCCTGACTCTGGGGGCAGAGCGTTGGACCTGCTCCTCCACTCCCCCAAAGTCAGCCAAGTTCCACTGACCTTTCACTTTTTCTTTGGCATTTATGGGTTGATAATTCTGGAAACCACCACAGTTGCAGTGATCCACTCTCCCAAATGCTCCAGCCTAAGCTGGTCTTGACTGCCTGGTGGCTGAAACTGTAGCTCATGCAAGGCTGGACTTGGCTTTCAGTGTGCAGCAATGAACCCTTCATGTCCACCTGCTGGGTTGTCTTCAGTGGGAGGTTTGTTTCTCTGTCACTTTGCGGATTCTGGAACTCAAAAATTTGTTTATTTGTCATATTTTCTAGGTATTTGAGGTGGTTATGGGGGGAGCTCATGGAGTTTTCCTGCTTCTACACCACCATCTTGAGCCCACTCCCAAACTTCCTCCTTATCCTTTATATGAAGCCCTAAACTTTCCTACATTTGGGACTACCTGTAGATAATGCCCAAGCTTCAGAGAACAATTTGACAGAAGTCAGTAAAAAAGTGTCATTCCTAATAAAAAGTCATAGCAATTATTTTTAGATTAGAACAACTTACACAACATGAAGACAGGGAAAAGCAAAAATAACAACAAAAATCCCACAAAAAATACAATTTACCTTATGTTTAATCAAATCCAGATTATTCTTTTCCCTTAATTTGTTCTCTCAATGAAGATGAGACAAAGTAAGCATTATGCGAAGACAATGTGAGTCATTAAAATAGTCCCATGTCAGTCTCACAATATTTATTTTATTTAGTTTTATTTTTTCTGTAATTAGAATTAAGATAGACTTGGTGAGGCATTTTTAATGTGTGATCTGGTGTAAAGATGTCAAACTCTGAGCCCATGTGGACAAGTAGTCTTCAGTTCTCCCCAGTGTGGGCAACCAAATTAAAATACAATTGTAAAATGTTTATGAAATATGAATAAAAATATAATACCACATAGACGAAGTTACTTTTATTTTTTAATAAAAACATAGCATTTGAAGATCCACTTGTATTTAAATTTGACACCACTTGGCAAAAACCTGTAAATTAAGGGGATGCCCATCAATTGGGGAATGGCTAAACAAGTTGTGGTATATGACTGTAATGGAATACTATCATGCTATAAGAAATGGCAAGGAGACGGTCTTCATATTCACCTGGAAATGCCTATACAAACTGATGCTAACTGAGAAGAGCAGAACCAAAAAAAAATTTGTACATAATCACAGATACATCATATGTGTGACGACCAACTTTGATTAAACTGGACTCTTCTCAGCAATGCTCACGTATAAGACAACAATACAAGTCTCAGGATGGAAGGAGATATCTACATTCAGAGAAGGATCTAGAAAAACCAGACTTTAAATGGAGACTGTAGCAATCTACATGCTATCATTCTTTTTCATGTTTGGTTTTCTTTCGTTTTTCCCATTGTTCACTCCATTGGTTACAGCCCTTCTATACAACCAGACTATTGCACAATGTGAAAGTATTTGCAGATCCTATACCTGATTACACGCCACCATGGTGGGGGAGGTTAGGCAGGGGAAAAAAATTGAAACTCAAGGGATTGTGGAACTGAATCTTGTAAAATAAAATTAAATAAACAAGTCATTAAAAAAATAAAAAAAATAAAAAATAAATGTGACACCACTGTCATAGTGAAAGTGTGGTGCACTTAAGACCCTCTCTGCTCATAACCTCACACCTGAACTATTTCCATAGCCTGTGGCCTTGTCTCCTATTCTCTTATCCTTCCTCACTGCACTCCATTCTTCACTTAGCTATCAAATTGATCGTCACAAAGTACAGGTCTGACCATCTATTTGTATTTGTACCCATCTATTTGTAAAATTTCAGTGGACCCCTTTTACTTCTGGGATCAACTATGAAAAAACTCTGTTTTTGTCTTTTAAAGCCTGTCAAGATACTATTAGTAGGTACCCTGTTTTCCAGAGCTAAGGTCCAGGAAGCAAGCTATGCCCTGAGCTTGGCATAACAACAATTGTTTGTGGTCACCCTTTGGATGACCTCAGCCACAGAAAAATCTCAGAATTTTTTCACATAATCGTTCATTGTTTAGATCAGCCACAGTTGTCCTCGGAGCTCAGACAAGAACCTCTTGCATCCATGTTCTGCTCCTGAAGCCCTCATACGAATCAAACTTGTCTCACTGTTACTGCTATTCATCATTGTCATGGATGCAGCTTACCGTGTAGTGTCAACCTCTATAAAAGGTTTTGTTGAAGGAGACAGACAAATAGTAATATAAAATTACAATATTTATTCCCCCAAAGCTAGCCGACTTGTACAAGGAGTTAGGAGAGCTACAACCTAACTGATAAACAAAAGGATGAGAGGGTTTAAGTTTACTTTAGGACCATCCCAATTCAGAGTGGCGGTGTCACACAAATTCATGATCCCCATAAACGTGTTTTGTTTTTTTTTTTGCTTCAGCTTGTGTTTATTGACAAATGGTGTACTCTACAGCCAAATTCAATACAACAGGAGGGTGGAGTTGCTTCAGATTTCTCAGAAGAGAAATATTGGAGCAACACGGACACTCACAATGTGAGAAAGCTGAGGGTTGAGTAGTGAACAAGGAGTGTAGTAAGGCCTGCTGCTTGGAACATTGGGGACCATTCTGGGAAGAATTTCCTTTCTATCCTAGGCTCCCTCCTCAAAACGGAAGGAAAAAAAGTAGCTTATGACTGCAAGCTTCTTCCTCCTCCCAAGATAAGAGTGCCTTACCAAAGGATACCATTGCTAAATATCACATTATTCACTAAAATGTATTGGGTTTTAGCAGCTGGATTCAGCTTCTATTTAATATTTAACTTAAGTGTGTGAAACAAAGACACTTTCATTTACACGATGTGGGTGGGGAAAAGGAGGGTGATTCCTCTGGTTGGGAAAGATGTAGAGGCCCATACATATTGAGTACTTGTACTTAAAGGACTGTGGCTAATGCCTACTTGTGTGTCCATGAATTATGTCTAGATTAATTTAAAACACAACACTGATACATGTTATGTTAATCCCCAAAGTCAAAGATGATCTTCAGTACCCTAAGCTAAGCCACAGAGGCTCTATCTTTACACATTACCAGGGGTGTGTAAACTGATGCTGATGTTTCTAAGTGGGGAGGAAGAGACTTTATTTTTTTTTGGGGGGGGGGTGTTTTAGCAGTCTAAAGCTTCTAACAGATAGGAATGGACAACACCATTAACAACTGCAGATCTAATGGATGCAGGCAAGAGCAGGGAAGGGAGGGTGTTGAAGTCACCAAAAAGGTCTTCAAATGCCCTTTTATGGAACTGGCAGCACACGCATAGTGTTGGTGAAAACTGGACCTGGACGCCAACCATTCAGTACGATGACCAAATCACCCTTCTTGAAAAAGCCACAAGCTTTGCCAACATCCATGCCCGAGTTAACTCTGAGGTCCACATCTTCAGCCCATGATTCATGAACAAGATCCCTGCACAGCACAGGAAAGACACCTTGGTAGAGATGACCCTGGCATGCAGCCTGAGGACTACGAGTTACAGCTATGACAGGCACCCCGGGGACGGTACCTGGATACCTGAAAAGCAGACCTTCCAGACTTGGTGAGAACGATAATGTCCCCACTGCAACACTTGAAGGAAGCCTCTACGGCACCCGTGGCATCAGCTTCAGTGTGATACTTAGTAATGGGGGCCAGCCGGCAAAGCTCCTCAAACAACTGCATGTGAGAGATGGCAGCCTCCACCTCTCGGGCAATCAAGTGTTGCATTCTCACGGCTTACAGTGGATAGTCCCCTTTGGCAGTATCTCCAGACAGCATTATAAAATCAGCTCCATCCAGGACAGCACTGGCTACATCACTGCCTTCAGCACGTGTAGGGTGTGGCTTCTTTTTTTTTATTTGAAATTTTATTATACTTTGCATCATTCATTTCCACAAGATTTTGAGTTACATATTTTCTCCCCGTCTTTCCCCCACCCACCGCCCCAAAACAGCCATCCCAGTGTGTCCCCCCTCCCCCAGTCTATTCTCTCCTATGTTGTTTTTTAGTAGGGCAGGATGGCTCTCCCAACTGCAGTGACTGTGTATCTCAAGTTCCAGTTGGATGTAGTCAATAATAATAATAATAATTGCATATATATATATATATATACACATATACACATTCATAACATTTGATTATGGAAGTCCAGATTCCAGATTCTTTCTCCTCCTCCCTTAACACCCATCCCCACTGGAAGGACAAGCAATCAAATACAGGCTAAACGTGTAAAATTAC
>CM053583.1:138544328-138591285 GCA_028627135.1 Pseudochirops cupreus
TCAAAGTAAATGAGTCAGTAGCTTAGTTAACTGGTGCCTTCACCCAAGGCATCCCAGTCAACCTTGATTACTGTTTGTTTTCTAAATAAAGAAAGTTCAGTTTTCTGACACAGAAATCAGAGTTTGTGGTCATAATGTTGGTGGCAAGTTGTTTCCATGTCCATAAGGTCTAAAGTAGAGGTTTTTAATCTGTGGGTGGTGGCCCCTTTGGGGGTTGAATGACCCTTTCACAGGGGTTGCCTAAGACCATCAGAAAACACATATTTGTGATGGTCTTAGGAACTGAGACACTGCTCCTCTATCTGTCTCCAGGCAGGTCTACCCTCATGCAGATACGCCCATGTATGAGTATTAAAGGGTTGCGGCATTAGGAAAGTTGAGAACCACTTGTCTAAAATGTCAGTATAGTCAATCTGGAGAAAAGAGTTGAGGGCCAAACCCATGGACAGACTCTCTCTCTAGATAGTTGGGGTCAGTGATGAGTCAAAGAATTCTAGATGATCAGTAATGAAAAAGGCACTGAAGATCATCTTGTCCGACCAATATCTGAAACAGTGTCCTATTTACTACTTGTACAACAAGTGATCATTCAGTCATAAAGAACTCCACAGAAATATAATTAACAACCTGCTGAAGCAACCCATTCTACCTTTGAATATGAATAGGTAGGAAGATGATAACCTGTTAATTCATTGATATGAAAATTTCCAAGATAAGGTAACTTCCTTTTTATCAACATACAGTGGTACTGTTTCTGCAGCTTGTATATAGCTTTAGGTTGGTCCCTAGGCAGAGGCATCAAATTCAAATATAGTTCTGCAACTTCATAGTGACTTAGAAAACCACAAATTAGCATTGCTTATGTTATGTTGCCTTTTTTTATTCAATTTGTGAAATACTTCTCATGTTGATTTGGTTCTGCCTACAGTCAGACTTTTGCCATCTCTTGGGATCAGTGGGTGGCAAATTTTGACACTTCTAATAAAGCCCTGAGAGGAGAGTTAAGTGACATACTCAAGGTCCCCCAACTAGAATGTTTCTGAGGAAAGCCTTAAACCCATGTATCCCTGGTACCAAAATCAACTCTCTATCCACTGCACCGTGGTATCTGTCACTTTGACTATTATTAAGAGCAAAGTTTCCCCTTTCCCTCCAATGTAACATTACAAAGCTACTGATAGACCAATAGGGAGTTCTCATACTGAGCCTTTCCTGTAGAAGGAAGGAATCTAGCTACTTTGGGTCTAAATACAAGTTCTTTCAGATTCAATCCTAGGAAGACTGACCTCTAATATATGGGAAAATAGAGTCCTTCTCACAAACATCAGCTCATTAAACATCTCCCCTATCAACCTGGGATTTTATAAAATAGGTTTAGACTAAAATCTAAGATTTTCCCCAAAGGGGTAGTAGAATGATACTCAAATGTGACACCAATGTGATACCCATAGCAGCTGCTATGAATATGTGTATACATTTGCAGGATAAATTCACAAAATGTAATAAAAACTCTTCCTCAAAGACAAAACCAAAATATTTATTTGTAGCATCATTATTAGGATAACAGAAAGCAAGATTTAACAAGGTACTCATCACCAATCCAGGAAGCATCAATATTTCAAGTATTCTTTCTGTTAGGCTTCCCCACAAACAAGTTCTCCTAGGCAAGTTTCTCCCTCTGCTCTCTGCTCTGCTTCTCCTGCTCTGTTTCAGTCTCACTCTCTGCTCCTCTCGCATTCTGGACTCCATGGACTGCGGCTGTATCACAGCAGGAGTATAGATGTTGGTAGGGAAATTACCAGTGCGCAGTCACCATGCATGCCTCCAACAGCAGCACACAGGAAGGGTTACTGATATTCTAGTCAAAGGCCCAGAGTCTCTTAGTACTCAACTTTATGTATTTGGAAAAAAAAAAAGACAGTATGATGCCAATGGGAGACTTATCTCTTATCTAATGTGCCAATAAATTGAGAGTATTCTCTAAATTACCTAATAAGGAGAAAGGGAGATAGAGTAGGAAATTGAAGATGAGGAGTAGGAAAGTAGGGAACTTAAGCCTCAAGGTTCCATTCCTGCAGGAGGCCAAAAAGTGTCCATGTGGAGTCTCTTGGGATTAGACATGGGATGTTTTCATTCTATGAGTCTGAACCTTTACCCATCAAAGTGATTTTCCCCAGTTGGTAAAAGTGGCACCTGAGCTATTCTTTATAAGAAAAAGATTCAAAAGTGAGAGTTGAGAGCGTTCTTGGCATGATAAGAATGGTTTGTCTAGTGTCAAAAGGTGGAATTTAGTTTTCCCGGAATTTAAAACAAAACAAAACTAGAATGTCATTTTGTTTTTCTGGAACTTAGAGTGTATTCAGGAAGTAATGTTTAATCAGTATGGAAAGATAGATTGGAGATAGATGGTGAAGAATTTTTAATGTAAGACTAATCATTTTATTGAGAGAAAACTGAGTCTCACGATCCTCACGTTCTCAAGTGGAAGAAGACAAAGAATTTTGGTCTATCTCCTCATTAATATGTCCATTGCCATCATTAATTGTTCACCAGAGTTGATTTCCACCTGTCAAGGGCACCCCCTTTTTCCGAAGGTATTTGAGCATTGAATGATCTCCATGGTGGAGCATTTGGTTGTTGAGAGAGACCAATGATCATCAATGTTTTAATTATTAACTCCCATAATTAGTACATTGATTATTAGCTATCAAGAAACTCGGTCTCTAGGGATTTTCATTAATCAGGTGTGTTTTATCCAGAGGAAACCACTTTTCTTAATAAAAATTACCAATTTTCTCTCATATCATATTCATTCCTATCATTCATTTAAATATTTGATACATTAAAAAAGGCAAAATAACTTTATCAAAGGAATAGCAAACTAATTCTATATCTTTCTTTGACAGGATCACTGAATTAGTAGTAGATGAAAGGATTTTTGCAGAGATGGCTTACCTGGACTTAAGCAAAGTTGTGATAAATTATCACGGACCATTCTTATGGAACAAATGGCAGAAAGTTGATTAAACAGTAATATAGTTAGATCAATTTGGAAATGCTTGAATGCCTAGGGTAAGAATAGTTATTAGTGGTTCAGCATTAACTTGACAGAGAGTCCTCAAGTGAGTTTCCCAGTATTCCATACTTTAGCTAATGCTGTTAGCATTTTTACCAGTGTCTTGAAGACATGGGTGGTATTTTCCACTATTTCCCAGATAACACAAATGTTGGAAAGGTACCATTAATATACTACAAGATAGAATCAGGATCCAAAAAAGTCTCTACATTTTAGATGATTGGGCCAAATTTTATAAGAAAAAATGCAATGAGGCAAATATACAATATTATAGTTCTATCCTGTGACTGGCAGATGACAGAGATAGAATCCAGCTAAAAGAGAATTCCTTCCTTTGGTTGGGGCAAGGTCTAGAGGTCAAATGAAATGAACATTTTGCGTAAGGTGTGATTAATGCTACTATTTTTAGAACACATTTACTGATCTAATTATGTGTTTAAAGCATGGATTTGAGAGAGAGCAATAAATGAAGCAATACGAAAAGAAGGCAAAGGAAAGGAAGTAATAAAGAAGATGGCGTACAAAACCAGAAAGAGAGAGAGAGAAAGAGTGAGAGAGAGATCACTACCAACCAAGGAATCCAATTCCTATTTTGAATAATGTTAACCATTAAGAAGTTTTCTTGGTTTCTTTCCAGTATGGCTTTGGAAAAATATGAGGAAAAAAAACCATTGTAATATGGAGGTAAAAAAATAAAAACATAAAAAACTGAAGATAAATGAACTTAGAGTCAGGAAAATCAGAATTCAGATTTCAACTCAGACACTTGCTAACTATGGAATCATGGAAAATAATTTATTCATTAAACCTTGAAGAAATATTCTGAATATTAGACTTAAAACAAACAAAATAGACGATCAATTTGCATCAATAGACTAAAGAAATAATATTTTTATATTTTTCTAAAACAAAAGTTTTTGATTTTTGAAAGTAACATTGCAAGGTGAAGTTCATGGTGAGAATATGTAAATGTCTTTATAAGACTTACCAGAATATTTTAATTCACCAACATATTTAAATTGAGAAATGTATTTTTATGTACATGATCTTTTCTCTTTGATCATCTTTAATTTAAAGCTTCTAGATGTCTTTGGAGAGTTAATGAAGGAGCTAGCAATTCTTCCACATTAATATTTTCAACTGACAAAAGATTTAGGAGGTAATGAACATTATTTACTTAAAAAGAAAGTAGTTTCCTTTATATGATTACAGTGAGAGAAACCATTAGCCACAACAAAAGCTGCGTGAGTCAGTTAAACATATGTCTTATTTTATAATTTGTGCTTCCTTTTAACAATCACAGATCTCTTGGGTCAAGATTACTTTGGAAATATGAAGAGAACATCAAAAACTAAACAATTTTCCAATATAACATAAACATATAAACTAACTGCTAAATTACTTGTTATTAATTAGTAATTTTGCATAATGTCCCCTACACTCTTTGAATATATTCTTCCAGGATTGATAGATAGCTTCTTATAATCATTGCTTAAATTCTAGGTATAGTTCAAACCTAGCACTACCCAAGTTTATCTTAGTGATAAATATATAATGTTATGTAATTTTTATACAAATTGTAGTATGACACTGGTGCTACAAGCAATCTTGTCTCATTAATAATAAGAGCAATAATTATAGTGATAATACTTATCCTTCATAATTAACAGTACTACATTATTATTAATTACATATAAATTTAATGTAACTATTTATAAAGCAACTACATGCTTTACCTCATTTAGTTGTTATAACACTCCTCAAGTGTGAAGATTGGATTCTTATTTCTTATGACAGATACATGAAGCATAAATTTACTAAAGAGAGTAAATAGACAACTTATTGGACAAATAAGACACTCAACACAGATGATTTTGTGAATAATAACTGCTATATAACTCAACAGAATCTCAGAGGTTCATTAAATTAGCAATTATTATCATGGCCTTCATAGACCACTTTACAAGTTACAATTGCCTTATGGTTTATCATTTTAGATAAACTTATTTTTGATTGGGGCTTACACTACTGAAGTCTTGTCAAAGTGACTTTTACTTCTTTCGTTGCAAGTAGGAAAAAAAAACAATGCCACTAAAGTGAGACTAAGTTTCCAATCCTGCTTTTGATATTTAATATCTGTATGACTTTGAACAAATCAGTTAACCTGCTGGAGCCTTCATTTTCACATGTGGAAAATAAGGAGTCTGTGTCCCATTTGAATTTCTATGTTAAGTATCATCTTATAGACATGTTATTCAGTTAGGGTGTAGTTAACTTTTGAACCAATAAAGGAACTACAATATTATTCAAAAATTGAATTGACCCTACCAAAAAAGATATAGAGAGTTTTACAAACTATGAAATAGGTAAGTTTGATTATATAAAATTAAAAACAGTTTTTGCACAAAGAAAATCAAGGTGAGCAATATTAGAAGGAAAGCAGATAAGTAGGGGGGCTATTTGCAAAAAATTTCTCTGATAAAGGATTAATTTCTTAAATATATAGAGAACTAAGACAAATTTATAAGACTTCAAGTCATTTCTGAATTGATAAATGATCAAATGATATGAACAATTTTTAGATGGAGAAATCAAAACTATTTAATGTCATAAGGAAAAAAAATGCTCCAAATAAATTTCTATTAGAGAAAAGCAAATTAAAACATCTCTGAGGTACCACCTCACACCTATCAGATTGTCTGTTGTGGAAAAAAAGGAAAATGTAAATGTTGCAGGGGATGTGGAAAAACTGGGACACTAATGCACTGTTGGAGGAATTGTGAACTTATTCACCAGTTCTGGAGAGCAATTTGGAACTACTCGCAAAGGGCTATGAAACTTTGCATACCCTTTAATGCAAAGTATGTACTGTATGTATATACCAAGGTGTGTACCACTACTAGGTCTGTATTGCAAAGATTTTAAAAAGAGGGGAAAGGGACCTATTTTGACAAAACATATTTAAAACACCTCTTTTTGTGGTGGCTAAGAATTGGAAATTGACCAGATTCCCATAAATTGGGGAAAGGCTGAACAAGTTGTTGCATATGATTGCTGTGGAATATTATTGTGTTATAAGAAATGACAAACAGGATGATTTCAGAAAACCCTAGAAAGACTTACATGAAGTGATGCTAAGTAAAATGAGTAGAAGTAGGAGAACATTGTATAAAGTAACAACAATGTTTTAATATGAAGAACTGTGGGGGCAGCTAGATGGCTCAGTGAATAGAGAACCGGCTCTTGAGTCAGGAGGACCTGAGTTCAAATATGAACTCAGACACTTGACACACTTACTGACTGTGTAACCTTGGGTAGGGCAATTACTCTGCCTTCCCCCCTCCAAAAAAAAAAAAAAGACAAAAAAAATGTGAAGAACTGTGAATGACAACTATTCTCAATACCAGGCTCCAATACAATCTCAAAGGGCTCGATGGAGCATACTATTTGCCTCCAGAGAAAGAATTGCTGTTGTCTGAATTCAAACTGAACCACATTATTTTAATTTTCTTTCTTTTGGGGGGTGAGAGGGAGTCAAAATTTCTTTGCAAAAATTGGAAAATATGAAAATGTTTTACATGATTGCACATGTATAACCCATATAGGATTGATTATTGTCAGTGAGGGAAGGGGATGGGGAAAGTTCTAGGGACGGAGGGAGAGAATTTGGAATTAAACCTTTTTTAAAAAATGTTAAAAATTGTTTTAACATGTAACTGGGTAAAAATAAAATATTATTAAAAATATTTGTCCCTCAGTTTAATGTATGAAAAGATATTTTTAACCTAATGTCACTTCACTTCATGATAATTTTAATGTGATATTCTGAACAATTCTATGTTTTGGACAACTTTGTCTTTTCAGGTTTTAATTCTGTTCTGTAAGCATCAAATGAATATCATATGTAAGGAACAGTTCTAAACAGAAGGGATAAAATTGGGGGGGGGGGAATGAAACAGTTTTTGCCCTAAAGGAGCATGCATTCTCCTGGGGGTAAGGGTGAGGGGCAGAATGTAAGGAGGGTATATGTCACGATGTACACATATAAGTAAAAATAAAGCACATAAAAATTAGATAAATGAAATTCCAGAAATTGAGCATCATTTAGAGGAATTAATTTGGCAGAAGTATAGTGTGTGAGGCCAGATTGGAACTCAGAAAGATGAATTGTCTTTGTTTCAGGTCTGACACTCTATCCACTGTGACACCTTACTGCTAGGTAGCAAATTAGGTCTCAGACCCATACTAGCTGTGTGACCTTGGGCAAGTCACTTAACCCTGTTTGTTTCAGTTTCATCACCTGTAAAATGAGCAGGAGAAGGAAATGGCAAACCTACTATAGTATCTCCATCATAAAAACCCCACATGGGAGCATGAATAGTTGGACACAACTGAAACAATCGAACAGCATACAAATACTAGGCATTATTATTAACTATATATGTTCCCCTCTTTGCTGATGAAGAAACTGAAATCATGGATAGGAACAAACTCTACAAATTTATCAATACAGATCAGCAACTACCTTTGCACTTTACCTTAACGTATTGCCTACACAGAATATTTATATGACTTATCCAAGGCCACATAGAGAGTATGGATCAAAGGAAGGCATTCAACTAAGATACCTCTTACTCTGTGGTCAGCTCTTTACCTATCAATCATTCTACCTCTCTGTTGTATAAATAATAGTTGTTAATAAATGTCTGTTAAGTTCAACCAAAGCCCTGAATTTAAATTTTTACTCTCACTTATTTATAGATTAATCTTGGGCAAATCATTAATAAAATTATTTATAAAATGAAGTTGGTGCCACTTACATAACTACTTTTTAAGGTTATTGTGAGAATTCAATGAGATAATGGGTGTGAAATGCTTTGTAAGCACACAATATCCAAAACTACGATTCTATGTGTTTAAAACCATTGAACCAGGGCATGTGGTCATGTAGCTAGCAACAACATGTAACTAAAGGAATCTATCATTTTCCTCACATGTGGCATTGCCACTCTTCCTATTTAACATGACTGGATGATTTTAAACACCACAAATGTACTCAATTTCAGTAGGCCATCTGTCAGGTTATCATAACTTCCATGTTTTAAACATTTTATGCCTAACTGAATTCAAATAAAGCCATTCATATTTTTATGAACCATAGCTTTCTTTTCTCTCTTCATTTTTAATTTTCATCTGCTCTTTTAACCACCTAAATGAACTAGTTAAAATAAGTCATGTAAAAACAGCTCTTAGCAACTTTCATTTTACTCCTGCCTTCCATAAAATTCTAATGTGCTGGGGTGGTAAGGAAGACATGTAATAGGGAAGTATAGTGGATTTGACAAAACCTTTTAAAGGAAATGCAATTTAGTGTAAATATTTATAAGAAAGTTTTTTTAATCTTATAATCATTTACTGAAACAATTAAAAAATAATGACTATGTCATGGACTTTAATAAATTAAAGCAGAAAAGAAGTTTAAAAACAACTTTTAAAAAAATCTAATAATAAAGTTACAAAACATTATTTTTATCACTTTTAAGGACAAAAATAAGAATTAAGGGAATGAAAATAATTCTGCTTTTCTTTCCTTCTATCTATAAACATTTAAAAGTAGTCATGATAATCCTACTCATGGTCCAAATTCAAATTTACCTTGAGCTCCCCTCACTCAGGCATTTCTTTCCTAAAACAGAGACTATATGTTATACTCTTATTTTAAAAAAAAGGAGGGAGGAGATTAATGAATGTGATAAGAGTTTAAATCTTAATAACCTCTTAACATTCTTCCTTGTTACTTAAAGGTGATATGTGGAGTGTGGGTTGTAGCTATCATTCAGGCTCCTGATAATAGTGTCTCTCAGGATAGGGCATAATTCAAGACTCAAGAGCCATATATAGTCACACACAGCTCCGTCATGTCTCTCCCACCTAACATCTGAAACTTAGAGAAATTTCTCTTTTTCCAGTTCAGAGACTGTTTCTGAACACACACATACATCATCCAACCACATCCCTAACCAGAGCTACCAACCACTTGACATGCTTTCACAGATGCTAACCTGATTCTTTTTTTTAACTGATGTTTCACTTGATTTTATAAACCTCTACTCCCCTTTTGAACGTCCACATCAGCTCACTCCTCTTAAATCACACTTCCTTCAAACATACTCTATTTCATAAAATTCCTTTCAAAAAACCCATGGGCTAATGCATAAATCTATATTTTTTGCAAACACAGCCATGAGAGAATATACTAAAATTTCTTAAATAAGAGCACCATGAGATTAATAACTCCAGGTAGCTATGTAACACTGCTGTCCTCTCTTTATAGCTGTTTCCCTTTTCCTGGAATTCTCAGATTCTGTTATTTTACCAACAATGACTTTGACATGAGATGCAACATCAAATATATACATACATATATATATATATATATATATATATATATATATATATGTATATATGTATTAATGAAAAAGAATGGGAACAAATTATGTATACGGAATGCAAGGGAGATTGATGAGGGAAGGAAGGATCCGATCAATTTGATGATTGTCCTCCAAGCAACCTGATGATATTATGTTAGAAATTTTGAAGGTTCATGTTTCATTGGACATGCATATGCCCACTAGTTGCCTAACGATAAGTTATAAGGAACTTCAATATAATCATCTAGTTGAGATTCAATTGGAGTAGATTTTGTCTGAGCATGCTGCCTGTGAGATCAGCCCAGTCTCTTTCTCTTAGAGAGAAAACAGACTTGTAGGTAGCAGAGTGTTTTTGGGGGGGTGGTGGTGGTAGAAGTACTGTGTCTCTACTCAGTCTACTCTGAATAGAATAGCTGACTTAGAAGAGGAGCACAAGGAAGCTACAAATGCTTATCTACAGCTTTTGATCACATATCAGAAACCAGAGGCCCTGATAGTGATCTTTCTAGCCAGAAAGATGGCAACAGTCAGTTTGCTTGAGTTTCTAGAGAATCCCAGGTCAGTTTTACATTCTGCCTCTTGGCCTTATAGAAATAGAATACAATGTAGAATGCTATTTGGAAGAAGAACTTCCATGTAATTATAGGGCAACATCATACTTGGTCAACGAAACCAGTGATTGATTTATTGTAGAATGCTTTTTGTTTTACTTCCAAATTATCTTATATTTCTAATACTGTAGATGGAGCCTTAGCTAAGCATTTGGGGTCTTTTTCCCTCAGAAATTCCCTGTCAAGACAATGAAACTAGAGAGGTTTCATTAAACCTAGTAGAAATTTTTAGGAGGAGAGTGAAATTGTAGAGCAGTAATTGATGGAGCTAGAGACCTGTGTGATGATAGAAAACCAAGACAAACCTGACTTTGGGACTGTTTTTCAATGGTATCAGCCACTTCACTGGTTTCAGATGTTCAACAAATGACAAAGAAATGTTGAAATTCAAACACAAATGTATTTGCTGCTACCAAGGCAAAGAAGGTGTTTCATCAATTCCCTCATTGCTCATATATCTACTAGCTATATCAAGCATACTTTTATGATCTATTCTATGGTTTTGTTCTACTTGGTTTTATATGGCTTATGTTTTCATATAAACATCTGTACATAATCATATTCAAGTTAATTTCATTGTGTGTAATTTAAAATGCCTGTAGAACATGCAACAATACAGACTTAGGTCAATATAACTCCTGAGTTTAAAAATGTTGGAAATCTCCTTTCTTCAGCACTGCTGATTTTTTGTTGGTGTTCTTGTTGTTGTTGTTGTTTTTAATATATTAGGGGACAATATTGAGCAAACATTACTTTTCTTTAGTTGCAATTACAACTCAGTAGATTTTTTAAAATATCAGGCAATCTTAATAGAGCTTCCTGAACCTCTATGTCTTTCTTACAGCACCAGAGTTCTAATCTCTAGACTAGTAGATGCTCATAGCTAAGCACTTCTAAAGAGAGGGAGAGAAGCAGAGAGGAAAAGTAAAGGAAGGAGTCTCCAGGGTAAAGTCTTCCTCCCCTCTAGCTGGCTCCGAAGGCAGAGAGAGTGTTTTCTGTGAGGTTGTAGGCTGTATCTTTTGAAGATGTTGAGAAGAGAGTGAGTGAGGAGGATACAGGCATGAAATGGTTCTGTAACATCTAGCTGTTTCATTTGGATAGTGAAGGAAAGATGACAATGAGATTATTTATTTAAAAGTCCTTAAAGGATGTTTACCTTATAGAGTGAGCCAAAGCCATGCAGTGGTGCTCTGACTTGCTGTATGCCTCTCTGTGGGAAAGTATTCATAGGAATAAAAAAAGTATAACCCTAAGTGTGTCGAGGAAGAATTGATGAACTGAGTGTTTTATATTGTTGTGTTGAGAAAATGCTTCTTGGGAATCTATGTAATGCTACATCTTATTTGTTTTCTGATGGGGAAAATGCTATCCCAAACCTAGTATCCTCAATGAAACCTGAACGCTTGTAAAGTAGCTGAGGATCCCTTCTCCTTACATGTGAAGAAACCTAGAAATGCATTGCACCCTGAATACATTGAGATTTTCTTACAGAAAATGGAGTTAGGAGTTAAGGAGAGATATTGACCTTTCAAGCAACTGACTCCAAGGCTGGAGATAGGACCTGAACTGAACACTGAAGGAATCTTGGGATTCCAAGAGGCAGAGTTGAAAAAGAATAGTATTCCAGATATGTTTAAATAGCCTATGCAAAGGAAAGGGTTTATAGATTAATCAAATTGGAACAAAGAATATGTGAAGAGTAGAAATATAAAAAAAGTATTCTGGAAAGGCAGGTTGCAGTCAGATTATGAAGATTTCAAATTGAAGACTCATGATTTTGTATTTTACATGAAACTAAATAGAGACTATGGCTAGCAGGGAAACAAGTTAGTCAAAGTAATGCTTTAGCATATTATTTTTTTATGATAGTATAAAAGCCAAATAACATTTATTAAGTACCTCCTATTTTCCAGGCATTATATTAAGCATGCAGCCAGATTGGGGAGTAGAAGGTTTAGAAACAAGCAGACCAGTTATGAAGTTACAGTAATAGCCATGGTGAGAGGTGATGAAAGCCTAAACTGGGACTCCAGTTGCACGAGCAAAGAGACTAGAACTTAAGTTTAATGGGGAAACAATGTGCAAAAAAGCCAAACAAACAAACAAAGTAAACCAAAAAGTACATAACAAACAAAATGTGTACAGTATAAATTAGAGAGAATTCACAGAGAGAAGGCCCTAGCATTAAAGACCATCAAGAAAGGGCTCCTGAAAAAATTGAGACATGAAGGAAAGCAGTATACTAGGTCATGAAAATAAGGTGGAAAGTGAGCTTTCAGCAAATGTGTGCTAGTAAATATTTACTAACCAGCTCTTCCCCATCCTGCCCTTCCCCAAAATGTATTCACTATACACTCAAGTTTGATCTAAATTTTGAACATTTTATCCACTGCTTTCTTAAATCTAGACAAGCAACAAAACAAATAAAGTCCTCATTTTTTAGTATTTGTAGATTTCCAAAATGTAAATGCAAATTTGAAAACAATAATTAATCCAATACAAGCTGATTTTCACACACCTTTGGTTCCAGACATGGGATATGGTAAATAAATGATGCTCAGAATCAGCAGATGAAGTATGTAGATCAAGGAACAGCTAGGAAATAGACCAGTATCAATGGATCACAGAGTACATTGTCTTGGAGGGGAGGGGAAGCGAAGGTTGTAGGAAGACTAGAAAGATGGAAAGGGGTGAACTTATGAAAGGCTTTAAAACCCAGACTGAGGATTTTATATTTGATTCTTAAGGCAATAGAGTACCACTGCAGTTGATTGAATAGAGGGGATGACATGGTTAGACTTGCATTTTTGGAAGATTGATTTGACAGCTGAGCGAAGAATATCCTGAAATGGGCAGAGACAGGGAGACCAACCAGCAAGTTGTTGCAATATATAATGCTCTCTTTCTTTCCTTCCTTCCTTCTTTCTTTCTTTCTTTCTTTCTTTTTTTCTTTCTCTCTCTCTTTCTCTCTCCCTCTCTTTCTTTTCTTTCTTTCTTTTCTTCCTTTCTTCCTTTCTTTCTTTCCTCCCGGGATGAGACCTCCTATAATTTCAACAAGAAATCTTATAAGAAAACTCTCTGTGATATACTTTAACAAACGTTCTTCAACTTCTAGTGTTAGAAAATTCCCAGGAACACTGAGAAAGCATGAGCAGAATCATTAAATAAATATACATAAATACATATATGCACACACATGCACGCACACACACACACAAACATATATTTAAAAAAAATAGAACTTCCATGAAAGTCTTCCTGACTTAGAGGTAAACACTCTACCATGCTATGTTTTCACACACACACACACACACACACACACACACACACACACACACACACTCATTTTTGTATATATGTGTACACATTTGTGTTCTATGTATAAACACAGAGATACTTTTCCACATGGCCCATGGCTAGGTTATCTATGTAGCTTTAATTTCCCATCTCACACAGATATCCTCCATGAGCAAGACTCATTAGCCTATTTACAAGTTAATGGTTTCTTAGGTTCTATATTGGAATACAGAGTTCAGAAGGTGAAATTAGCCATTTAACAGTGGGCTACTCGATACTTGTGGTCCTTGAGAAGTAAAGTGTGGGTCATTTACTTTATCTGTAAGAAGAGAAGAGGAGAAACCCTAATTCTCATTTTTTAAAGTGGCATTTTTAAAGGGAAATTGAGGATATTTTTGGAAGCTAAACTTGCCACCGTAAAGTGGATGAATCATGTAGCTGTAATTGTAGCTATATTTTCATGGGTGAAATTCTTAAGTCAAATTAGGATGTATCTAGGAATGAAAGATGAAGTTATTTAGTTAAGGAAGGCTGATTGGTGAAGGACCTTTAATTTCCCCCTCTGTTTCCTGGTCATTAGGAGGGGGGATTGGTAATGAACAGTTTAAAGAAAGGAAAACAAATATTTCTGCATAGCCAATGAATGTTGCAAGCCTTTGCAGACAAGGTGGCAACAAGATACAGACACTTGAATCTGATTCCTTCCAATTATCCCCTGCACTGAGATTCATTTTAAGCTCATCAGTTAAAACAAATGATAAAAGCTAACCTTTCAGCTCCATGTGAAAAAAAAAGCACTCAACATCTGCACCTATAACTTTATCAAAACATATTTGCTATTGAATTAATGCTTGTTTTTAAATGGAATTTTTTTGTAGTTTCTGTGGTCAGAGGGTTGAATTGCCCTGAGAAAAATGTCAAAAAAAAAATCAAAAATAAAGGTTTGGTCGAGGTCCTGTGATTTCTTTTTTGATTCAAATTAGTATATATCATAGCAGTTTAGAATATAGGCTTCCTAAAGTTAGATTATTGGGAACAAATGCTTAGATAGTACAAAATGTAACAAAGTCATTCAACTGCTGGTAAAGTTGTGTGGAGGTTACAGAGAGTAGGTTTAAGGACCAGGAAGACCTGCATATAAGTCCTAGGCTGTGGGCAAGTCACTTAATCTCTCAATGCTAGGCAGCTCTCTTAAATTTTTATTTTCTTAACTCTTGGACCTGCTCTTTAAAAACAAAATGATTACCATTCTGTAATGCTAAGGGAATTTAAAGATCTTCCTTGCCCCTCAATAGGCCCACGTGACCTGTTTTGAACTCTGACCCAGTCCATAACTTGGCTTACATGGAGTTCATTATGGGAGGAGTTTACTGAACAGATCATGAGAAGAGAGCAAGAGTGGGTAGAGCAGGGAGTGGGAGAGTGAGGGTGAGCTGAGGGAGAGGAGGCAGAGAGAGGCAGAGCAGCTCACAGCATAAGTGAGAGATGGTCATTTTGCTTAAGGGAGATTGTTTGTGGGGAGATCTGATGGAGGGAAGGCTTGGGGATGTCCAATGCTCCCTCCATTGGTAATGTATTATTACCATGGTAGATTTGGTTTTCTGGTATGTGAATAAATATATTGGTTTTGTCTTTGAAGGAGAGAGTCTGTTATATCTTGTGATTCAAACCTAGAATTATGCTTGCATATTCCGAGTAACTGCTGTGGGTATCACATTGATGATATAAATTCTCTCTCTCTCTCTCTGCTTTGGACATTATAAATACATCGTGCATGCCTGTGAAACTGAAATAAATTGAAGTCCCTGCATCTATTACTATATAACTTTTGAGTTTTGCTGGATGAAAAATTCATCATCCTGTGACCTGTCTAGCCCCTGAGAATTTGCAAAGCTCATCAGTAGGTTGCTAATTGAACAAAATCTTTCTCGCTTGGTAGAATTTTTCAGGATTTCAATTTTGCTTGTTTAGAGATTGAGAAACCAGGGACACCTCAGTATAATACGGCATATTACTCTGTAGAAGAAAATTAACACTTGGGAAGGTTAAAACCTTGATTTAGCTTCTTAATCCTAAGCTATTTAGAACACTGATTGTCACTTCTCTTGTGGCCTTCTGTCTTTCTCAGATGGTAGATATGAAATAGAATATTTCCTTCTACCTCACCCACTCCCGTATAATGATGTGTGTTCTTAGAAGTGGATTTGTGGTTTCATGTTGTGTCAGTTTTTACCTAGCCAAGTGTACTGAATATAGTCAACAGGAAAAAAAATATTGCTCTGTTGAACTTTCATTACACAAAGCATCCTCACAAAATAATTAATTGACAGAAAACTGCATAAAAGCAAGAGATATTAGAGACTTGCCTAAAAGTAAGACATGTACCAATTTATTTGGAATAGTTCTGGTAATAATTGTTCTTTTCCTAGAGTCTGGTGTTGAACTGATTGCATCTGAAAATCCACAGAATGTTATAATTAAAAAAGCACCAGAGTCAGGATTCAAGGTTCTGGGTTCAGAACCTGGCTCTACCACTTACTGTCTGCATGAACTTGAGTATGCCATAACCAGCAGTTCTCAACCTGTGGGTTGTGAGCCCTTTGAGGGTCGAACAACCCTTTCACAGGGGTTACAGGAGTCGCCTTAGACCGTTGGAAAACACATATTTTTATGATCTTAAGAACCAAGACACCGCTCCTCTATCCATCTCCAGGCGGGTCAGCCCACATGCAGATACGCCCACATACGAGTATTAAAGGGTCACAGCATTAGGAAGGTTGAGAATCACTGCATAACCTCTCTAAATCTGTTTTATCCTGCATTAAATGAAGGAGTCATTCTTGATGAACTCTAATATTCCTGCCAACAGAAAATTTCTGCTTCTTTGATTACCAAAAAGAGAGACATTGAGAGATACAGAGAGAAAAGGACAGATAGACAGAGAACAGAGGGAGAAAGCAGAGAAAGACAGAAAGATGAAGAGGGGAGGGAGAGACAGTGATAAAGAGATACAGATGGAGACAGAGAGAGGAGAGGAGAGATAGAAAGATAGGCAGACAAAGGAAGAGAAAGATGAGAAGTGAGGCATAGAAAGAGAAAACCAGAGATACAAAAGCAGACAGGAGAGGTGAGGGTGAGAAAGAGAGAGAGAGAGAGACAGACAGACAGACAGACAGACAGAGACAGAGAGAGAGAGACAGAGAGACAGAGAGGGAGACAGAGAGAGACAGAGGGAGACAGAGAGGCAGAGAAAGACAGAGAGAGGGGGGGGGGAAGGGAATGACTTGAGCTGGGATTGTGTGACTATAAGAAAATGATTTTCTGTACACATTTTCTAATAACTACATGGTTGCTGTGCTCATATCCATCAGATATGCTGTCGTGGGGCTGGAGCTCCAAGTCAACCATACCACTGGAATACAAATTTGATTGAGTACCTGACCCGAGAGAATAGTTATGGTAGATTGTTTCCTGACTTTTCTACAGACTGATACAAGAGAAACAAATATCCTTCACAAATTTTAACATACCTACATTCCTTTCACATCATTTTCATTACATCCATCCTGTCATTCTCAAGTATCATATTTTCAAAATCAGATATAAATTGAACCTTAGTTGTAAAATGCACTGTGCAACTCTTCCAGCAAGCTCCCTCTTCACTGTGCGGAGACATCCCTTTTAAGGCATGTCACTAATGTTCAGGTACTGTTTTTTGTTGTTGTTTTTTTTCCCTCAGCACATTGCTTCGAGATCCATCCTATGGGGATTTTACTTGGTCGTACAAAACAAGACAATTACAACAGCAATTTTTTTTTGAAGATTACAACATGGACTGGTATTTAGTCAAATAGAAAAATAGATGGATAGATATGTATATGCGTGTATGTGTGAGTGTGTATCAGTTATGTGCTCACCAAATATTCAAAGTCTTTATATTCTAACCCAAATTAATTAATTGCACACACAGTTTTATCCACTTAATAGGAATAAAGGCCTCTATGCTTGATGGCCACTATTCTTTCCAGGGCCTCAAATTTTATGCTCATAACTGTAGTTTGTTGAAATATAAACATTTTTATACCTAATGAACACTTCCTCCTTTCTATGTAGGATGAAACTTATCACTCCCTGGCCTTAGACAATCAGACCAAAAGGTCACTCTGTTAAATGTCACTGTGTTAAATGTCTTGCAGATATTATCTCACTTGGGAGGAAGTGGGTATTGGTATAATTCCCATTTAATAGTTGAATAAACTGAGGCAAACTGAGGTCAAATGACTTGTCCAGGCTCACACAGCTAGTAAGCATATAAGGCTCAATTTGAATTCACATCTTCCTGCCTCCAAGCCCAGTGGTCTGTCCTCTAGACCACCTAGTGGCCTATTATCCTCAACTTTGTACTTAACTGAGAAGGAATATTTATGCACATTGTCACTTATATTTGGGGGAAATGGATTTGTTTTTAAGATTGTTTTGTAACAAATCAAATTCAATATAATTCAAAACCATGTATTTATAAAAATGACATAATTTATATAAATGGATTTTTTGGCAATTTTTATCCATAGTAAGCCTTATCCAAATACTATATCCTTTCCATGAAAGATCAGGCAAGCACTTATGTCAAGTGTGCTCAATTTAAGGGCAAACAGCTCTTCATTTTCTATAAATAAAAATGAGTACATTATCAGGTAAAGCAAAATTCTTAGAAGTGTGTTATCTACTTAGTAATGAATTTGCTTATCATCAAATAATATAGTCAAATGGAAAAAAGCAAAAACTCAGTAAGTAAAATTTGAAATCATAGAGTACAGATAAGGATCTCCACTCAAATATATTCAAAAATTATCTGAAATTACATATGTCTGCTCCTTCTTAAGAGAGGAAACTGCTAATCATCTGTGTGATAGAATATGGTTTCTAAGAGATGACCTAATATGTTTGATTGGTAAATTCCTTTGTCCTCACCCAAGTACTCCCATGGGTAGGAAACTAGAGATTTATAAATTCTTCATCTAGTCCTTTATTTCTACTTTCCATCCTTTACAGAGTTCAAAGTCGTGATATATAAAACATTCTGTGAACTGACACCTCTTTAAAATAATATCTTTGATGTTTATTCATAGAAGACCTATTTGAACTGGTATTTCTCCTGTTATTGTGCTGGTATAATGACCTACTTGGTCCACCAGCTCTCTCTACCAGCAGATCAGTAGGGTTCTTGCGAATTCTAGTCTTACTGTCACCTTTGACACATGCTGACTATCTGACCTCGAGTAACTCACTGAACTTCTCAGTACCACAGGCAGCTTTCTAAGACTTTAAGTTGTCAAAGAGTTATCTGCTTTAATAGAGGGAATTTGCCTTTACAATATTGAAATCAAAGTCCTATACTCTGCTCCATCCCTTAAAAATTGTGCTAAATTACTATGCTAGGAAAATCTGGAAAGAGAAGAAAGTAAGAAGAGATGTAGCAGTCTGAATAAAGGATTCTTTAAAACTATGGAATAAGCATGTGGCATAATTTGTTCATTTTTGTTTGTGAAAAATAATTAGACCTTCTTGTTTCTGTGTATTATTTTTCCTAAATTCTTGATATTTTCACTTAAACAAGAAACTTAGCTTAGATCAATATATGCAAAGGGGCATGCTAACAATTAGTCTTTATAATGTAAGATTTGATTGGATACAGATGAAATGGGCCTAATTTTGTTTCCATCATTAACAAGGTGAATCAGATTGTTTTATTTCTTGTTATACTCTAAATAGATGTCTCATCAAAAAGCTTAGATATTTAGATAAGGCACATTTTATATCCTTTAAATGGCTTACTTTTGCGCATACCTTAATTTTTCTTCAAGGTCATTGAAGTACTAAGGATTTTACATTATTTTTAATAGCCAATTAAAATTGGCAAATCTTTGTGCAGACCAAATAAAATATGTTCACATTTCTCTGATCTACTGGAACATATTTATATGAACTTTGTTGGATAATTGAAGCAGTATGGAATAATAGATAGAGAGCTGTCTCAAAGTCAGAAAATCTGGATTCAACTGCCATCTCTGACATATACTGGCTTTTTTATTCTGGACAAAGGGTCAGGGCAGGTCTCTAAAACTATTAATTTCAGAGAAGGTAGTAATATGCATTAATAGGGGGAATTTCTTAACCTAATAGTTCCTGTATTTATAAAGTCACAGATCCAGTCTTTTATATTATATAAATATATCTGCAGGCATTCATATGGCAATTTGATCTTATTAACAATGACCAGCAAAATTGGCATATTAGCTGTTCACTGAACCTAAAATGACATTTCTTTCTCTAGGCCTTTGTGCAGGCTTTCTCTTTTACCTGCAGTACACTACACCACACTCCAAGCCCTTAGAATTATAGCTTTTTTCAAATTTTGATAACAGGTACTACCCCCCATGGGAAAACTTTCTGATCTTTCCAGTTCCTTTTCTAATTGTCTAATATTTTCGTATTTGAGTGTGCATAGTCTGATTCAAGAGATGTAAACTTTTTGAGGACAGAGACACATTTACTTATTTTTTTTTGGTGCCTCCAATATCCAACATATTGCCTCAATGTAGTAGATGCTTAATTAAATGTATAATTTTAAAACATCAATCCATCTTTCAGTTCCTAGCATTATCTCTGGCCATCCCCCAGGCCTGGAATGTTCTCCCTTCTCATTTCTGCCTAGCGGCTTCTCTGATTTCCTTTATTTATCAGCCAAAATAATCTTACCTTCTAGGGGAAACTTTCCAAATCTCTCATTAGTCTAGTGTCTTGCTTCTGTGAATTATTTCCACTTTATCCTGTATATAGCATCTATGTTGTCTCTCCCACAAGCTGTTAGAGAACAGGTCTATTTTTTTTTACCTCCTTTTGTATCTCAAGTGCTTTGTTCAAGGCCTAGAACTAGGTAAGTACTTAATATATGTTCACAGAATGAGCTGCTGAAAGATTACCTATATACATAGAAGCAAGGCAAAAAGGTAAAGTTTCCATTGATAATTAAAACAAACAAATCTATTCATAATGCTTATACTTACAGCTCAAATAAGAATAATTCAAGCGAATGACTGAATTTGTCTTTATTCCTTAACTTCAGTTATTATCTATTTTAATTGTACTTAATAACTTCCCCTTTTTGTGATCTCTAGAATACAAAACTAATACAAGTATTATGTTGATTCTGTCAATTCATGTTTTCTTTTAGTAAAGAATTGTTTCTTATTGTTAGGAATTAATATTGTGTCAAAACCACTTAGAGAAAAACAAATGAACCGAACAGGATAAGTGCACAGCATGATATTGAATCATATTTCAGGTCATCTCCTGGCTACATCTGGGATAATGTCAATAGACAACAATTTTGGCAAAAAAATGAAAACAGATGAGGTTTTTCAAACTTCTTTTTTTCCCCTGACTTCACATTGACCAATGAAACTATATGTAAGCTTTCTTAAAGGAAAAATCATTGGAATATAAAGAATTTATCGTATTCTTCAACATGAATTTTATACATATTTAGAAAAATTTCCATATCATATCTCCTAGTAAAGCAACCAATACAGAATACTAAGTCTGGCTATGTTTTTTCCATGTAATTTGGATGCAGTCACTGGTTGACTTTAAATGATAGCAGGCAAGTGTGAAAAAGTGGGGAAAATACAATTTTGAAAATGCTGGATGCCACATTCCTCTGGAAGTTCATGTAAATAGTATAAATTTCCATCTAATTGACTTATGATGTTAGTTAATAGGCAATGATTACTTTTATGCCTGTTTAGGACTTTTCATGTTAATATATATTTATACAAATAAGCATTTACATTGGTAACATGCATATATATTTTCTATAAATAATATTACAGTGTTCATAAGATATAAAAAGGTATATAAATAACAAGTCGTGAATAGGTTTTTGAGGATCAGATGAAAAGTTATTACTAAGAGAAAGCATGGTAGAGTAGGTAATGGGCCAGAATTGGTGTTAGGAAGAGATGGATGCAACTCCTGTGTCTCATATATGATAGTTATGTGACCCAGAGAAAATCATTTAAATTCTCAGTAGCTCAATGTGTCACACAAATGTAAAAGATATATATTATAGATAAATTTCCAATCTGCATTATTGAAAGGAATTTCTACACAAGTTGATACCTATAAGGATGAAATCAGAGTTGTATGAAAAAAAATAAAAAGGAAGTAAATCAATTGGCGTTTTTTTTTTTTCACTTTCTCCCTTCTATCCCACCTCTACATCCCCCACAAAATAAAAACCCATGAGAAATTTAACTGGTATTGAGTGACTCACAGAGTTCTAATTTTGGGGAAGAATGTCAGAAACCATTTAGTACAAGTTGCACCTAATCAGGAATCTCTTCTACGATATCCACAACAAACATCCAGTTTTCTATCATAAATTTCTACCAAATGGACTTTACTGCCATTTATTTCAACCCTCTCAACTTTTGTACAGTTCTATTCAGTTCAATTCAATAGTTTTTGCTATTTTTCTTTCATAAAATCTAAATTGTTCTTTCTGCAACTTAAAATAATAATCCCTACTTGTCAGGGTTGTCTCTTAGAGTGCCCTAACTTACCAGCAGAGGCAACCTGTTTCCCACACAACTCAATGATGCTAGCGTTCCTTTCAGGAACAGAACAGTCACAGCTCTGAGGTCTAAACAGAAAAGTTTATTTAGGTCTCTCCATGGGGAAGCCATATACTAAGGTAGACAGGCTTCCGAAGATACCGCCTAACCCTAGGTCTTAAATAGACCCCAGATCCATCTACCACATGTGATAGAGCCTAGCTGAACAGAATTGTGAGAGGGGGAGTGCAATTACAAGGGTATGAAGGCCCCAAGGTGTGGAGACGCCAATCAGGAACAGAGGGTAAGCCCTTGCAAGAGAGTCCTGAGCAATGCAGTATCTCCTGGTGGGAGACAGTGCGATATGCCCTGACCTCCACGTGACCCAACTAATTCCCGACCTCAAACACTTCCCTGTGGCATGACACAACCACTTGCAATGTGAACCTCATACCTACTACTACCTTTGAAACCAACCAAAACAAGTTTAAACCCACTTCTACCTAACAAGTCTTCAAATACTTGAAGGCAGTTTTTATCCTCACCTCTTAAATCTTCTCCATTCCAAGTTAAATATCCCCAATCCCTTAACATTTTTACAAATATGGTATAGTCTCTTGCATCTGCCTAATTATCCTTCTCTCATAATTAACTCTTTTTTTGCAGTGTAAATAGCTACATACACACACACACACACACATATGCACACTCCCTAATATTAAAGTTATTTTATTTCTTAAAAAATATCAGTTTATAACACACTCTTTGAGAATGACTGTTTTTCATCATAAAGTCATGTTCAATTTGAAACTAAAAATATTTCAAACCTGATTTCGGTGAAAGAGTATTGGTTCTAAAAGCACAGTCCCTGAATTCTTATATTGCCTCTAATGGATGATCTTAGACAAATTATGAAGCCTCCTTAGGACTTACTTATGACATTTCTATGCAGAAGGGCTTGAAGGCCACTTGTAACTAGGTCTCTAATTTGTGATCTAACATAATTACCATGACTTCTTTTTTTTCCCCTGAAATGAAATCAGAATCTTTTCCTTAATTAGTAGAAAATTAAGTCACAATACCTTATCTGAAATTATGAGATTCTATACTCTTTACTTTTGAGCTCTATGAGCAGTGTATAAGAATTTAAGATGAAAGATAAAGTAGATTAAGAATATAGCATTAGGACCTCACTTTTTTCCTTGAAAACCTCACATAAGAAACTTTTAACAATAGAAAGAACATTGTCCCAACGACATTCAAGGAAAAGAGCAGGAAGAGAACACTGAAAAAGAAGAAAGATATAACATATTAGCAAAATTGACTATGCTGTTTTTCCATCAAGGAAAATGGAATTACCACGTTTGGGCCCTTGCATCATAGTTGTTGGTATAGTAACAAAAGAAGTAGAAATGATAATAAAGAAAACAAAAATAGAGAAAATAAAGATGGATTGGATAAGGTATGAATAAAAAGATACAATTATGAGGTCAATGGGAGGCTAAAATATAAATTATCTAAAGGAAGAAAAGATAACAGTGGCACTGAAGGAAAAAAAAAAAGATCTCCAAAAAGGTCGACAAAAAAGGTGTAGCCAATATCCCATCTGGATACTTACCCTCAAACCTATGCACATTTTTTAATGAAAATCATCTATTCATGAATTGAGAGCATCCTTATTGAGGATTGTAGCACCAAGACAATATTCATAGTGCCCATGGCTAATATGGTGGCTATGAATATGCTGGTGCAGTGGTGAATCACAAAATGTAACAGACTCTCCACATGGAGCACAGAACCAAAACATTTATTCAAGTACCAGAAAACTGAGTCCACATAAACAAAGCAGCATACACCCACATTCCCCAGCCTTACCAAACCTTCCCACAGTCAGGCTTTCAAAACAAAACATACTCCCTCAAGCAAGGATCCTTCTCTCTCACTCATGGTTGCTCCTCAGCCTCCATGCTACTAGCTCCCAGAACTTCTCAGTTCATCTCAATTCTCAGTTCTCTCTCTTCTCAGCTTTCAGTTCTCAGTTCTCAGTTCAATTCACAATTCTTAACTCTGTTGTCAATTCCTCTCACTCTCCAGCAGAAGCAACTTAACATCCATGCTGCTTGCTCCCAGAAGTTCTGGCTCTCTAGGTTGGGCTTTTCCTGATATATGGTATTAGCTCCTCCCTGTTCTGCTCCTTCCTGTTTCATCAGCAACTTCCTCCCACTGTGGGATTCAGAAGTTCTGGATCTTAATATCTGATACAATCATGAATTTGAAACAAGGTGCTAAGTACCCATTTGATTGCAAATACAGGGGGCATAGAAGTTCTTCAAATTACCATTACCATTACAAGGGTATTCATAGGGAAATAATAGGCTTTTGCAAATGATACTCTACAATGGATGCCACCTTTACCATCACATAATTGATTAATAAATATAAAATATATAGTATACTCTTGAGCTTATTGTTTATTTTTTAATCAACTAAATATAATTTTAAAAATCTCCTTATGAGCTCTTTTACAGAGAAGTGTCTCTCAACACATACCAGTCTCATTTAAGATTATTTTTTTAAAATAATAATCATCAGAAAAGACAGAACCAGGCAATGTTCATTTTTCCAAGGATATTTGTCACTGTGATAGAGGAGATCCAGCAGAGACTATAGGTCAAGGAATGATTTGTTATGGAGGGTGAAGTCTTTGTATATGACATTCAATTAGTAGTACAGATATACATACTGTTAGACAAGATCTATGGAGAGTTCATTTAGGTTTAATTTAATATCTGTGTAACAGATAATATTTATTTATTTTGTCTTTTTTTTGAGGACTGATAAGTCAAATACATTTGCATCACTGCAAATGTCTTTTAAGTAAGTTCAGCAGTCTTGGCTATTGAAGGAGTCAAATCAATGAACTAAACCAGAATTTAAAAAAATGAGACAGAGGAGAATGGGATGAAATATTTTCAGGAAATTACAAAGCATTTTTACTGACTCAAAATTTTTCATAACAGAAAAAGCTCATACTTTCAGTATATATATTTTACAATTTTTTTTCTGTATGACAGACAGCAAGTACTGGAATACTAGTGCCTTAGAAGAGCTAGCATTAACAAAGAAGGCAATCATGAGGTGCATGTTGTGTGTGAGCAGGGAGTAACATAGAGCCAATGAGGATCTCCAAAAAACAGGAGTAAAATACGTCATCAAATAATTGTATGACAGAAAGAAAATATTGGCTGGTCATGTGGTGAGAGTGAAGAATGACTGGTGGACAATTAGAGATCTCTACTGATATCTTTCTGAGGTCAAGAGAATATTAGAGTAAGCTTCCAGCATTTTCAGTTGACCTCCTGTGTTACTCTTATGAGAGAAAAACGAATGACAATTACATAAATTGGGTAGCTATACATAAGTATGAATAAGCTTGATTAAAGGGAACTCCTGAAGCAGTGAGATAACAGATCCATTTTGGCATATCAATAATAAGAAAAAGAAGTGCTAAAGGATTCTTAAAACAACTTAAAACAGGATTCAGTAACTTAATGTATAACTGCTACTGCTATCTTTTAGAAGCCTAATGCTTAATTTACCTCAGTGTGTGAAGCATTTTGTGGAAAAACTGAATTGTCACATATTATTTCTCTTTAATTCTGTTTTGTCTAAACAACTGTCCTTTTTTCCCTCTTTCCAGTGGTCATCTTCTCCAATTAAAAAAAAACAAAAACAAAAACAAAAATAACAACAACAACTCTGTTGGTGGCCAATTAACTCCATTAATGGTCAAACCTTCTCAAACTTACCAGTTCTCATCTAAGCTTAGATATACCTGCCTTGAGAACAAAAGGAAACCAACAAACAAAAAAAATGGAAAAGTAGCTAAAGACATAAAAAAGATCCAGGTTATTCCTCTTTTCTAGATGCTATACTTGCACAGTATAAACATTTCCTTCACCCCAGGCTGTTGCCAGTCATCTTGACTTCCAGTACTTCCAATGGACTCTAATGACTGAAGGAGGGAGTGAGGCTGGTGACTTTGTTGCATGGCTCTTCCTCAATTAAATTTAATTCTTACACAAGTCAAAACATCACATCGGTCCTCTGCAAAAACAAAGAACAAAAGACAACAATATGATACTAGGCTAGAGAAGGACTGCTCATTCCTTCCTTTTCACTGGATGCCTTGATGTTACATGATAGTACCTGGAAGGGTATAGATAGATAGATACATAGATTCATAGATTGGTAGATAGATATCCTGATTCAGAAGCAGTCTTTCCTTTCGAAAGGACCAATAAGCACTTATCTCAGTAACTAGTGAAAGAAGAAAAAATGGAAGGAAGAAAGGAAAGAAAGAAGCATTTATTATGAATTTACTATGTGCCAAGCCCTGTGTGCTAGGCTTTTCATAAATATTTTCTTATTTTACCTTCAAAATTACCTTGGGAGGTAGGTGCTATTATTATCCCCATTGTATAGATGAGGAAACAAAAGCAGAGGCAAACAAAGATTAAAGGACTTGCCCAGGTTCAAAGAGCTAATAAATATATGATTATGGATTTGAATTCATATTCTTGACTCCAGACACAGGAGTCTCTCTCCATTTCACAGTCTAGCTGCTTCAGACAAGATCTTTTCAAAGAGCCCATCTCCTTCAGAGCTGAGTCATCATGTGATTGGAAGCAGTCAGAAAGCTCATCATTCCCAATAGCCCTAGGCACGGATGTAACATGTTTCTGAAGTTTCCAGAAATTCCCAGAGAATCTCTGACAGTAATAATTCCCAAGCTACTTGGAATCATTCCTATAGGAAAATTTGATCTCTGTACAGTCTAATTAAGTTCTTATCAAAGGAACTGGTTGGAAGATATAATTTTATGTTACAAAAAACATTGCCTTTGGATTGTCAGTTAACAAATATATATTAAATATATTTAGAAGGGGGATTTTGACAAAAATGATTAAGTGATTTCAGCTCTCAATTCTAGGGGAATTTGCTCTTTCACTAGTCTTGAAGTTCTAATGAGGGAAACTATCTTGCTGACAAAAATTAGGAAAAAATCAGGCTCAAGATTTCCCATTCCTATCTACAAACGTTTGTGTGCCTGCTCCTTAAATGTTGCAATAGAAGCAGTTTTTCAATGATTCTTTTTTATCCCTTTCCTTCTAGTTCACTCCTCTCTATCTGTTCTTCCAAGATTAAAACCATTTGTCTGAATCATTCTTCCCTTCCAATCAGTGAGATTATTTGTCAAGATTCAACATTAACTCCTTGGAGAAAAATGTACATGAACATATCTTGTGTAATATAACAATTTGAGTTTCCCAAATTTTAATCATGCCTTAGCAGGACTCTATCTAAAAAAAGTTGAATCTCTACAGGGGATGTTGAACAAGATGAGAATGTTGCTAACAAAGAATGATAACATCTGATACCGCTGAAGTAACAGTGAAAGAAGATTAAACTTATAAACTCAAAACCACACCAACAGCTTAAATGTCTACAAAATAAAATGCCCTGATAAAGTAGGATTAAAGGGAATATAATCTGAATAGGTCAAGAGGGAGTGCATCCCCTATGAGCAAATAAATGTCTTGCTAAAGTAATAGCTATATACTCATGGAGAAAATTGAAAGGAGTTAGAATTGTCAAACTTAAAGTTCTAGCAAAAAAATCCAGGAAACAGGAATTTTTCAAATAATTTCTTTTTATAACTAAGGGAGAAGGTGAAGACCTAGGGGAGGCCCTTCAGAATGTAAGGCTAGAAGGAAATGGTGAAAAGTTTCAAGTTCATGCCATTCTGGTAAAAAAGAATTATATACATACATACATACATACATATGTATATATATTGTTGGATGCCCTCCCTGTGAAGCCGGCAGGCTGTTCCAGGAAGGGTAACAGGGGGCCCAAGCCCTGAGGCACCCAGGGGTGTGTTCTGTATGCTTTTGTCCCAGGACAGGCCGTTCCTGTAGATAAGGCTGTTTGCCTCTGCGGTTAAGACCTGTTTCCCATGCAAGGCTGAGTACATTGAGCATGTGTCATCCAACAAGAGGCACTCCCCTGATGGGATTGTGCTGTGGCCGGGGCACGTGAGCAGAGCTTCCAATAATACCCTGATATCTAGGTGGGACATGGGGAACTAGATTGGGATGTAAGGATGTGGGATGTAGCTTGCTGAATAAACGCTGACTTGTATATGATCCTGGTGTCTCAGAGGGCGTTCTGTTTGGGGAAAGCACAGTACTTGTGACTGGATATGTCTGAAGACCATGGTGTGGTAAGGTAGAAGGTGCAAGGTGTTGTGGCTGAGGTAAGCAGCCACTCACAATATATCTGTGTGGTGTGCATGTATGTGTGTGTGTATATGTTCTTTTCAACTCAAGAAACCTTTGTAAAAATAGTTGATCATAGAAGTCTCCGGTAAATTTGATAAGTTCTCCCAGTGAAGATGAGATTATAGACTTGATCCTTTACTTGAAGGCCCTAGAAATCATTTCCCCGTTCAGTGAGGCCTAGGCCAGAGCTCTTTCTGGTGATAGCAGAACAAAGAAAACTTCTGATTATTGACAGGAACAATGATAAGACTGCTATAAGGACAGGCTTTCTTTGATTTTTGCTTTATTTCTACAGTACCTGACATTAGGCCTAACATATTATGGTTAGTTTTTACCCTTCATGCTCAAAAAGGATCAAAATAGGATTAGTATCTTTTAACTCCCATGTAAATTGGATTTAAGTGAGCAAATTTGCATTATGTCATTGGCCTACCTCTTTCTTCTGTAGTTTCTAGAGGCTAGTGGGAAGACAAAAGTCAAGAAAACTGAAAATTGCTTGACGTACAATGGATGACCTTGGCATCTTTGCTGCCTGATCAAGCTCTTAATTTCACAGCAACGTCTTCAGCTACCTTCTTGGTCATTGGAAAAAATCATTCTAATATACCCATTCCACCAGTAGAAGTCTTCACATGGTTGGGGGAGACATCCCATAACTCACCAGTGGGTTCAAGACTCCTTGATTATCTCAAACTAGTTTAGCCTGTCTCCCAGTAGATGGCCATAGCACATGCTAGAATTTCTTGGAGTCACATAAGAGAGTTATGTGAATCAGATGAACACCAAAAGTGGAAAACACTGCTGAAAAGGATTTGGTATCCCTCAAATAGTAAGTATTTAATAGTTACTTATAAATTCATTGACATAGGTGAAGAAACATTTGTGAGTGGAGACACGCTAAAATAGCCAAAAGATCGGTGCACTTTTATTGAGTCTCAACTTTTCTTTTCGCCTATCCCAGTGGTTCTCAACCTTCCTAATGCCGCGACTCTTTAATACTCCTATGTGAGTGTATCTGGGTGTATCTGTATGTGGGCAGACTCAAATGGAGATGGATAGAGGAGCAGTGTTTCAGTTCCTAAGATCATCAGAAATATGTGTTTTATGATGGTCTTGGGTGATCCCTGCGAAAGGGTTGCTCGACCCCCAAAGGGATTGCGACCCCCACGTTGAGAACCACTGGCCTATCCCTTTACATAAGACAATCTATAGTACGGATTTGATCCTGAAGGGAGGGAAGCCAGTTCTGTCCCATAAAAATCACTAAAGGCTACCTTGACTAGACACAGGAATTACATACCAACATAGAATTTGAGCAAAAGGCAGAGACACGAGTTTCCAAAGTTGAACTTTCTGAATTCAACAAATGACAGAAATTAAAGCACTGAGAAGCTTGTTGCAGAAGTACAATGGAGGGAGATATGTGTGTACCCACTCAGCCTGAATATAGTTCAAGGAAAATATCTACAAACTTCACATTCCAATGAGGAGAAGGTTGGGGCTTGAATCCCCTATGTACTGGTAATTCAGAATCTAGATTTCTAGATGGAGAATCAAGATTTCAGGCAGCCTTGAAGTAATGACTTACTAGGAACTCAGTTCTAGAGACCCAAAATTTAGAGTTCCAAAGTTCAAGATTTCCTAAATTCAAGTTTGGGCAACCAGATTTCTACAGAAAGATATCCTTAGCAACATGTTTCTTTAGAAAGGGTGAAGATTGGGGGGAAGAAAAGACAACTTTTTATAAATTCAAGGTACTCTGAGTATTTTGTGTTTCTGCCGGTAGGAAAGATGTGATTTCCAGGACAATAAGCTGACCACAACCACTGTTTGCTTTGCATTTAAGGATCTGAAATGTATCACAGAAGAAAAAACAAACAAACAAACATATATGGGACTCCCAAAAACAAAGATGGTGGAGTAAGCAGTAATTTGCTCTCACCCTCCCTTATTTACCATGAAAAAAAAAAAAGTAACCAGAAAATATTGCCTGGGAAAAATCCTGGAACATTGAAGCCAACAGAAAGATGGGGTGAACCTTGGGAGGCTAGGGGAATTAATGGGAAAGGTCCCACTTGCTGTGGTTGAAGGGGACCAGGACAAGACAAGAAGCATCCCGGAAAGCCAGTGGCAAGTCCACCTCTGAAAACCAGTGGGCAATCCTGAGTTCCAAGGCAGTGGAACAGGCAAACACCAACACCAGTAACACAATAGCCACCACCACCAGATCCAGCTCAGTACCAGATAAGCTACCAGACTCCTACAGCCTCCAGGTGGCAGAACCTGAAGCTGTGGCACACAAAACCAGTAACTAGAAACCTAGCTCCCAGTACAAGAAGTGTGGGATAGTGCTCTCTGTGTCCCAGAAGCAGAGTTCAACTTTAAAAGTCAGAAAAAAAAGGAAAAGACAACAAGAAAAAAGAACCAAATAAAAAATGATGACCACAAAGCATTATCATGGTGACAGGGATGATAAAAACACAATTTTGGAAGGGAAAAACATTGTCAATATATCCACATAGGAAGCCTAAAAGAGGAATATATACTGATCTTAAGCCACAACCAAAAAAAAACTTTTTTAAAGAGCTCAAGAAGGATGTAAAAAGTAAAATATGAGAGGTAGAAGAAAAATTTAACAATTCCTTTAAAATACAATTGACAAAAGGGACAAAAAGATATACACTGAAGAAAACAAATCCTTAAACAGTAGAGTTGGCCAAATGGAAAAGGAAGCACAAAAGCTAATTGAAGAAAACAATTCTTTAAAAATTAGAATTGGGAAAGTTGAAGCTAATGTGTCATTAAGAATAATTCAAACAACTTTTTTTAAAAAATGAAAAAAAAATTGAAGAAAATATAAAATACCTCTTTGGAAAAACAAGTGACCTTGCAAATTGACCCAAGGAGATCATTTAAGAATTTGGGTGTGCATGAAAGACACTGTAAAAAAAAGGGGAAGGGGGCTGGACAGCATCTTTCAAGAAATCATGAAGGAAAACTGTTCTGGTGTCCTTGCACTAGAGAGTAAAATATTCATCAAGATAATCCAATGACAACCTCCTGAAAGATATCCAAATTGAAAATGCCAAAGACTACTGTAGCAAAATTCTACAGATCGAGGAGAAAATACTGCAAGTAACCAGAAAGAAAGAGTTCAAAAATCATGAAACCAGAGTCAGGATTATGTAGGATGCTGCAGCTTCAAAGTTAAAAGAACGGAGGGTGTGGAATATGATATTAACAAAAGCAAAGGAGTTTGGATCAGAGCCAAGAATCCACTACCCAGGGAAATTGAGCCTACTCTTTCAGGGGAGGAAATGGGCATTGAATAAAATAAGGGTACTTCCAAAACTTACTGATTAAAACAAAGACAAAAACAGAACTCAACAGAAAATCTTATCTTCAAATATATGACTCAAGAGAGGAATACATTTTCTAATGATATGATGATATACTTAGAGAATCAAATAAAAAAACTACTTGAGATAATAACTAAATTTGGCAAAGTTGCAGGATATAAAACAAACCCACTCAAATCCTCAACGTTCCTATATATTTCTAATGAAATCCAACAGCAACAGATATAAGGAGAAATTCCATTTAATGTTACTGTAGACATTATAAAATATTTGGAAATTTACCTGCCAAAACCAGTCTAAGACCTATACGAATACAATTACAAAACACTTTTCACACAAATAAAATCAAATCTAACTAATTTGAAAAACATCAGTTGCTCATGGCTAGGTCGAGCTAATATAATAAAAATGACAAGTTTACATAAATTGATAGACTGGGCTCCTCTCAACAATGCAAGGTTATAAGACAACTCAAAAAGACTCATGATGGAAAGAGATATCCACATCTAGAGAAAGAACTATAAAGAACAGAGTTTGAATGCATATTGAAGCAAGCTGTTTTCTCTCTTTTTTCTTGTTGTTTCCTCTTTCTCATTGTTCATTCCATTGGTTATAATTCTTCCTTACAACATGACTAATGTTTAATGTGAAGGTATTTGAACATCCTATATTTGATTGAATGTCACCATGGTGGGGGGCGAGAGGGAGGGGAGAAAATTTGAAACTCAAGACATTATGGAACTGAATGTTGTAAACTAAAAGTAAATAAATACACTTAAAAGGGGGGAATAATAAGGTAATAAGGAACTAAATCAACAACAAGCATGTTATTCAAAAAAGGCAAACTGTTTACCTTCCTACATGGGCAGATAATATTTTTAATTATTGAGAACTGGATCTTTTTTGTGACATATAAAAAGGATATACATAGACAGAAGGTGAGGATATATATTGTCTTTGATGTGATGGTAAAAAATCTAATTAAGTGGTGAAAAAGGATTGTAATGGGAGAAGAGGATAGGAGGAGGCAGAAAAGGGTGAATAACATCACATGAAGGGAATAGGATGCAGAGAAAGACACAGAAAGCAATCATTACTGTGAATGTGAATAGGATGAATGCTCTCTTAAAATGAAATCAGATAGTAGAATGGATTATAAAGCATAATACTACAATAGATTGTTTATAAGACACATATTTTAAAAAGAGGGATGCATAGACAGTAAAGGTAAAAGACTGGAGTAGAATGTATTTTTCTCTACCTAAAGTTAAAAAAAAAATTCAGGGGATAGCAATCCTGATCTAGACAACAAAAGCAAAAATATATCTAAACAAAAGGTATAAGTATGGAAACTACAACCTGTTAAAAAAGCACCATAGACAATGAAGTAATATCAATAACAAACATATATGCACTAAATGATGCAGCATCCAAAGTCTTAGAGGAGAAGTTAAAGAGGTTACAGAAATAGAGAGCAAAATTATAATAGTGGGGGACCTCAACCTCTCCCACTCTGAACTAAATAAATCTAACCACAAAATAAACAAGAAAGTCTTTAAAGAAGTGAATAGAATCTTAGAAAACTTATATATGATATACCACTGGGGAAAACTAAATGGTGATATAAAGGAATATATAATTATTCTCAGCAGTACATGGCACAGATTGTAATGGTAATGGAAATTTGAAGATCTTCTCTTCCCCTTAATAAGCCAAATGTAATAACTTGGAACCAGTGATGGGAGGAGTTTGCTGAATGAGTGGTGCAGAGTCCAGAGGAAAGTGGAACTTGGAGCTATTAGAAGGATGGGAGAGAGAGGACGCAGGCAAGGCTACAACTACGCTTGTGAATGAGTTTGTGGAATGGTTTGGAATGGTATATAGATTTCTTTGTTGCTATAATGAATTTGGTTTTCTGATGTTGGGATTTGGCTTTCTGGTGCCTGAATAAATGATTTGCTTCTGTCTTCTATATGGAGAGTCTGTTATATTTTGCAATTCAGACTTATGCCAGCATATTCATAGTCATCGTCAGTGCTGTGAATATTGTCTTGGCACTACACATACATAAAATTTAGCAACAAAATAGGGCATAAAAATCTTGCAATCCAATGAAAACAGGGGGAAATATTAAATGCATCCATTTCAGATCATGATGTAATAAAAATCACATGTAATAAAGGACCATGGAAAGGACATGGAAACTAATCTAATCCTAAAGAATGCTTAGGTCAAGCAATAAATCATAGAAATATTCAATAATTTCATACAAAAGAATGACAGTAATAAGACAATGTACCACAACTTATGTGATGCAGCAAACGTGGTTCATAGTTGAAATTTTATATCTCTCAATGCTCACATGAATAAAATAGAGAAACAGAAGATAAATGAATTTGGCATATGACTAAAAAGCCAGAAAAAAAAACAAATTAAAAATCTGCAATTAAATACAATTAGAAATACTTAAAACCATAAGACATTGTAATTAAAATTGGAATTAAGAAAACTGTTGCTCAAATAAATAAAAGTAAGAGCTGGTTTTATGGTGTAAAAAAATATAGATAAACCTTTGGTCAATTTGATTTAAAAAAAAAGAAGAAAACCAAATTACTAGGAACAAAAATGAAAAAGGTGAATTTACCACCAAAGAAGAGGAAATTAAAACAATAATTAGAAGCTATTTTTCTCCACCTTATGCCAATAAATTTGACAATCTTAGTGAAAAAGATGAGTATTTACAAATATTAATTGCCCAGTTTAACAGAAGAGAGGATACAATACTTAAATAACTTCATTTCAAAAAAAGAAATTAAATAAGCCATATATGAATACCCTAGGAAAATATCTCCAAGGTCAGATATATTTACAAGTTAATTCAATAAAATATTTAAAGAGCAATTAATTCCAATACTATATAGACTATTTAGGAAAATAGACAAAGAAGGAGTCCTACCAAATTCTTTTTTTATGATGCAAATATGATACTAATAACTAAACTGAGAAGAGTCAAAATAGAGAAAGAAAAAAAATATAGACCAATTTCCCTAGTGAATATAGATATAAAATATTTAAATAAAGTATTTTTGATAAGATTATAATGACTTATTATAAGAATGACTTATACTAGGACTAAGAATGACATACTACTTCCACTATGACCAGGTAAGAGTTATACCAGGAATGCAGGGCTGGTTCAATATTAAGAAAACTATCAGCATAATGACCATATCAGCAACAAAACTAACAGACCATATAATTATCACAACAGATTCAGAAAAAGTTTTGCTAAAATATCACACCCATTTCTGCTAAAAAAAAAAACACTGGAAAGCAGAGGAATAAATGGAATCTTTCATAAAATGATACGTTGCTTCTACCCAAAACCATCAGCAAGCATTATATGTAATGGGGATTAGCTAGAAGCAATTCCAATAAGATTGAAGGTGAAAGAATGATATCCATTTTCACCACTGTTATTCGATATGGTACTAGAAATGTGACTTTAGCAATAAGAAAAGAAAAAATAAATAAATGGAATTAGGATAGGTAATGAAGAAACAAAGCTATCCATTTTTGCTGATGATATGATTGTATCCTTAGAGAATCCTAGGGAATCAAGTAAAAAAAAATACTTGAAATAATAAACAACTTTAGCAACATTGCAGGATATAAAATAAACCCACATAAATCATCAGCATTTCTATATATTAATAACAAAGCCCTGCAGCAAGAGATAGAAAGAAAAAATCCATTTAAAGTTAATGTTGGTATTTTAATATATTTGTGAATCTACCTGAGAAGCCTAAGAACTATATGAGCACAAAAATAAAACATTTTTTAAACACAAATAATGTCAGATCTAAATAATGGGAAAAAACATCAGTTGTTCATGGGTAGGTTGAGCTAATATATTACAAATGAAAATTCTACCTAAATTAATTTTCTTATTCAGTGTCATATAAATCAAACTATGAAAAATTATTTTATAGAGCTGGAAAAAATAATAACAATTCATCTGGAAGAACCAAAGGTTCAGAAGACCTGTGGAATTAATGAAAAGAAATACAAGGGAAAGTGTGAACTGATCTAACCATTTGGGAGAACAAATTGGAACTATGTGCAAAGGGCATACAAATGTGCATACACTTTGACCCAGAAATACCACTTTTAGGGCTGTATCCCAAAGAGGTCCTGCAAGAGGAAAAAAGAAACACATGTACAAAAAAAATATTTATAACAGCTATTTTGTGGTGGCAAAGAATTAGAAACCAAGAGAATGTCCATCTGTTGGGGAATGGCTTAACATGGGATATATGAATGTAATAGAATACTCTTCTGCTGTAAGAAATGATGAACAGGCAGACTTCTGAAAAACCTGGAAAGACTTACATGAAGTAAAACTGAATGAGGGCTGCAGAACAAGGAGAACATTGTATGATAACTGATAGAAATCACTTCTTAGCAATTCAAGAATCTAAGCCAACTCCAAAAGACTCATGATGGAAAATGCTATCCAAATCCAGAAGAAAGAACTATGGAATCTAAATGATGATTTAAAATTATTATTTGCTCTCTCTCTGGCTGTCTGTCTCCCTGTGTTTTTTCTTTCTTGTGGTTTCTCCCATTAGTTCTAGTTCTTCTTTACAACATGACTAATGTGAAAAATAGTATTAATATGATTGTAAATGTGAAACCTGTATCAAATTTCACACTGTCTTAGGGTGGCAGGAGGGGGAGAAATGGAGGAAAAATCTGGAATTCAAAATCTTACGGAAGTGAATGTTGAAAAAGAAAACTAATTAAATAAATTTAATTAAAAATATTAATGTGTTATTTTCTGACCAACTTGCCAAAGCTGTTATGCATTGTATGCTATTTTTGGTGGTCCAATGTTATTTTAATATTTCGGTGGATCATTACACTCACTAATGTAATCATCCTCTACAACAATGCAGGCTGTCAATCGGTGTTACCTGCCCTTCTTGTATGACCTTGTCCATGTCTTTCAACAAATTTGCCACAATAATTCAACAATCATGACAGGAACTTCATTAGTTTCCTCTAATATTGGGTGAAAACCAATGAAGCATGGAGCAGCTCGTGGGCTTTCTCTTACTTTATATGACCAACTTGTTTTTTGTTTGTTTTGTTTTTGCTCCTGTCCCTGGATCAATGTTTTCTGGTGTCGTCTTTTCCATGTACTTTTCTGACACAATTCCTCCTTTGTAATATATTATGCTTTAGGTGAGCCACCATTTCAATTTTACACAAAATAGTGTTAGCTGACTTTACATATATCACCAGAGGACTACTAGTTTTGCAAAGGTAGTCCTTTGTTTCAGTAAGAAGCATGGAGTAATGAAAATAATTGTGTGATTCTCAAAAGATAATCCAGTTCATGTTCCTCTTCTTCAATTCTTCATGGAGCTTATTATCCTTTAGCACTTTCTATCCCAAATATGTACAAACAGAATGAGTTCAAAAGGTTGTTCATCAACCTGTATATCATAGCATAGATGAAGGGTAGGAAACCTGTAGCCTTGAGGTAACATGTGATATTCTTGGTCCTTGAGTGGAACCTTTTGACTGAGTCCAAATTTTACAGAACAAATCCTTTTATTAAGGGAATTTATTGTGTGAAGTTTAGATTCAATCAAAAGGCCACACTTGAGACCCTAAACAGTCACATGTGACCTTGAGGCCATAGGTTCCCCTCTCCTGACCTAATAGACACTTTTCACACATTTGATTGGCTTTTTTTCCCTGTGTGAATATTTAGGCCAGATTCTTTTGAGTAAGTATTGATCTTATGTAGGAGATTTTACAATATTCCATGAACCCTGAGCAAGATTTCTTCCTTTGTAGTGGTAAACATACTATGTTTTATTTTTAATTTTTGCTTGATATTTACTGTACAAGGAAGTTCAACAAAATTAGCATTTCAAATTTTTTTCAAAGAATTTTATATTTTGTATAAATTTGTAATGTATGGGAGGAATCTTGTGGGAGATTAGCCTGATTAATTAATGGAGTTTGGCTGACCAGTTATTTTCCTGCAATTCTCTGCCCCAAATATAATTTTTTGAAAGTGCATTCAAAGAGGATTTCTGTCTAATATAGATTAATTATATAGGGTCAAAAGGTTGCCTTCAAATTTAAATTAAGTAGAGTTTTAATAAACTCTCTAAATGCTTTAGCAAAGATCCTTGATTTTATATTAAAATTCAAATTGACAATCATTCTGAAGAAAGAAAACTTGCTACTTCTGAGGATGAGGTCAAACAGTTTGTGGCATGACATTGTCAAAATACTTAAACAAATGTGTGATAACAGTATCTCATGTAAAACTTTGCATTAACTTGACATGTCATGTAAAAACTTGGAGCCTTGGGATTTCTAGTGTGCTGTCAGTCAGAAACAACTTGAAAAGTTTTGAAAATAAAAATGTAATAAAAAACCACTAAGCATTCAGCTAGTATGCATTCAGATTTCAGAACTAAAATTTTGTTTTATAAAATCATAGTTATTAATAGATGAGGCCCTATTTTAGTGTGTGTGCAATATGTGTGTTACTATATGAATATATACAAATATATTTGTGTGCATGCACTTTGGAATAGGCCTATATGTGAGCATTATGAGTATATATATATATACACTTTCGTCTATTAATACACATACATATATGCATGAATACGCTGAAATAGACCCTCATCCATTAATAATTCATGGCATTATCAGCCAGAGACTTTTGGTTATCCCATTTTGGTTTAAAGATCACAAACTTTCCATATGCCAAAATATACACTATTAACAAAGTTGTAACTAGCAATTTTTGTACTAGTGGCAAATGGCTAAAAGTGGCTTTATAGAGGCTAAAATTATATAATGGGGATGTCCTAAGAAAAGAGTATGCCCCTATATATCAGAAAACTTAATTTCTGGAGGAGAGACAATATATCCTAAGGACAAAATGACCTATGTCATAAGGGTGGACGAGAAATCAACAAATGAATGGACTGAGATGGTGCTATTTGCTTCCTCTAAATTTCTCACACTCGGGAAAAAAACTCTAATAATCCTATTCTAGTTAACAGCTCTGATTACTTCAAATTTCATTTTGACTCTCTCCTGAGATGTTTATGATTCTAATATTTCATTAATTGTTATACTTTGCCATCTAAACTTCTAGTCAAGTGCGTCTGAATAATCAATTTGTTCAAAATTAATTAGATTTATGGACTTGATTAATTGGATAATTTAAAAAACTTTAAACATCATACCAACTTCTTTTTTCCAGTTTAATATGTTGAGTTATACAGACATAGCCTTTGTTTGCATTTAACAATCTCTCCCGCTTGCCTCTCCCTCTTTCTCTCTGTCTCTTTCTCTCTGTCTCTCTGTTTCTCTCTCTCTGTCTTTATATATGTATATAGATATATACACACTTATATATGTATGTGAGCATATATGTACATATATGTATATGTGTGTGCCTATATACACATACATATCCATACAAATAAAATCAAAACATATGAGAAAGGAGAAGTACAACTGAAATCAAGTTATATGAGAAAGGTGAAAGAAATGAGTGTGTGTTTTGTCCTGTTGGCAAATGGACCTTTTTGAGATGATTGCTTTGGAATGAAATATGATCAGTTCTGTGGTTAACCAAGTTATTTGGTAGCAATATCTAGAAGACAATGACTGGAATGATGAGAAACTTAAGGCAAGGGGATCTATTAGTTCTTGCAAGAGGTGATGAGGCCCTACACTAATATGGTAACTGTGTGAGCAGAGAGAAGGGTAAACACACAATATGGGAATGTAGGGGAGGATATGGCCAGAGAGAGGAAAACATCTGAGACATTCAGTTTTTTAAACACCAATATGAGTTGCCAGTGTGATATGTGTCTCTCAAAGTAGCTAGTGGTTTTTCCTACATTAATAGAAACTCAATATTTATAGTTAGAGGTGTGTTGTTTTTGCTATACTCTGCCCAAGTTAAGGCATCATTTACATTACTGAGTTCACTTTTGGAAGTTGCATTTAAGAAAGTACTGTGACAAGCTTGAGTTTATGCAGAGGAAAGACACCAGGAAAGGGAAGATTACAAATGACCCCACACTAGAATTGATTGAAGGTTCTGGGAAGGTTAGTACAGGATGAAACACTTAAGATTTCTGACATCAAAGTACGTAAAGTATTGTCATAAAGATACTTTGTGTTTCTTAGTCCCCAAGTTTAAAAAAACAAAAAAAAGGTACAAAAGATAAAAGCATCAGAATCATATTTCAGTTCAATATATGCAAATTCAAAACAAAAAATATTTCTAACAACTAGAGTTAACCAAAAGCTGATTGGGCTCCCATGTAAAATTATAAATTCTCCAACGTAAAAGAAATACTGTAACAAAGGCTGGATGACCACTTGTGATGAATATTATGGAGGGATTCCTATTTATATTGAATCATGTCTATTGTCCCTTCCAAATCTATGATTCTATGATTCTTTCTAAGGAAGAAGAAGAAGAAGAAGAAGAAGAAGAAGAAGAAGAAGAAGAAGAAGAAGAAGAAGAAGAAGAAGAAGGAGAAGGAGAAGGAGAAGGAGAAGGAGAAGGAGAAGGAGAAGGAGAAGGAGAAGGAGAAGGAGAAGGAGAAGGAGGAGGAGAAGGAGAAGAAGGAGAAGAAGGAGGAGAAGAAGGAGAAGGTGGAGAAGGAGAAGGAGAAAGAGAAGAAGGAGAAGGAGAAGTAGAGGAAGGAGAAGGAGAAGAAGAGGAAGGAGAAGGAGGAGAAGAAGAAGAAGAAGAAGAAGAAGAAGAAGAAGAAGAAGAAGAAGGGGAGGAAGAGGAGGAGAAGAAGAAGAAGAGGAGGAGGAGAAGGAGGAGGAGAAGAAGAGAAGGAGGAGGAGGAGAGGGAAGTGGAAGAGAGGGGGAGGGGGAAGAGGGGAGGGAGAGGAGGAAGAAGGGAGGAAGAGGAGGGGGAAGGGGAGCAGAAAGGGGAGGAGGGGGGAGGGGGAGGAAAAGGAGAAGAAGAAGAAACATTGAAATATAGCTTTGGAATTTATCTATATACACTTATTTTGCAGTCAGCTGTGCTTTCTACCCTATCTTAGGAAGGTAGAGATGTTAACTTTTCTATGTGCAAAAAGGGTAGAAATCACCTTTGTATTTTTGTAGGTTTCACATTATTGGAAAGTAGGAAACATTTTTAAATGACTGTCCCCTTAACTTCTTTTTTGAATGACAATTTTAGATCTTATCACATCCCTAATATTACAAATGTGCCTAACTGATATAATAGATCTTTTTTATTGGCCCAAGGAATTGTAGTCTTGGCAAAATGATATATTTTAAATTGTCTATACTTTCTTCTAAATTGCCATGTTTTTAAGCTATTAGAAATATATCCTTCTTCTAGTCTCATCAGTATTAGGTACTTGAGAACCAACGGGAAAACCCTCATTTCTATCGTTTGTCCCCTTTTATTTTTTCCATGACCTTCAGGGCCCTGTTTTATTATTAGTCTAAGGTTTTGCTATCTCCTAGATCCCCTGTTATGTTCCAATAACTTAATTTACATGAGACTCAGTCACTCTGTAGAACTCAGAAAAGCCTGATAGAGAGGAAAATGTTGTATATAGTTAGATGAATCAGGCAATTGACATAGATTTGCATTCCATTAATGTCTCTGTACTTCTTAGCAGCATCCACTTTTACGATCTCCAATCTTTCCATTGCTTTTTGCCTCCTATGATTCCCCCTCCTCTTTGTTATTGTATCTCTTTTTAATCCTTATTAGGGCCTGCCTTCAGCTTCATATTACTTTAGTATGCTATTGAGAATCATTTTTCCCGTTACTCATTGCTTTTTTAGCGGGGCTGCCTTATTGCCAGTTTCACAATGGCTCTCTGTTAATGAACTGTCCTGATTGGCTAGGTGAAACTTGTCATTGTATTTTTGCTGGATTTTACTTAGACTCTGTCTCAGTATGCCAAAGCAATGAGTACAGCTAAGCCTACAAATACTTGAGGGTAGGACCGAATACTAAGCCAGTGATGTTCAAATGGCTTATTTCCTCCTTAGGCACCATCCCAGGGTCTTCATTTGTTTTGGATTTCATGTTTTGTCCTTCACACCATTTGAATTAGGCAGATCAAAGTTGATTTTCAGGTTATAAACAAGAAAAATTAAAATACAACTCCAAAAAATCAACTAGCACTTTTGCCAAAAGGCTGGTTTAACTTGAGATTTGTAAAAGAAAACAAAACACTGAGTGATGCTGTAAGAATTTAAAAATAACAATAATTGTTTCTTATGTAATTGGATTTTTTATTGTGATATGTAAATAGTTTTTGAGAGTGCCTGATCAAAGTCCATTCAAATCAGCTTCAGCATTTCAAATCCCTCATACATTAAGGAAAGTCAATGAGAAAAAAAATGTCACAATTTATAATGATTTTGATAGAATGATTTCTTTCATGTAAACAAGACTAGGCTGCTATTTAGGCTAGTGGGCAGGGACTCTGAGAAAGCTCATTAAGATATTTCTGCCCTGCTGTGGGCCTGCCTCAGTTGGCTGACGGCTTAATTACAAATACAGTGATTTATGAAATTGATAGATAAATATTAAAAGCAAATTTGCAACATTAAAAAACTAATTTATATATCCCAATTGGTACACAGTAACATATATAAAGACAGACTATCTAATAGACTGATTGCTTCTATCTATGAAAGGAACACACAAAAATTGTTTTGAATGCAATTGAAAACGAAAGAAAAATTTGAGACTATCACATTCACATGCATAAAGCTTTTGTTGTTGTTGTTATACCTCTTGCTTAATCAAAAACAGCTTTCTGTCATTTCTTTTTGTCACAATTTTGGTTAGTGTCTCTGGTGCACTGAACATTGAAAGAGAAGCAACCAAACAATATAGTAAGTAGTTCCATGACAGAAACAAAATTATCCTGATTTCTGTATGAGAGAAAGAAATAAAATGCATTAATGATTTTAAATTTGTGTACTAATAGGACATCTCATTTTGAGGCAACTATGGCTGAAGGCACCTCGGCTTATCTCTGCTTTTGACAGATGAGTTACCATAGGGACCAATCTCTAGGAACCTTTCAGATGGTGTCAAATAGACATTTGAAGGGGATCCTTTTTGTATCTCTTCTGAAGGTTCTAAATTGCAATGCATACAATAACTGAGCATAATATGTTAATGATGCAACTCAAAAATTAAAAGTCTAAGCCTTTTTAATCTGATTTGAAAGGAAGGGTAGCAATATTATCTGAACACAAACTTCTATCACATTTATCATGCTTCCAGATAAATGCTGAAAGAAACTCAATTTTATTGGACAAAAGGTTTATTCAAATTACATAATGATGTTGGATTTTAGCCTCTATTCAAAATTGTTCTGTATGACTAAATGAAATATTTTTGGTTTCCTGACATTATTAACCAAGTTTAAGATTGAGGTGAATGATGGTTATTCCTGTTAAGATTTCTTTAAAAGATTTACTTTTTGCTTGGGTTCATCTGAAGCCTTCACAGTAGTGTTGTATCTGTTATGCCACTAGTCTTTGAAACTGATCAAAATTCAATGAAAAGTCAGGTCCTAAATGATAACCTAGTTAGTTAACTCAAGAAGAATGCTTCCATCATTTGGATGGAATTAAATAATGTTATAAGGGGAACATACTGGGATTTGCTGAAATATTTCAGTCATGCTTTGTAAATTCTGAATTTAAAAATAATCCTGAAAGCAGGATTTATATGTTTGGACAACTTAGAAGATAGAGTAGTCAAACCAATCACATATAGAATGGCCTGGGGGAAGGAAGTGGAGGAGAGCTTTATTGTTTCTTCCTCCCCAGCCCTGGACCAAAGGGGTACCTTATAAACTTTGAAATTTCAGATGATTCAGAATTCTCATTACTGTCCCATCAGGGTCATCATCATATCAGTCTCAGCAACAGAGCCAAGGGCAAACTTGACAAACTGTATAAAGGCAGCTCAAAACTCCACAAGGAGCCCACTAGAAATCTGTGTCATTCTTAAGCAGAACATTTTAAGGCCCCATCAAGAAAAGAAAAGACTTGTAATTTCTGAGAACTGAGGAGCTGTGAGTTACCCACTTCATCATATCATGTCCTTTAAGATTGAGTCCACTTTCTCCTGAGCTGAGTATGTGCTCGTCTCCCTTAGCCCTTTGTCATATTTTTTGGCAGGGAGGTATTTCATACTAATTGTTTTTAAATACATTACTTTAGTAAACATCCTTTTCTAAAAGCTAATTAAAACTGACAGGCTAATTTGTGTGAACAGATAACCACTGCTGAAGCACAAAAGTGGCAGGGAGTAAGGGGGTTGGGGGGCTACCAGCTACAGTAGTAGAAAGCAATACCCTTAACCCTCTCATGGTTGACACTAGAGGACTGAGGGGAAAACTGGCAGCTGTTCAATGAGGATCTGGCCTATCAGTGTGAGTGAGGTTTGGGATGGTTGCCTCAGAGCATGTGCTAGAATTTTAAAATATCAACAAAAGGCTGACATGCTTCCTGAGTATCTCAGTGTGTCTACAAGGGTAGAATTTGAATGATCAAATATTTAGCCACCACCATAAGGAGGACTTATTAATTTACTAAATGAAAATAGTTTATGTTTTTATATTGGAAAAAGCAAATAGCTGGTTGGTAAAGGTATCATGTACAACATGAATTGGAAATTCCTTATAATGAGGAAGTAACCCACACAGAAAAAAATAGATCAATCAGTAAATAAAAAAGCTGCACAGTTATTAAATACTTTAGAGCTTGTTTTTTTTTCTTCTTTAGAAAAATGTAAAACCTGTAAAAGTTGTAAAACAAATAAATCATCTCTTCCTCTGTCTCTATGTAGGTGTCTGTCTCTCTGCTTCTCTCTGTTCTGAATCTCTCATCACATGTCTCTGTTTCTGTATCTGTATTTGTCTCTTTCTCTGTCTCTCTGTGAATGTATTTCTTATAAATCCAATCATGAGGACTGTCGCTGTGAATAACTTTAAGGGTCTTATCACATAGTATAAGGAACTCTATGTTTATTCAGCAATAAACCAAAGCGTGACATTCAAGGAACTAAAACATAACATTCACAACAACATAACATAACAACTTATTACTAAGGTAACCATGTAGTCTTTAACAAAACATTATATCTTATAGTCACCTTTAAGGAGTAGCAGAGAATACAAACACTATCCACCCCTAGGTAACAGTAAATTAAATATGGTGTATCCAAGTAAAGTCCTTTTTCATCTTGACTCCTTGAAGCTGGCTTCCAAACCCCACACCTCCTCTTCCATGGGCTAACCACTCCCACCTCTTGCCTGGAGTCACACATAGGCAGCTCTCCACTCTGTTCCATATCTCAGCTCGCAGGGATTGCTCTACTCAAAACCCTTCACAGTTTTTGTTTCCAGGAAAACAAAGCTTAACAGGACAACAGCAATATTTACACACATTACCAGCATTGTTATCTCAATTCATTTTCTGTCTACAGAACAACAGACAGAACTTCTGTTTGAGAAATCAACACAGAGTAACAGACAAGGCTTCTGTATGAGGAATCAACACAGAACAATGCACAAGACTTCTGTATGAGAAAGTAACACAGATCAACAGACAGAGCATCAACATCACAAACATTCTATCAGTTCTGCCTGCTCCCAGCTCTGTTCATGCTCTTATCTATTCCTTCCTGTTCTACCCTTTTTGGAATTCCTCCCACCATGGGGTCCCATGTGATTGCATTCAGCCTATTAAGGTGGAGAGGAGATGTTCAAATTCCCTTAGGCCTATTAATGACAGGGAAGATCTTCAAGCTCCATTAGACCTATTAAGTGCAATGTAGTGTATACAATTTCCAATCAAAGACTCTTAATGCAATCAAAGTAGAGGCTCAAAGGCACTTAATTAACTAAAACTCAATTCAGATAAACAGCAAAAAATCTTATTTTTCCTGTCCATTTTTTCCTCTGGACCTATAATTTTATTATGATAGGAAATCCCTATTGAAATTATAGAATTCCTCTCTACTAAGGCAGTTTGGCAACTATTCTTCTAGTCTAAACTTTTTATGAGTCACTGAGAAATGAAGGGATTTATCTAGTTTCACACAGTCAGTTTGTATTAGAGAACAGGCATGAAATAAAATATTCTTGACGTTAGTTCTCTATATCTACCAACTATGTCATGCTGCCCTACTCTCTTTCTCTCTGTCTCTCTTAGTTTTTCTGTCTGTTGCTCTCTCTCTCTCTCTCTCTCTCTCTCTCTCTCTCTCTCTCTGAATCACCATGACAAGAAAAGAGAAAAAAGAAAAAGAAAGGAAAAATTATATGAAGGACAAAAGTCAGAGATCTCAGACTTTCTGTTTCCTCTAACCCATCCCACTTCAGAAGGAACAAATCTTAGCTCTCAATAGTTTGGTATATAAGGTGAGTTATAACAAATATTAATTCACATTGTTTTTCAAAGGCAAAGTTGTGACACAGAAACACAGTATTGACACTTTTAGCACAGTCTACAATTCTTCATCACGAATCAAAATCATCAGTAGTAAAGTAGCTAAGGCATCATAAGCCTAGGGAAAGCAAATTGTCCAAGATCTAAGTTAATAGTGATGATCTCATTGAACCAACAATATTCGTTCAATATTCCCTACTCCACAAAATGACACTTCCCTTTCCTGGGAACCCCATTGAGGGTCTATATCAAATCTGTTACCCTTTAATGGTTTGTATTCTATGCATGGGGTTGAGACATTGTTATAAGAATAGTCCTAAGGAAACCCCTGGAGGAAGCTTGACTGGGTCATTCAGTGAAAGGAGTTGAATGAATAAAGACTCATACTATATCAAAAAGAACATTCATCCTTACCAGGTAAAGTCTTCTTTGGAACTAAGAAATTACCAGAATGGATAATGCTCTCCCTTCCTTGGGTAATCTTGATCTATTAAGGACATAGCCTTTGGAAAATGGAATGAATACTCAACCATAAGAGAGACATGAAGAAAAATATATTAATTCATGATCTTATTCCTAAATTCAACAATCCCAAATACCTGAGGATGGCATAAAAGGTGGAAAATTCATTTGGCAGAGCCATCTCTTGGACCTCTTTTGAGGGAAAGATGATCCCTTGATCAATCAGTACAGAAAGATATATGTG
>CM053583.1:138591785-138616453 GCA_028627135.1 Pseudochirops cupreus
CCACTCAACGCGAGAGCTGGCCGAGAAAAATCGCTCAGTCCACCTGCTGCCTGCAGGCCGCGGGCGGGAAGCTGCAAAGCTGAGGCGGGTGCAAAACCTCTGCCTTTCGCTTTTCCGCTCTGGAGGCCTTCTGCCACGGACTGCTTATCTCCCCCTTTCACAAATCCCATTCACAGCTGCTGCTAATCCGCTCACCTGAAGCTTCTCAGCTCATCTGCTCCTCCTGTCCAGCCGCCCCGGGGCACAGCCGCGGCTTCAAGCCAGGCTGGTTTCAGTTCGCAGTGCTCGATATGGTTCCTTGTAGCCGAGCTGACTTTAGTGGGAAGTATCTTTGTGTGCGTTTTGGAGTTCCTGGATTGGTTTAGAGTCCTATTTTATGGGTATTTTGGGGTGGCTATGTGAGAGCTGCGATGTGTTGCTACTGCTACACCGCCATCTTGGCTCCGCACCCAACTCATATTTTTCTTGGATGCTTTTAATGTAGGAGCTCTGACTTTGTTGTCATCTTCTGGTTTTATGTTTTGATCGTCTTTGTCACCAAAGCTAGATTCTATAGTATGACGTTTGTTTTTTTTTTTCTCTTGTTTTCTCATTTTCCCAGCCAAATACTTTATTTGTTAATATAGGACTCTGTTTCCAGCATAGAAGGTGTATTTCATGGGGTTTGAGTAGCTCTTTTCACAGATATTTCTAGGGGCCTGTGAATTTTCAGTTTTTCCAAGGTGGTATGATCAAAGGAGAGGTGTTTACACAATTCCTGGCCTGTGCTTTCCTCTGTGAGTGACCACAATCTTTTCCTTTATAAATTTGAGAAGGATTATGTCTCCACCTCCAACACAAGCTTCCCTACAGCAGAGGTCCTCCTCATCCCAGGACTGCCAACTAGATCCAAGCAAGGCAAAGTAAGAGAATTGTGCCTCAACACCAGCAAAGAGATCACTACAATTCTCCTATGATCCGTTGCTTGATCTCCTCATTGTCAGTGGACTGAGAGTTCTGGAAGCAGCTATTGCTGTGACAGCCACTTCTGTGGCCACTGCTTCTTCTGATGCTCGAAGGCTGGGGCTTAACCCCACTACTCTCTCACCCAGATCTGGACAGACCTTTGCCACTGACCTCCTAAATTGTCTTTGGCATTTGTGATTTGAGAAGTCTGAAAACTGCCACAACTGCCAGTGATTCAGTACCCTGAGGCCTGCTCCAACCCCATCTATGTCACATAGCCCATACTAGACTGTGCTCTTCTCCTAGCCAGGTGTGATAAGGCCTTTCCTGTCAACCTTCCAGGTTGTCTTTGGCTTGAAAATTTGTTTCAGTCTGCCATTTTGTGGGTTCTGCAGGTCTAGAACATTTTTAGAGTCATTTTTCATAGTTGTTTGGTGGGATTTGTGGGTAAGCTAAAGCAAGTCCCACATTTTATTCTACCTTCTTAGCTCCATCCCCTTGTTTTACTTTTCTGAGAAAGAGTCAGTTGGTGGACATAAAAGAAAAATCATACTTGACAATTCATATGGTAATAACATGATTGAAATGGCATGCACAGTTTTGGGGGTTTTGTTTTGTTTTGTTTTTAATCTTGAAATGGGGAACTATGCTTATGTAACCAATATTTCTTTGTTTACATGAGTAAATTTGGAAAAGAAAAAAAAATGGAATGAAAGGGTAGGGAAGGCATTAGCCCTAAACAAATGAGAGCTTTGTCAATCTGACCTTTTCAGCTTTCCCAATAAGTATATTGGATCAAGATAGTAAATAGGCTTGACTGTTACACAATCTATTGTGAAAACAGTTAAAAATACATTATAATGGTGTGGAGGTCAATTTGGTTTTACTATTGAAACACAGAGAATGGCTAATTAATGGTACTATTGTGAATCATGACTCTCCAGTGTCAGCATTAATATTGAAATAAGTTATTATTTTATTTTAAGTGCAGCACAAAATAAATTTATGTAAATAGATATTTTATCTATTAGATATTTATCTATTTAGATATCTATATAGAAATGAATCTGTATAAATAGATATTTTCTGTGTTTTTAGTTTTATATGACTAGAATATGACATCTTGAATAAATATCTTAACAGCCACAATAGGGATTAGAAAATTGAATCCTGAATGAGGAAACCCCAGTTCTGGGTCCATCTTTGTCACTAATTATGCGCCATCTAAAAAAAGGTTCAAGCAATACAGTTTCTAGGTAATTTAATCATTTTATTAATAAGGCCAGCATGTCATTAATAAGAGCATGGCCTTTTGATGGTCTCTCTCAGATCAAACAAAACCAATTTACATACCCATCAAAACAGTAGCTGGTCTATCAAACAGCAATCAAATTAAACTGATTAATGTGATTGGAATTGGGCTACATTAAAATGAAGGCTTCTGTATCTCCTGGATAGGGCAACTATACATACATACATATATACATACATACATATATACATATATATATGTATATATGTATATATGTATATATATGTGTATATATATGTGTGTGTGTGCGTGTGTATATATATATATATATATAGCGCAACTATACATACATACATACATATATGTGTGTGTGTGTGTGTGTGTGTGTGTATATATATATATATGCATATGACCATCCATAGCTTTGTCTTATCAATTCAAAGAATGTATAACCCACTCAAGCCTGAAAAGAATAGAATGGGCTTCCCAGCCCTAGATTAAATTCCTTGCAAGGCTGGGCATGATCTGACAAACACAGGAGTGTCTGAAGACAGTGTATAAAATGGTGTTGTCAGTAATGTCCTTAAAAAAAACCCAGAATTTTTTCTAAAATTTTACTTATTTATATGCGCATATTTCTTGGAGGCTTTTGACACAGAAGTTTTTACTTTACTGTCTTCTTCTGGTCCTATGTTTTGATCCTCTTTGTCAACAAAATATATTCTATGCTCCTTGCCATGGTGGAACTCTGCTTCCAGAAGGGAGAGTGCTGTGTCCCAAATATCTGGGTTTTGCTCACTTGTCAGAGCTTCTACCTGTCTCAGAACTATGAGGAGGACTGCCTCTCCACAGCTGCTACAAGCTCTGCCTCACCAGCATTCCTATCCCCAGGACCTCCACCCAAGAATGTGATCCAGATCCAAGCAGTGCAAAGCAACAGAATCCTGACTCAGCAACAGTAAAGAGATTCCTGTAATTGTCCTCTGATCAGTCAACTTGGTCCTCCCACCATCTGTGTGCCTGGAGCAGCTGCAATGCCTGCCATCTCCACTGCCCCAGGGGCAGGGGTGGACCATGCTCTTCTCTCACCCTGTTGCAACAGAATTTCCCCATTGAACTTTTATTTTCTCTTTGGTGTTTATGGGTTGAGAATTCTGAAAAGCACCACAGCTGTCAATGATTTGATACCCTGTTGGTTTGACAGGCTGTCCTCAGATGGAAAAATATTTCACTTTCTCATTTTGTGGGTTCTGTAGTTCTAAAATTTGTTTAGAGTCATTTTTTTAAGGTATTTGAGGTAATTGGGGATGAGCTTAAGTAAATTCCTACTTTTACTCTGCCATCTTGGCTCCTCCCTCCCCTCCAAACAGAATTTTTTTTAAAAATAAGGATTTTAGAAAAAGGGGAGAATTTCTGAATCTCTCTAAGACACTAGTTATTAATAATCATTTCTCACACTAGACAAATAAGCTTGTGAATTATTTAACTCCCTTGGTTCTTGATGTCTTCATCTATATATTAAAATATTAATATAAGAAGTCCTCCAAGGTTTCTTCCTCTTCCAAAACATTGAGGCTATGATAGTAGATAGAACAGATCTTAAAACTCTACAAATCACTACATTTTAAAATTATGCTATAGTATATTACTAAAAAAAAATGCCTTTAGATTTGTGTGGGCCCCTTAGTAACTTTCTTGTCGTTATCATAAATAAGAAAATAGGAATGGGGCACTAACATTTTATATAGAACTACTGTGTAAAAGGCACTGTATTAAGAATTTTTAAAATGTCTCATTTGGTTCTCACAACAACCTTAACAAAATGGAGATGTTTTTATTATCTGCATTTTCCAGAAGAGGAAATGAGGTTAAGCAACACATGCAAAATAAGGTAAATGTCTGTATTTGAACTCAGGTCTTCCTGACTCCACTAACCACTGCACTACCCAGATGCCTGTTATATTCAGAACATACATGAGAGTGATCTAGTCCAAACTATGGCTGATAAGAATCCTTTTTACAGCATATAATCAGGTTATTATGTACTTATTGAAGATCTCTAATGAAGGGAAACCTAGTACTTCCCAGACATCCCAGTCTTGGAAATAGTTAAAATGATTAGGGCACTTTTACTTACACCAAACATATTTTTTTTTCTCTTTGCAACAGGATCCTGGCTCACTCTCTACAGTGACTGTGACATTTTGTATTAAGATGCATCCTCCTAAACTCCAAAGATTTGTCTTAAATAGTCTAAGAAAGATCCTAATCTTGAGCTTGATCCTCTTTGTGCAAATGTAATCTTGACAAGAAAAGACAATACTGATCTCTTATTTCGGGGTCTCTACAGCAGCGTTAAAATGAATATAGGTTACCACAGTAGAGGCTGGGATATTTTTTTTTGAGTCAGCCCAATTGAATAAGCAGATAAATATTCATCAGACACAAATAAAATTATGTGGTTATTTTCATGACACATAGAACAAATTGTCCCTGCTATGGGTGCTTATGGTTTTAGAGATGAGAAAAAATTTCAAGTTATTTAAATGAAAATTTCTATAATAGCAAATGATACCAAAGGCCCTCCTTTCATATTTTACCTCCTCTCTGTAAATGAAGATGATCCACAGTAACAGCCCTCTAATTCTAGAGCAAATCCCAGATTCTTAGAATTGGAAGAAACATTAGAATTCAAGTTCAAGTCCCTCTCTTCTACAATAGCTCCTAGAAATATTCATCCAGTTTCTTATTGAACATTTCCTTTGTTGGGAGGCTTGCAGCTTTGTGGATTAAAGTATTCTATTTTATGGAGACTAAAATATTCTCTCATTTACTTTTATTTTTTAAGTTAATTATTTTTAGTTTTGAACATTCACTTCGGTAAGCTTTACATTTTCTCCTCCTTTCCCTCCTCCCTCCCCAAGATGGCATGCAATCTATTATAGGCTTTACATATACATTCCTATTAAACATTCCTATTTTCGCATTAGTCATGTTGTATAGAAGAATTACAATGAATGGCAGAAACCATGATAAAGAAAAACAAAACAAAACAAACCAAAAAGGAAAATACTTTGTTTCTCTCTGCATTTAGACTCTGTAGTTCTTTCTCTGAATGTACATGGCATTTTCCATCTTGAGTCCTTTGGAATTGTTTTAGGTGCTTGCATTGCTGAGAAGAGCTAAGTCTATCAAAATTAATCATTATACACTGTGGCTGTTACTGTGCAACGCTCCACTCACTTAGCATCAGTTCATATGAGTCTTTCCAGGTTTTTTGGAAGTCTACCTGTTCACCATTTCTTATAGCACAACAGTATTCCATTATGTTCATAAATCACAACTTGTTCAGCCACTCCCCAATTGATGGGAATCCCATCAATTTCCACTTCCTGACCACCAAAAAAAGAACTGCTATAAATATTTTTGTCCATGTGAGTCTTTTCCCCATTTCTATGATCTCTTTGGGTGATATCCTTCCATTTCAAGCCCAGATCTAACTCACTTTAATTATCATATATTAAACTCAATTTTGAACACAATAAATCATATAATGTGTCCATAGCAAACCATTCAACTCTACCATATGACACAAATGAATGATAGCATTTACTAAAAATTTAAAATTTTCCAGACACTGTGCTAAGCATTGAGGATATAAACACAAGAAAGCAAGACAGCCTCTGCAATCAAGTACTTTATATTACAATGGTGGAAAATCACATATAACACATAAAGAGAAGTAGCAGAAGAATAAGGACATGCATGAAACCATGGTTTGGAAATGGAGACTAGGGTCAATACTCACATTTTCTCCAGTCCTCAGGACCTCTCAAAACTCCCTCAAGTAGGAATTATTCATAATAGATAAAAACAATTTTAATTGTCTCTGCAGGTTAAAATCAGGAATATGAACAAGGCTAATAACCTGATAAATTAATATCAGAGAAGGCTAATTCCCAATCTACTTACTCAGTAACCCATTTCTCACCAGTCACTATGCTCTTTCAGAGTGACACCACCTGTGTGCTCGATGACACTATGTGCTCTATGACACACCTTAAAATTTTCTTGTTATCACTACAGACTTTGCCAGTACACCCTGCCCTACCCTCCTCTCACCATTCTGTGGCAATAAGTCAACATAACTCAACTCAGGGTATCCTCTTGGAGAGGAGGAAGAGAATGAATAGAAAGTCAAGAACATACTCTGCTCTGTGTGACAGCATGTACTGGTAGTGCTAAGCCAAAAAAAAAAAAAGAAAGAAAGAAAGAACAGAGAGAACTGGGCAGGCTATCAATGTGTGTGTATGTGTCTAAGACAAAGGAGGCCATATCAGGTCTGAAGGAAAAGGGATTGAACTACAGTTGAAACTTATTCTATTACCCCAGAAGTAATTTTAGGAAAAGAATGATGAGGAAGTAGGCTGAGAGCTTTAAGGTTTAGTCCTGGGGCAGGACATGGAAGTAGTGAGGTGGGGTGGTCTAGGGTATTCATTATAAAAAGTGAAAGAACCAAAAGATAAATGATAAGGGAAGGCTGGAAGCAGCAAAATAGCATTGCAAAGAAAAGAAGAAAACCACAGAATGAGAAAGACAAGAAGTCTCTTAAAGAAAATTAGAGATATCAAAGAAATTTTCTCACAAAAATGGGCATGACAAAAAAAAATTAAAAAGTATGAACTTAACAAATAGAAGAGATTAAGAGTTGTCAAGAATACACGGAAGAACTATACTAGAAAGATATTAAAATCACTGATAGCTGAGATAGTGTGTTTACTAATCTATAGTTAAACATCCTGGGGAATGAAGTTAAATTAGGAAGCATTACTAACAAGAAGACTAGTGGAGTTGAAGGAATTCCAGTGGAGCTGTTTAAAATCCTAAAAGATGATGATATGCAAGTGTTGTACTAAACATGCCATCAAATTTCAAATGTTCAGCAGAAGCCACTGGATTGGGGGTGAGGGGTGGGGAGGTTTATGTACTAATCCTAAAAGGTAATGCCAAGGAATGTTCAAATTACTGAGCAATTGTGCTCATTTGATACACCAGTAAGTTTATGCTTAAGATTCTACAAACTGGACTTCAGCAATATGTGACCTGAGAATTACCAGAAGAGGATAGAAGAATCTGGTAGCTCTGGTCAATGGGATCACGAAGAGTGAGACGTGACTAAATGACTAAATAACAAAAACAAAATCTTAGTAAGGAAAGATTTAATTAAAACCTAAAGCACTTTGGGCAACTAGGTGGTGCAGTAAATAGAATACTAGCATTGGAGTCAGGAGAATCTGAGTTCAAATGTGACATCAGACACTTGACACACTTACTAGCTGTGTGACCTTGGAGAAGTCACTTAACTGCAATTGCCTTTCCTTCGCCCCACCAAAAAAAAACAAATACCTAAAGTACAAGGAAAAAATAGCAAAGACAGTAAAACAGATGATAGCCACTAAGATACTTGAACAAGACTAAATATCTTTAAAAAATATTGCAAGGAAAAGGAAATTAAATTAGCCCTTAATGGGACAGAGGACTCTGAATTCCCAAGAAATGACAAAACTCCATCAAGATGATCCTAAATTGTTAAAGAAAGAGGGTTTTGAAAATAAAAGTTAAAGAGATACAATGATAGAGTTTACACTTGTCAAAGAAGAAATGATTAGCAAAATAAAACTTGATTACATGATGGAGTATTTTTCCAAAGAAATTAAGTAGAGAACAATGAACTGGAGATAAAAATCTTTGAGGTTTATGAAAACTGAGAGGAAGAGATGCTAAATGTAATAATATTAAAATGAAACACAATGTCTATATGAGAAAAACACATAAACATATTAATCTTGAAGATCGGATGAGTAGAGAGATTGGGGTTCATGAGTTGGCCAGAAGGACATGAGAAGTAAAAAAAAAAAATAACTTGAATGCTGTAATGCAAGAAATAATACCAGAATGCTGCATAAAAGTTCTGAATACAGAAAACATAGATGGAAGGGTGAGAATTCACAAATTGCCCCTAGAGAAGAGCAGAGAGAATATGTGGGCAAAGATGTCTAGATGTGACACTGAGGCCTGGTTCCTGCCCAGATACCACCAAAGCTCAAATAGAAGAGTTGAGTGATTCCAAGTCTAAGAAAGATTTTGGTGACACTGAAATGAGGAGGATGAAAACTATTTAGTAATAACTAGATAGGTGCTGTATTTTCTCTGAGAGTATGGTTTAGTCTACAAAGTTCTTATAGTTTACCTTATACTCAGGAAGACATGAATTTAAATTTTGATATAAAAACATATTAACTATAGCACTCAGCTAATCTATTTAACTTCATGGTATTGCCAATCAAATCCCAAATTTATGAAAGGAGCATAACAATGTGGAAAGAGTTCTATAACACATAGTTTTGCATGGTGTGTGTGTAATTCTGGATAAATTAATTCTGGGTAAACCTTTCTGAGTCACATTTTCTTTATCTGTAAAATGTAACAATAAAACTTTTAATGCAGGCTTATTATTAGTATCAAATAAGATGATACATGAAAAACATTCATAAGTCATAGATTGTGATATGTATGTCAGTAATTACTATTCATTTCAGCCTGCTTGACCCTCTTCTGCACATGTCATATTATCAACGGAAATATCAAAATGTGACGAGAACCAAGCACATTTCAAATTAAGTCAGAACAGAACAGAGTAGAACACACTAATGCTTTCCTCTATTTATACTAATAAAACCTAAGATCTCGTGAGGAGGGAAATTTTAAATTTTTAGTGTGTCAATTATTCCAGTTCATTAGAATCTTTTCCATTCATTATCTTTTCCAATGAAATATTCATTCCACATTCAGTAAATATCTTTTGACTGCCTCTTGTGTATAAGAAATTGGGAAGAGAAAATGGGTTGCTTCAGGAAATAGTAGGATCTCCCTTATTAAAAATTATTAAACAAAGACTAGATGGTTATATTTCAGGTATTGCAGATCAGCTCCATTTCCAGGTATGGATTTGATTAGATCACCATTGAAGGCCCTGAAAAAGTGAACTTTTTTTTTTGATTCAGTGAAAGATGAAGGTGGACAGAGGGAACATCTTCTGTTCCCAAAAAGCTTATAATTAACAAAGAGGGCGATTATGCTACATCTTTGAAACTAAGGGATTGAGTGGGCAAAGCCAAGATAGCAGCATAGAAACAGGAAAATTCTGTGTGCTGCCCCTACAACCACATCAAATACCTATAAAATATGACTCTAAACAAATTTTAGAGCTACAGAAGCCACAAAGTGATAGAGAGAAACAAATCTCCTGCTGAAGGCAGTCCAGCAGGCCTACAGGAAGGATCCATCGCTACATGCCAGTAGCAAAGCCCAGACCTATGTAAGCTGCAGCTTTAGCCTCAGGGCAGCCCCAACTAGCAATGGCTGAAGAAGACTTGAGGAGAGTGAATCACCGGCAGCTGTGGTGGCTTTCAGACTTCTCAGTTCATAAACACCAAAGACAAAGTAAAAGGTTAGTGTGGAACTCTGTTGGAACTGGGGAGGTGGGACTCAAGAGCACAGCCCAGCTGCTGCCCCCAGAGCAAGAAACGGATGAGGTGCAGTAGCTGCACCATGTGGATGCTTCCAGAGCTCCTGGCCTGCAGACTACTGGGGGGAAATCAAGATAATATTAAACAGTTGCAAACAAATGAAAAAATAGAAGGCAATGGGAAATATCTCACTGGAAAAATCACTGACCTGGAAAATAGATGCAAGAGAGATCATTTAAAAATTATTAGACTACCTGAAAGCCATGACAAAAAAAAAATCATCCTTCAAAAAATTCTCAAGGAAAATTGTCCTGATATTTTAGAACGAGAGGGCAAAATAGAAATTGCAAGAATCCCCCAATCACCTCTTGAAAAAGATCCCAAAAAGAAAACTCCTAGAAATATTATTGTTAGCTTCCAAGGTCAAGGAGAAAATATCACAAGCAGAAAAAAAGAAACAATTTGTATATTGTGGAAACAGAATCAGGATAACACAAAATCTTGCAGCTTCTAAATTAAGGGATTGAAGCGCTTGGAATATGATATTCTGGAGTTCAAAGGAGGTAGGATTAAAACCAAGAATCACTTACCCAGCAAAACTGTGTATAATGTTTCAGGGGAAAATATAGTCATACAATGAAATAGAGGACTTTCAAGCATTCTTGTTGAAAAAAAGACAGAGTTGAATAGAAAATTTGATTTTCAAAAACACAAGAAATAAGAGAAGCATGAGAAGGTAAACAGGGAAAAGAAAGCATGAGGAGCTTATTAAATTTGAACTATTTAAATTCCTACATACAAAATTGATCATTGTAACTTATGAACCTTTCCTCAGTATGAGGATAGTTGAAGGGAATATATCTGTGTGAGTGTGTGTGTATGTATATATGTTTATCCATGCATACATACATATATATGTTTATATAGGAGGGTATATGTGAGTATAAATTCATATGTGAATGTGTGTATATCTTTGTACATGTATACATAGAGGACACAGGGTCAGTGGAATAGAATGGGATGGTATCTAAAAAATAGTTTTAAGAGGTGAGAGAGGAATATAATGAGAGAAGATAGGGAAAGACAGAGTAGGGTAAATTATCTATATAAAAGAGGCAAGAGAAAACTGTTACAATGGAGGGAAAGAACAGGAAGGCTAAAGGGAATAGGTCAATCTTACACTCATTGAATTTGGCTTAAGGAGGGAATAACATACACACTCAATTGTGCATCTTACCCTACAAGAAAGGGGATATGAGGGGTGAGGGCAGATTGTGAGAGGTATTTAGAAGCACAGACTTCTGAAAAGGGACAGAGTCAAAGTCGTAAATAGAGTAAGTGTAGGGCAGGATAGGACGGAGAGAACTATAGTCAATCTTACACAATATATCCACTATAGAAATGTTCTGTGTAATTACACATGTACAACCTATATTGAATTGCTTATCTTCCCAGGAAGGGTGGATAACATGGGAAAAAGGGAAATAATCTGGAATTCAAAGTTTTAAAATCAAATGCTTAATAATAATAATAATAATAGTAACCATTATTATTATTTTTTTTTTACATGCAACCGGGAAGTAAGATATACAGCATCGGGGTGTGGAGATCCATCTTGCCCTACTGGAAAGTCAGAGTGGTCATAGGAGATGATATAGGAAAGAGAAGATTAGGGGAAGTTTATTCAATGTGATCGCTCTTTTGAGGTGGTGGGTAGGGGAAAGATGAGGAGAAAATTTGTAACTCAAAATCATGTGGAAATGAATGTTGTTAACTAAGCTAAAAATAAACAAACATGTTTAGTAAAAAAAAAGAAAGTAAATATGAATGTGATGGGACAAATTCTGTATAGAGAATGTTTTCTTTAAAAAATTGGGAAAGATGAGATAATTTTCCCCAGAACATCTAGACATATGAAGAGAAAATTTGTAAAGAAAATGGCACTTGCACTGGGCGTTATTGGAAGAGAAGTGTTTCAATAGGTTAAGATGAGTATGAAGAGTCTTCCAGGCATGAGGAATGAAAAATTAATGAGTAAATGATGAGGAAAGAGATAGCTACAAATTCAAGCATCAGTTTATAGTTCAGGTTGCCCAAAATATAAAGTTTTTTAAAGGGTAATAGCATGAAATGAGTCTCACAAGGAAGGTATTAGTTAAGACAAAGTTTTTTTTTTTAATCAAAACTATATATGTTCAAGTTTGTACATATAACTATATATGTGTGTATTAATGAGCACACGTGTATATACATGTATTTTATGTACGCATGCATGTGTATATAATACTCCTAACTGTGCCTATTTTATTTGTAGATAGCTCTCTGTGATCAGGATTCTTATTTGAGGATTTGTGAATTTGTTTACTTTTAAAATATTTTAAAAACTATTTCAATATAATCTGTTTCCATTATAATAATGTGTACTTTATTTTATGCATTTAGAAACCTTATTCTGAGAGTCTATAGAATTCACCAGACTTCCAAAAGAGTAGGTAACGCACACAAAATGGTAAAACAAACAAATACACAAGCAAAAAGATGTTGCTTTAAGATGATATTATTATTATATTATTGACAAGTTAACCACAGATCAGGAGCTCCTATCTATCTATCTATCTATATATCTATCTATATATCTATCCATCATCTATCTCCTGCGTATGTGTTACAGAATTCTATACTATAGTAAATCCATTCATTTACACATATGCATATGATATATAGATAAAGATATAAATATAAGTATGCCCTTATTTCTTCATCTGCAAAAGAAGACTGGATTAAATTCCCTTGAATTATCCTCCACCTCTAAATTTATCCTTTAATTTATTCTACAAATCACTATTAAGAACGTACTATATGCCAGATACTGTCCTGGATACTGGGGATATGAAGATGGAAACAAAACCATCCTTTTGCTTAAGCAACTTGCATTCTTATCTTCTACCCAGACTTTGGTTTTTACTGTGAATCTAATTATCTCATATAGTTCCCCAATTCTTAAACTGTTTGTCTCAGGACCCTTTTATAGATTTAAAAATATTTGGGCATCTGCCAAAGAGTTTTTGTTTATTTGGGTTATATGTATCAAAATTTATGATATTATAAATTGAAATATCTTAGCATTATTATGTATTATGTATATCCATATGTACACATACAGATATGTGTGTATTTATTGTTAGTCATTTTTCAGTCATGTCTAACTCTTTGTGGCCCCATTTTTTTTCTTGAAAAAATGCTATAATGATTTGTCATTTCCTTCTCCAGCTCATTTTACAAATGAAGAATTGAGAAAAGCAGCATTAAACGACTTGCCCAATGTTACACAGCTAGTAAGTATCTAAGGCTGGATTCGAACTTAGGTCTTCCTTACTAGGGGCCCAGCACTTCATTCATTGTTTCACCTACTGTAATAGAGTTTCTGAAATGGCATCAGGGACCTTGAGCTATGTGGACCACACTTTGTTAACTGCTTTTATAAACAGTTTGTCTCCCAGAAGTAATTCTTTTATTGAGTGTTGAAAGAAGCATCTGTTTCTTAAAGACTACCTCTGAAAGAGTCATTGGAGGTAGAAATTTATCAATAGCATAGAGCTATAGCAACTCCAGAGAATGGATTTTTAAAGAATTCCATGTTCATTGTAGTTTCTGTAGTCTTTGATGATGGGAAGAAGACAGTTTAAGCTTCTAAATAATTTATTGACCCTATCAGACTGTCGGAAAGCAAAACACAGGAAAAATTTGGTCTAGAAACACAAATCACCACGTATTTTTTTTAAGTATCCACATCAAGTGAAATGAACATTGCCTGTGTCCATGTTTCTCTTTGATTTCTGCTTTAAAACATTAATATTCTGCCCTTAGCTGCTGGTTCATGTCCATGGAGACTTCTGAACTTTTGTAATGAGCTTGACTGTCCCTCTGCATAAGGGGTTGTGAGCTCACATAAATGAACATTCATATGCATCGTTCACAGGTATTGGACTAGTGTGGAAAAGTGTAACTGACATTGCATGTGGTAAATTGGCATTTTCCATGGTCAAGAACCTGTCTGGAACCCCTAAAAGGAGATGTGCCCAGTGAGGAACTAAGGATCAATCCCTCTCTACTTCCTCTAGCACATAATCACTGGTTCATTTGTGTGACTGTCATTTCCTTGGCAAGCTTTAAATGTGTGTCTCTAGCTTCCTCTTTCTATACTTCTATAGTAGAAAAGGATTTGTAACTATGGGTGGCAAAGAGCACATTTTCTCTGGTTTAGGAAATTCACTGACTCACAGAAAGGATATCTATGCTGAATATACATGACTTTTTTTTTTCAATTTCCGAATTCCATGTCAGGCAAAATTCAGAGCTGATTGCAGACAAAGTAATTGATCTCCTTTTTGATTTGGGAAACTTCCCTCATTACTAGGCTCCTAATCATCTGCAATAATCCCACTAATGGACTCACAAGACAAAATAATGCTATGGTTATTTTAAACTACATTTTACCCTGGAAAGTGAAGACTCACCCTTGACAACTATTTCAGATTTGCAGCTTTGGAAGACAGGTTATTAAGAATATAATTTTCAGAGGCTAACAGCAGCATCACCTTAGGGAGGCCATAATTTTCTATGGTTTTCATGTTGAGAGGTAGACCCAGAATGTTGTGTTTTCATGTCATTTTTATTTCAACTTCTTCCTTTTTTTTGGTTAGATTTTCTCCCCCTTCACCTAGCTTTCCTGCTCCTACACATCTATAGTACTATTCTACTAGTGATGTAAACTTGAAGCATCAATATCATCTTTGATTACTCCTTCTTCTTAACTCCCATATTCAATCAATTGCAAAGTTTGTCAATTTTACTATGTATATACACACACACACTATATATATATATATATATATATATATATATATATGTGTGTGTGTGTATATATGTATGTGTGCATATTTATCTTTCATATAATTGTCAGATTAACATGTCTTTTATACAATCCAAAAGGCATCACTCCTTTATTTAAAAGCCTTTATGGGCCCCCTCTTATTTATCAAATATGTCTGTAAGCTGGCCTTGGACAATTTGAGCATAGTATCTTCCCAACCTTGTTTTGTAGCTCTTCTACCACACACACTCCACTCTGCCCCTCACCCCCATTCATATATTCTAGCTAATCCATGCTACTCACTCGTTCCACAGCTATAGCAAGTGTTCATTCCTGTCACTAACACATGGACTGAAAGCTTTAGATTCTTTCATCACGGACTTGTGAATAAAAGCAGAGCAAAAAAGCAAACTATGAGGATCTCCAGGTACCTTTCCCATGGTGCAGGGTTGGTATTTTATTAGAGGTGTTGTGTGCTTAAACAAGAGCAATGGGACTTCATGGCTGGGGTAGTTTTATATACAAATCCATAGTGCTGAATCCTAAAGTATGGGTTATCACGTCTACCTAAAGTATGGTATCATACCAAACCATATCCAAGGCCATAAACCAGTGAAAGGGGAAGCACACAAGGGGCAGCTACGTGGCACAGTGAATAGAACATTGGCCCTGGAATCAGGAGGACCTGAGTTCAAATCCAGCCTCAGACACAAAACATTTACTAGATGTGTGACCTTGGGCAAGTCACTTGACCCCAATTGCCTGCCTTCTCCCCTCCAAAAGACAAAAAAAGAAAGGGGGAGCACCTATATTAGTTGCTTACTTAGAAATCTTATGATTTCTTATCATTGACATATACTCAGACAGGCATAGCCTCCCTAATCATAGGCAGCCATAATCACAATCCTTCTTACTTCCTTTCTTTGAAATCAGAATCCTCTCTTCAAAGAACAATGTGGGCCAAGTTTAGCATACGAGCACTTTTTTCAATCCCCAAATATTTAAACTGAATGTTACTTTAAATGCAAGCAGTATGGTAGCAATGGTCTACGTATGTTGCAGTTTTAAAGTTACCGAGAAGAGATCTCTAAATGCAAGTAATGCAATTGATGAGATGGCAACTGATGTTGTACCTGGTCCTTGAGATCTCAAGTATATTTCCTTTTGTAGAAGTTTTCATTACCATATGTACAGTATTGCCCTTTTAAGTTTCTACTTTTTATTATTATTATAAACAGTATAATACTGAAAGGGAAAAGGAAAAACCTTTTTAGAACTAAATAAAATAATTATATTAACCGACAAAAAAGAGAAGATACTTCATCTTCAATATGTGAATAATTTTATACCTGGAAAAAATGGAAAAATGACTTTGGTTAATTTTTTTAAAATGCTAAAATATATGTGTAAAGACATGTACAGGACAGAACTGAGACCCAGAAAGAAATGGCTTGCCCAAGATCACATTGTGAAAATAAAAAAAATAAATAATGAACAAAAAACCAAATGAATAAAATAACAGAGTTGGGAGTGTACCTCAAGTCTCTCATGATTCCAAATCAACATGTGCTATTTTCATAATAGGAAAGAAATCCAAGCTACTTGCCTGCTATATTAACCTCATAGGCCAGAATCTCATTTGTTAAATTAGAATATTACACTGGATGGATTAGATAAATATAGATAAAGCACAGAGCACTATCATTTTTATTAACTCAAAGTGTCACCCATGACTATCATCAATTGTACTAAGTTGTCATTTACCATCCAAATAGATTAGATATTTTAAGCAATATTCAGTACAAGTTCTCTACACCACATACACAGTTGTACGTCATAACAGAAGATGTGCCTTCACACTATTTCGAAATTTTAGAAAGGCATGAAATGTGCTCGTTAGAAGAGGAACAGGTAAAGTGTAAATGTTTCCATAGCTTGTCACCCTTGCACAAATTTTTGTCTTCTAGTTGTATGAACTTAATTTATTGAACAGAATAAACTATCATATTTTGTCATATTTAAGGATTGGAAAATTTTTAAAGAAGGAAAGAAAATAAGAAAAAAAGAAAGACAGAGAGAGAAGGAAGGAAGGAACGAAGGAAGGAAGGAAGGAAGGAAAATTTTTCTTCTCCGACTCAATTCAGAAACTAGGGGTAGAATGCAAAAGGTATGGTAAATAATGAGGGGAAAAGGGACAATTATGTTAGTTTGTTTAATTAAAGAAGGTTATAGAGTCCTAGACTTCTAGATGTATTGAAAGGGAAGTTGTGATCTTACTTTAAGATTAGGATTAGTTAACCAGCATTGGAGTGATGTTCACTTTCATTTCATTCTGCTGATTCAGACACATGTGGAGGATTAATGACACCAAGGTATTTGAGCATCTGTTATAGGTGGGCAGAAGAAATAGCACTGGAATACACTGATGTATGGAAAGAAACAACGCAGATGTTGATTGCTAGAAATTGACAATAGTAGATCAAGTTGACATGCAGCAATTAGAAACAGTTTAGCTCTAATTGACCAAGAGTGTTAAATAGCCTTTAAACAAAGGGACTGAGCCACAGTGACAAGATCTAGAAATAGGATTTAGATATTATTTTTTTTACTAAATGACTTCATAAATAATCAGAATGTCAAGCATTAGAAGTCACATGGCAATTTTTAGAGGAATGATGTGTATAAGAGTAATGTTGCCGACAATGCCAAGTAAAATGAAATAAAGAGAAAAAGTGAGTGAGACAATTCAAGTGATTAATTATGTGGATATTGCATTCTACATCCCCACCTTCTCATTCTATCAGAATCTTTTTTATTGTGGAGGATTGATCCTCCACACAAAGTTTTTCCTATCCAACCTACCTGAAAGTCTTCCTTTAGTAGTTTCCATAACATGCAGAAGCAGATAGAATGTTGATTGAGTCATGAAGACCTCAGATCAAATCTTCTTTCTGAAACTTTTTGATCAATACTGAGTAATTCACACATCCTCTCACAGCATCCCTTGCAACTTTATAACAATAGGGATATAAATGTAACACTGAGGTTATCTACTTTTCCCCATCTGGCCATGTGTTGCTTATCAGTAACTCAACTCCTGTAACCTCCTTCTGATGGGCCAAATCCTTCTTGGAATCCCTTTTTGAAGAAGTACATATGCCAGCCATGCTCATCTCCAACATGTCTATCTAATCCAACTCACTCCTTGAATCTCTGGACTACTTTTCAAATTTACCCCAACCTCCCACCCCTCCTGTAACCCACCACAGGCACCATTCAATCACTCCTGGTTTTCTAGTGCCTTTTATCTGAAGTATTCCTTAATTAAAATGCAAGTTCCTTGAGGACAGGAATAGTCTTTCTTCCTGGCTTGCATTCCCAACATTTAGTAAAGTGTTTAGAAGGGCTGCTTTCACAGTCTAAAAGTGGGCTCTGGGCCATATCTTATGCAGGCCTGGCTAAGAACATAGTAACCACTTTTATTATAGCTTTACCTAATTTAATATGATGTTTTGCTAATTCTAAGTATGTGAACAGACTAGCTGCTTTTTAGATAATATATTTGTTTAAGGATTTCCCTCATTTTACTTCTTACACAAAGTTCAGCATTGGAAATATATTGCAGTCTACTAAAAACCCAATTTAAGTATTCTATTGCTTTTTTGTGGTACCGCATATTCTTTAGATGTCTTGGTGAAATTTCTGCTCAATTTTTTCACACTTTTTTGAGTTTTTCTTTTCTTTTTCTTTTTTATTTGTTTCCAGGGATTTGGGTATCATTAAAAATATAGCACAATTTTCCACATGCAGTCTAGTCCATCCTGCTCTTTTATTCAATTCAGGTTCAGACCATGGTGTATCTGCATTATCACTTCCAGATATGTAGCTATACAAAAAGTCAACGTGTTAATTATTTGACTGTATGTCATAATCCAGGGAATAAATATTTTCATTCATTTACTTTTTCTTCTATGGATTGGTAAAAATGTGTCCACTAAATAATCATAGATCTCATTGACAAGAACCTATTATACTCTTAAAGGCTTTGTTCCAAAGCTGGAAACTCTCATCCTAGAAAAGTTTAGAAAAAGTTTAACACTATTTGGTGAAGAGTAATAAATGGTCTTTAAACAAAGGGGCTGAGCCAGAAATAGTGACAAAATTTAGCATTTAGACATTAATTTAAAAAGAAAATGACTACATAATCAGAGTGACAAGTTCTAGAAGTCACACAGAATTTTTTTTTTCAGGAATGTCAGGTATAGTGGTAATGCATATGAAGACTATACGTGATTACATGAAAAAGAGTCCAATGGGGATAACTCACTTCACCATTTTGTCGATTATTAACATCAAGAGAGACATACAATATGGAGATTTATACGCACCAGATGTCCTGTGCCAGGTGCAAATTAAAAAGAGCACATAGAATATGTCTCTGTTCATCAGATACTACCTGAATTCTTCTTACTCAGGACATGAGGATATAGTTACTTTCTGCACTGGATCATTCAGTTCAATATACTTGGACATATGTTTCTGAGGGGCCCATGTTCATCTGGTTAACATATATATATATATATATATATATATATATATATATATATTTTTTTTTTTTTCTTGGCATCCTAAGGGTACACATGTTATGGGAGAACACAATATCCCGACTTATTTTAGCTGTGACAGCCCCATTCATTTGATTCCATTTGCAAATACCTAGCCACTAAAAATGCTGATTCTAAGAGATTATTAATTTAACATTTGCTTAGGTATAGGGCAAAAAATAACAATATTATATGGACTTTTATGTTAAAAACCAATTCAGGAGTAATGATCATATCACAATTTACAATATACAATGCCTCAAACTCTTTCAACACTACACTCAGGGTCTATGAGGGATAATGAAATAATACTTACAGAACCTGGCAGAGAAACAAATGAAGTAGGGAAATCATGTGCTTGGTGACAGATGGCAGACAAGCACTAAAAGGGACCTTTGAATTCAGCCTACTTTCATAGATGAAGAAACTGGTGCTCAAGATGATTACATTATTGTTCAAGATCCCACAGGTGGCAAACGTCATAGGTGGGATTTGAAGTCTACTCCTTTTATTCCAGGACCGATGCTCTATCTACTTTGGCTTACTGCCTCCTCTCTATAAATATACACATGCACAGAGGTGGGTGGGTTTGTTGGGCGGGCAGTTGAGGTGTTCGGAGGGGGTAATGTTTCTTTGTTTTTGTTCCCAATCTGATTTTTATCTATACAGTTAACTCTTGATATGGAAACTGTTTCTACCAATGCAGATGGAGAACGAATGGTCTCAGAGAGCTCACTAAAGGTCAATAAAATGTTAATTATAATGCTCAGTGTGCCAGGTAGTACATACATGTCTGAGGTCAGGATTAAAGAGTTTTATTACTAATGTCAAAACTAGCTTCTATCTGCCTGCATATCCCTTTGTTTCTATCCCCCTCTCCCATGCATTATTTCTGAGTTTTTGTTATCTCAAACTACATTCTTGGTTTACGTACATTTTGCTTTGCATGGTGCACTTCCACAGGACGTGATCCCCCAATTTTCAGCAATGCTGTAGCATATGAAAGCTCTCACAAAGGCCATACAAACCTATATAGCTCTGAGAAAGTCTGAGAAACATGTACAATCAATAACAGAATATATCTCTTTCAAAAGACTGAGAATTCAAGACATTTTTATTTCCAAAGGTGCAGAAATTCCTAAAAGATAGTTAAGATTGATGAACTTAAATACACACTGTGCATGATGAGGCCTAAGTATGTTAGTCAGTGTATTACTATATAGGAGCATAAATAGATAAATGATATTTTGGCAACTTGAGAACTGTAAGTCATTTTAGAGACTTTTCCTAAGTTCAGAGTAACTATCAAAGGCTTTAAACATAGGTGGTATTTAATCTTTCACATTTCAAAAAAAGAGTCATTTTATGGGGCAGCTAGGTAGCACAGTGAATAAAGCACCAGCCCTGGAGTCAGGAGAACCTGAGTTCAAATCCAGCCTCAGATACTTAACACTTACTGGCTGTGTGACCTTTGGCAAGTCACTTAACCCCAACTGCCCTGCTTTACCCACTCCAAAAAGCAAAAAAAAAAATCATTTTAAGGGGAAAAATTTCCTCCCAAGCCATTTGTGTATAAGCATAAGAGGATGATTTGCGCTACAAAACCTTGCCCCATAGCCATGCTGGTCTGCCATCTTCAATAATGTCATGCTAGCATGGATTTGCATAGCAACCTTTTAATTTTTCATTAAATTCAGCAAGCATTTTTAAGCCCTACTATAAACAAGTCACTAATCTGGGAATTTAAAAAATATTTTTTAAAAAAACCCTTTATTTGTTGAGTTATGTTAATTTAGAGTATGGCAGCTAGGGTGGTACAACAGATAGAGTATTGGGTCTGAAGTCATGAAGATTCATCTTCCTGAGTTCAAATGTGATCTCAAATACTTACTAGCTATGTGATCCTGGACAAGGATCCATGTGGATATCCAATATCCACAACCTCTATTTATCTATATCCCTTTTAAATGTCATGATAAGTATACAGTTCTCAATATTGACAGTTATCAGCTTCCCAGACAGAAAATAAACAGTTTGCTCTTATTAAATAACAAGTTGTGTTTGTGTGTGTATGTGTGTGTGTGTGTGTTTGTGCTTTCTCTTTACCTTTCTATGTTTCTCTTGAATCTTGTATTTGAAGATCAGATTTTCTATTGAGCTCAGGAATTTTCTTCTGGAAGGTCTAGAAGTCCCTTATTTCATTGAATGACTATCTCCTCACCTGAAAGATTATGGTAAGTTTTGCTGGATAGCTGATCCTTTGTCATAGCCTGAGCTCTTTTGCTTTGCATAATATCATATTCCAGTCCCTCTAATCTTTCATTGTAGAAACTGCTAGATCCTGTGTGATCCTGACTATAATTCCACAATTTTTGAATTGTTTCTTTCCGGTTGCTTGCAGTATTTTCTTCTTTACCTGATAGTCATGGAATTTGGCTACAATATATTTCACAGTTTTCAATTTGGGATCTCTTTGAGGAGGTATCTGGTAGATTCTTTCAATAAATATTTTACCCTCTGGTTCTAGGAACTCAGGGCAGTTTTCCATGATTTCTTGGAAGATATTGTCCAGGCTCTTTTTTCATTATGACTTCCTGGTAGAACAACAATTCTTAAATTATCTCTCCTGAATCTGTTCTCCAGGTCAGTTATTTTTCCATTGAGATTTTTTTTACAATTTTTTCTAATTTTCCATTCTTTTTTTCTTTTCTTTTTTACATAAAATTCACATTTATTTTTAGTTTACAACATTTATTTCCACAAAATTTTGAGTTACAAATTTTCTCACAATCTTTCCTGCACCCACCACCCCAAAACAGCGATCCCACTCAATACCCCTTGCCCCAATCTGTTCTCTCCTATATCCTCCCCCATTCTCTCTCCAACTTCCAGGTAGGGCAAGATGGATATCCATAACCCAGTGCCTGTATATCTTATTTCCCAGTTGCACATAAAAAATTATAATAAAAATAATATTTTTTAAACATTTGATTTTAAAACTTTGAATTCCAGATTCTTCATCTTTTTCCCTTGTCACCCACCCTTACTGAGAAGATAAACAATTCAATATAAGTTGTACATGTGTAGTTTTGCAAAACATTTCTATAGTGGATATATTGTGAAAGACTGACTATATTTCCCTCCATCCTATCCCACCCTCCACTTGTTCAATTTCCTGTTTTTACTCTGTCCCTTTTCAAAAGTGTGTGCTTCTAACTACCTTCCCCCTTCCCCAATATGGCCTACCACCAATCATTCTCCCCTCTTATCGTCTTCCCCTCCACTTTCCTGTAGGGTAAGATTCCCAAATTAGTGTGTATGTTATTCCCTCATTAAGCCAGATACAATGGGAATAAGATTGATGCATTCCCTTTTGCCTTCTTGTTCTTCCCCCTCTAACAGATTTCCCTTGCTTCTTTTATATGAGATAATTTACCCTATTCTATCTCTCCCTATCTCATCTCATTATATTCCTGGCTCATCTCTTAATTTTATTTTTTAAATATCATCCCTTTGCATTCAATTGATCCTGTGCCCTCTGTTTACGTATACCTGTACACATATATACACACTCACATACATATTCATATGAACTAATACCCTCCTATATAGACATACACATACACACATTCATATTCCTCTCTACTATCCTCATAATGAGAAAGTTTTGAAAGTTGTACGTATTATTTTTTGCAAGAAGGCATGTAAACAGTTCAACCTTTATAAGTTCTCTATGATTTCTTTTCCCTGTTTACCTTCTCATGCTTCTCTTGCTTCTCATATTTGAATGCCAATTTTTCTATACAGCTATAGTTGTTTCATCAAGAATGCTTGGAAGTCCTCTATTTCATTTAATAACCACATATTCTCCCGAAACATTATAGTCAATTTTTCTGTGTAGGTGATTCTTGCATTTAATCCTGCCTCCTTTGACTTCTGTAATATCATATTCTAACTCTTTGATAGCTTAATGTAGAAGCTGCTACATCTTGTGTTGTCCTGATGGTGTTTCCACAATATTCAAATTGTTTCTTCTTGGCTCTTTGTAATATTTTCTTCTTGATCTGAGAACTATAGAACTTGGCTATGCTATTTCTAGGAGTTGTGTTTTTGGGATGTTTTTAAGAGATGATAGGTGAATTCTTTCAATTTCTGCTTTGCACTCTGCTTCTAAAATATGAGGGCCATTTTCCTTGAGAATTTCTTGAAGGATGATTTCTAGATTCATTTTTTTTTTGATCAGGGCTTTCAGGTAGTACACTAATTTTTATTTTTATTTTTTTATGACCTAAGGACATCCACATAGATAGATTTTTTTTAATTTTAGTTTACATCATTCATTTCCACAAAATTTTGAGTTACACATTTTCTCCCCATCTTTATCCTACCCACCACCCCAAAACAGCCACCCCATTATATCCCCCCTCCCCCAATCTATTCTCTCCTAAGTCTTCCCCCCTCACCCTTCTGACTTTCCAGTAGGGCAGGATGGATCTCCCTACCACAGTGCCTGTGTATCTCAAGTTCCAGTTGGATGTAGTTAACAATAATAATAATTACATATACATATATATATGCATATATATTTTTAACATTTGATTACAGAACTTTAAGTTCTAGATTCTTTCTCTACCTCCGTCATCACCCACCCCCACTGGAAGGACAAGCAATCAAATACAGGCTGAACATGTATAATTATGCAGAACCTCTCCACAGTGGGCATATTGTGAGAGTCTGATTACATGTCCCTTCTTTCTATCCCACCACTCTGCCTGATCCAGTCTCTTCCCTGTCTCTGTCCCTCTACAGAAGTGTGTACTTTCATCGACCCTCCCCCCCCATCCTGCCCTCCCCTCCATCACCCCACCTCTCATCCCCCTTCCCCCTACTCTTCTATGTGCCAAGATGTCCAGTTTAGAGTTTATGTCATTCCTTCCCTTAGTCAGATTCAATGAGAGTAAGGTTGACTCTTTCCCTTTTGATTTCCTGTTCTTCCCATCTATTGTAAAAATTATCTCTTGCCTCTTCCATTAGATGCTCCACCCCATTCTGACTCTCCCTGTCTCCTCTCAATCTAATCCTCTCTCACCTCAGGATTTCACCATTTGGAATATTGTCCCTTCCTATTCAATTGATCTTATGCCCTCTATGGATTCATATATACATATACTCAGAAATGTGCTTGTATGTATATGTAAACCATCTTATATAAATTTATGTGTATGTATATGTATATATACATTTGTATTCCCTTGCCCTATTCTCATACTGAGAAAAGTTTCATCAGTTACAATTGTCGCTTTTCCATGTTGTCATGTAAATAATTCATCTTTGATAAGTACCTTATGATTTCTTTTCCATGTTTATCTTCTCCTGCTTCTTGTGTTGTAGTGTCAAACTTTCTTTTCAGTTCTGGTTTTTTCAGTAAGAATGTTTGAAAGTCCTCCACCTCAGTGAATGACCAT
>CM053583.1:138616953-138637086 GCA_028627135.1 Pseudochirops cupreus
TATAATGAGAGGAGATAGGGAGAGACAGAATAAGGTAAATATTTTTGATCATATATCTCTCTCAATTAAAAACTTTGAGCATATGGTCCAAATATTTGTATATATATTTGTAAGTTATGCACATAATTACTGTTAAGTACGTTACAAAATACAAAAATAGTGGTCAAAAGTGTAAAGTTAAAATAAAAGATTTCAACAATATGAAGAACTTTTGATCTCACTGATATTATTGTAAGTAATAATATTTTAGTGGGAGTAATTGTATTGTTAATGTACTGTTAATTGAATAAGAAGATCTTCCTTGCCCATCAATAAGCCTATGTGACCTGCCTTAAGCCTGAGTCACATGAGCCTGAGTCACATTGTCCAATGGGTGGAGCAGGAGGTGGGAGAGTGGTGGAGCTGAGAGAGAGGAGGTAGCTAGAGGCAGAGTAGCTAGTGTAGGGGAGAAAGGGACATTTTGCCTAAAGGAACTTGTTTGTAGGGAGACCTAAAGGAGGGAAGGCTTGGGGATGGCAGTGATTCCTGCATTGTTAGTGTATACCAACTTCTTTATTACAGTGGTGGATTTGGCTTTCTGGTATATGATTAAATATCTTGGTTTTGTCTTCAAAGAAGAGAGTCTATTAAATCTTGTGGTTCAAACCTGGAAATATGTCTGCATATTCATAGCAGCCACTGTGGGTATCACATTGACCATATAGTAATATAACTGAATATGCTTCACTCTTTTTTTTATTATTGCACAATCTAGTGTATCTCAAAATTTAGAGGTATAGCATAGGATCTCTCTAAGGATCCCCACAAGTGAAGGGTACAATTTTATCTCATATAAGGACACATATATAACAGTAGGTTTTTTTCATAGAAATATTTACTTCAGAAGATACATGCACACAGAAACATACACACACACAAATTACTTTCCAAATATATGGGAGACATAATTTCTCTCCTCTTTGCTCTCTCAGTTCTTGGGTAGATGAAGAAAACTAAATTTATAACTTAGTTCAGTTCCCACAGAAAACAGTGCCAGTTCCAAGTCCAAATTCTCCATTGGGCTGGAATCCCAGACACCCAGGCTTTTCAGAGTTTCCTGCCAGGCTGGCTTGCTGGGGACTTCTGTCTGCTATCCTGACTCTTAGGTCACCATGTTTCAAACTCCCTTGTCTTATGAGGATCACCTCTGGCTCCTAAAATTGAGGACAAGCAACACAGAATAAAAACACTCCCCCCCCCCCCAATCCCATTTTACAGGGGATAAAAAACAATAAGGAACAGAAAGATTTTCCTTTTTCTCTCATTGGTTTTTATCATGGTGCTCATACTGGGTGAAGAAGATAGGAATCCTCAAAAATATCATGGATGAAAAGTTGGAGAAAATTGTAATTTTCTTCTGTATATGTGGGATTGTATGTGATATTTGAAACTTTTATTGCATGACACTAGGGAAACAAAGGAAAAGACATTGCTTATGCCTCCTCCGAGAACAAAGAATACTCTTCTGATTTTAGGACTAGAATTGTGAGAGGGAAGAATAACAGAAAAATAGAAGAAAAGAAAAGGAAAGAAAAAATATGTACCCTTGCCTAATTGCTGAGGAGAGCAATTATCAAACAGGGAGACATGTGTAGCCCTGGTTTCTGTGCATGTCTAATCTTAAGGGACATTTTTTTCAATGAAAAAAATGCAGCTTTAATTTGATCAGGGAAATGGACATATAAAGAATTCCACTGGTGGCAGGTAGGTGGTGCAGTGAATAGAGCACCAACCCTGGAGTCAGGAGAGCCTGAATTCAAATCCAGCCTCATACACTTAACATTTATTAGCTGTGTGATCTTGAGCAAGTCACTTAACCCCAATTTCCCTGCCTATCCCCTCCAAAAAAGACCAAAAAAAATTCCACTGGAAGTAAGGAAAGAACAATAATTCTAATCTAAATTAAGGATCTGTCAATAGTATTCAAGAAATGTTGTAGAACTACACAGCTGAGTAACATATAAAAGTTTTTGCAAGAGTGATCAGTGTGTGGTTAGACTAGGAGTGGTGTTATAGGAATCTGAAGATCTTCTAGGCCATTTGATAGGCTTAAGTGACTCTGAGAACCTTTCCTGATTTGAAAATATACTCTGCCCCCTAATAGGCTGAATGTGGTCACACGGAGATGGTGGCAGGAAGCTTGTTCTTCAGGAATGCCCGCACCTTATTATTTTGTGATTGGGCAGTGGGTCAAGAGGGCTGTGACATTCTCTGATCCAGGAGAAGGCTATATATACCCTGCTGTGAGTTTTTGCTTTGTGGCTCACTTTGGAAAGAATTGTGTGATTTGGCCAGACAAGACTCTGGGCAGGCATTGAGCACCCTGGCTTTGAAAACACACATGTTGGTGCTTCCTTCTCTGGTAACTAACTACTTAAGAATGTAATGGTCAGACTGCTGGAAACCAGTCTGCTGACTTATTTCTTTGTCTATTTGTAATTTCTGCTTGTAATTTCTGTTTGTATTCTCTCAAAGTTCAGGGTGTTGACTTTTCCCCTTGAACTAGGTAAATGATATGTGTTTGATTGATTAAAGTAAGATTGTTAACCCATTTTGAGTGGCTTTCCTTTGGAAAAACATGCCAGCAGCCATCCTGGGTATGCTAGGGTGCTTGCTGATACAAGTGGGGACAGGGAAAGTCCTTTATTTATATTCCACAGTAGTTGATTACACAGAACAAATCCATTTACAAAACATAAAGATATTGAATGATACTTTAAATAAATAGTTCATCATTTTGATGGATATGTACATTTAGTGCACTTTTTCAGGGATTCAGTTATCTAAGAGTGCCGTATCATTGACTGATGGGGCAGGGACAAGTTCACATAAACTAAATAGTGTAGCTTTACTAGCTTCAGTTCCAGTCAATTGCTACAGTCAAACAAGGTTACTTTGGGTTGGGTTTAGGTCTATACTACTATCCAGCAGCTCATCAATCTCTAGGGGTTTATCTGAAGAAGACTCAGCTTTGGAAGTTGCACTTCCATTTTCAACAGTGGAGGATGGATTCCCATCAAGAAATGCAAGGAGAGTAAAAGCTGTATACTGAATGAGCTGCTTGTTTGATTTAGGCTTAGAGTTTTTCCCATCTTTTGAAGTTGGCTGAACTTCATTATTCTTATTAGTTTCTGATCCAATTTTGTGTCACTGATGTAATCTGTGGGATTCATCTACATAGAACTAGTGAAAAGATCCAACAGTAGATCAGGGTCTATGCTAAATTGTCTTCCTGAAAGAATGACTTGGAAGTCATCTAGACTGTATTCACTATTGTCAGGATAATCCAATAGCTCCACCTTTCCTAAAAGATTGATGTTTTCATTCAGGATACAATCCATCTTAGAGACAGGATCTTTTGAACTTAGATTAGATGAGTTGTTTACCTTGATAGCCCTAAACATGAGCAAGCTGCCCCTCTCACCAGCAGAATTCACATGGTGACTGTCTGGAACATTGAGTGGTTCACTTCTTTTGTCGCAACTTTGAATAAAAGTAGCATAATCATCCTTACTGTGATCTTCTGCAATGATAATATCAGGGTACTGGCTGTATGTTGAAGTGTCAGATGTAGCATTGAAGAGGTAGGGAAGAGCTGGGTATTTGAGGGATCTCATATGAATCCCTAGAGGGTTCTTGTGTGGAAAGAATTTCACAGGACTCAAACTATCTTTTGGCAGAGTTACAAAAGTTTATTATTATGTTAACTTAGCAGTGGACAGGAGGGGGCGTGGTAAGGGGACCTTCAAGCTTACAGGGATCTAAGGCAGAGTTATAAAGTGTAATATTATGCTTCGAAGCGGGCGGGACAAGGTTAACAGGGCCTGCAAAGTGCAGGGGATAGAGATGAAGTTTTTAAAGCCATAAAACTGTCAGTCAAAGGTTGATTATGCTAACTAGGTGGGCAAGGGTAGAGACAGGGAGGAGTTTGGGAGGAGTTTAGGAGTGATCAGTGCTTAAAGGGACATGCATTTTTTATATCCACCACGCAGGCTTATTGCCTGTAATTCATTGGGACATCCCCCTGGGGGGGCTACCAGGAGGTGTGGTTTTTGCCTTGTGACATCACTAGGTTACTCTTGGTCAAGGCTGAATGAGATATGTGCTCATCTTTGACAATATGGCTGTTGGGAGGATAAGTTTCATTGGTTCAGGAGGTGCCAAGTCTGGAAGCTAGATTGATTAGGGATTCAGGAGGTATCATATTGGGAGGGAGTTTTCTCCTATGATAATGTTGTTCAAGGTTTTTGGGTGCAGCTGGCCAATTAGAAAAAAGGAGATCTCTAAATTAAGGATTTGTTTCTGAAATGCTTGGGTGATGCTAGCTCAGGGAAAAGACTTTTAGACTGGGGGCAGGGGAGAGGCAGAATTAATATCTTTATGGCTGGGAGAAAGTGTGACTTTTACAACTTAATTATACAGGGTTATTACAAACTCTTGTCATATACATAGGTACCTGAACAAAAGTGAGATTTTTACAAACTGAGGTTATAGACAAAAGCATCCCAGATCCTGTCAGCAGTCTCACTGGTTTCAGGAGTAACTGGAGCATTTTCTTCACCTACATTATCATCAGTGACATAATATATAACAACGTCCTCTGAAATCTACTCCCTTAGTTTTAAACTGTCTGTCCTACTATGTGGAACTTCGTGGTGGTGATTATTGACGGATTCTTTGAAAATTAGCTGAAATTGATTTGTCTTTGGAGATACACTAGTATTTAAAAGCAGAGGCCTTTTGTGTTTTAAACTCATGACCTGTCTAATCTGAAATGATGTTACAATAAACTGGACAATCTTTCGAATTACTTGCTGCTGTTGCTTTTGTTTTGTCCATAATTCTGTCCTTTCCTACCAAAGGGATTAATGTTCTCTTTTCAAAGTAGAAAGACTCAATGCTTTCTTGTTTAATTTGAACTTTTTGAGCACTACTTATGCTTTTAGATGAGTCTCCCTGGTGAATTTTGGTTTCTTCTGGTGTTGAAGAAGAAATCTTCCTTTTAATGCTCTCCAACAAGTCATCCTGACTTAGAAGTATAGGTGCTGAAACTCAGATGGGTCATCTTGTTCTTCCTTTACAATACCAGAGTCAACATGAACTACTTTACATAAGCCATACATATTTAGCAGCCTCAGATAGCTCACCATATTATTGTGCTTGAAGTACTTGGGAAGAATATCTTTTGCAAATCTCTGTTCATGCAACACCAGGAAGCTGTGGACATTCTGGCTCCAGGTGATGAACTCTTTGGTACGGGCCTCCTCCACAAGCATTCAGAGCTTACTGAGAAAAGTCAGGCAGGTTCAAACTCTGTTTCATTGTTACCATTCTGGGGGATTCTGAAATCTACTCTCAAACAGTGTCTATAGCCTCAACAACAGAGGAGAAGGTGGAGAAGGAGGAGAAGGAGAAGGAAGGGGGAGGAGGTGGAAGAGGGAGAGGGGGAGGCCTCAAGGGACCTTTGGATATGCTGGTTTGTCTGCATTTCCTACCATGTGGGTTGGAGTAACCTCTTTTGATTTTCTTCCTTTATCCTTAAAACTAATCTAACCACTCTGCTTACTTTTTGGTGACTCTTGTCTTCTTTGCCCAGCATGGAGCTATGAACTGAAGCAACGAGAAGGGAAGGAAAATTCTCCCCCCATTTAATTCTCTTTTGTCCCATCTAAGAGAGGGAACTGGAAGTGTTGTTTGCCCTCACTCACAGGAGCCAGAGATAATTCCCCACAAGACAAGGGAATTTGAGCCACAGCAATCTAAGAGACAGGATTACGGGCAGGGTAGTGCAGCCATTCATCCTGGCAAGGAAAGGGGAGAAGCCCAGGGTGGGGAGGGGCCCAGTGGGGATTTTGGACTTGGAAAGAGAGGATTTCAGACTTGGATCTGGCACTCTGTTCTATGGCAATGAAACTAAATTATAAATCTTATCTTCTTTCCCTCCCTAGGGACTGAAGTGGTGCAAAGAGCAAGAGGGATTATTCATCTCATACCTTAAAATGAGTATGTTTACATGTTTGTGATTATACCTTTTGAAGTAAATATTACTTTGTAAAAAAGTTTATATTAATACACAAACATAACACAGGCACAGAATATGTATTGTGTATGTATGCATGTGTATTATTGTAATATTTGGTGATATAGAGATACAGAAATCTGGTTTTAAATTACATGCATTTTAATACTTAATTTTAACAATGATTTTATATTAAAAAGATACCTCACAGTAGATTCAAATGCTGGGGTTAACTACATTCCCAAAGCTTATATAGGACTTATAGGCCTTTTTCCTTATTGGTGGAGATTAATGCCTTCTGGTATTTCTGGTTTCAAGAGACAGAGTGAGGGGTGAGAGAGAGAGAGAGAGAGAGAGAAAGAGAGAGAGAGGGAGGGAGGGAAGAAGAGAGAGAGAGGGAGAGAGAGGAGACCAATGGCACTAGACCTTTCTGAAGGAAAAGACTGTGGGAAAAGATGAGAAAGGCTAACAATGCCTATTACATTGCTATCTAGAGTTTGTTATACTAGAGACTATGGTGAACTTCCTCTTGATTGACAGCTAGACTTTCTTGGTTGAGCTGAGTTATATCACTCCTAATGGAAGAACTTCTTCACTCTATATTATCTGGTATACATACATACATAGGAAATGATTTGCAGAGGTGTGGGTTACAGGGTTGATTTCACTTTACAAAATGATGAGTTTCTGGAGATCATGAAATCTAGTACAGCAGCCTGGTAGGAAATCATGGGTTGAATGCCCTGGGTCCCCTTGTGAAATGGAAAATCAAGTGCGAGGAGCTCCCACATATCCATCCCCCATCATCTCTAATCAGAGGGAGAAACAAGTCCCAAGGATAGGGGAGTGTTGAGGAGGTATAACTTTCAAAGTCGGTTTCATATTTCAACTTGATGTTGCTGGATATCATAATGTCCAAAATTGCATTTAGGTAGGAAATTAGGAGGTGAATGCCTTGGGTACCCTTCTTAAATGATGGAGGATCTGGGGAAATAAAAGCCTATATTGATTTGATTGCTAAATTAAAGCAAGTCACAACCCCTGATTCTTCATCTGGAAAGTAAGAATAATAATAATACCTACCTTCCAGGTTTGTCATGATGAGAAAATATTTGTAAAATTCCTTGCAGTCTTTAAAGTACTTTGCACATTTTTGTTATTATTATTATTAAATTTTGATATTCTTTTTTCAACTCCATCCACCAATTATGTGAAAGTATTTGTTGAAAACCAGCTACTAAATTCCAATTTGATCCACAGAGGATCATAGATTTAGAGGTGGAAGGAAACTTAGAAGCAATCAAGTAAAGTCTCTTCACTTTAAAAGATGAAAAAAAATGAGAATTAAAGATGTTAAGTGCCTTGCCCAGGGTCACATAGCTATTAGTCTTTGGGGCAAATTCCAACTTTGCCTTCCACATTCTCGCTTTCACACTGTATTCTTTACATCATCTAACTGCCCTCTTCCCCCACACCATTCAGATGTTATATTTTCATACTTGTAACAAATAGATTTAAAACCTACTGAAACATCATTAGCTTAGAAAATTCTGTTTACGTGTCTTCTAGGAATGAAAATTTTTTATAAGTGACACATATATACATATACTTTCTTTGAGGACAAAAGCTTACTTTTTAAATGCCTTGTTATTCATGATGACTTCCTTCTATCATTAGCCAATATCTTAAGACACAATATAGATTTAGAGCAAGGTACATCATTAATGACAGCCAATTTAAATTCATATTTCAAAAAATCTTCCTGATAATTTTGTATCTTTTAGCCTGACTTCTTGTCACATCTGATTTTTATCTCATAATGTGACAGATGAAGAGCTTGTACCAGGAGTAGGAGAGGTGTCAGCCCTGCCACTCCCTATTGTTCCATCACACTCACATTATTGGTATTATGTTCTATCTATGGTTTCTTTGGGGGAATATCTTTTAAGCAAGTTATCCATTTTGTGAAGATTAGTTAGTAAAAACTAGATAATGTAATCTGTAAATACGCTTCACTTGGCACCTGTACACTGCAATATGTCTCAATTGGGTGACAGGGAATGGACGAGTGAGGGTGTCACTGTCAACCTGTCAGTGTTGTGAAACTCCTGCTCTTCATTCAACATACTTCATGTACTGTAGCTAACATGTTATTGTCAGACACACAGGCTAAATGAGGGCATGATATCATCACATCTTAGATTTATTTCTTAAATGTTTAGACAAAAATAAATAGAACTAAAAGTTCCAATTTTTTTTTTTACATCCTAATAGATCATTCTGCATATCCTTTGTAGTATCCGATTTAAATAACATTGCTATGTTATACTATGGTTACTGACTGCTCAAGAGTTACCTTAATCATCTTAATGTCCTATTTAAATATGGAAATAAGAAGCAAATGTTCATAATTATAACCAGTGACTAATAACTCATTTTTTTCTATTGCTCTGAGCTTTTCAAACCTCTGCCTTTATTGGATGAGGTAAAAAGTTTATATTAAACCATTTATCATATCCTAAAGCATCTTTTTTATTATTTCATTTGACCCATATTTCAGCCCAGCGATGAAGTTGTTCCAAGTGTCTTTATCTTATAGATAAAGAAACTGAGTTTCAGGGAAAAGAAATTATTAACTCAGGACTACACAGTATTAGAGGATGGATTTTGACTCATCTCTCTTATCATTTCAGATATGAATATTTCTATTTTATCATGCCTTCTTTGAAGACCTCATGTTTATATAAATTTTCATAATATTGTATATAATTACTTCATTTGATTCATGGTGGAATTCTATTTCTATGTGCTATTATCACTCCCATTTTAAAGATGAGAAAACTGAGTCATGGAATAGTTAAACATTTGCTCAGGGTGACACAGATATTAAGTGACTGAAGCAGGATTTGAATGTCGCAGTCTATCTACATCTGCAGTCTATCTACATTGCTTCAAGATGCTTTTAAATCAAAGATTTGTCTCATTATTAATGTTTTTAGTAGTTCTTACAGTTATTTGCTTTTAAAATATGATTTGTTTCAAATGTTTACATTTTCACTAGAATATTAGCTATTGTAAATATCATAATTCCTTATCCCCTTCATCCTCTGAGACAGCCCAAATTTCTGACAATAAAATATTACAAGATAGTGAGATCCCTTTTATACTTCCCCTTTTCTGTCTTTACTTTTTTAAAAAAGGGATGGATGTAGATGGGAAGATATTTATAGCCTATTTCAATCAAAAAGTCTGATTGAAAGGTTGGAATAATCATGTTTCAGCTCTGAGAAATGCTTCTTAGAACCTTCTAGAGCTACCATCATTGACCCACTTTTCCTTTCCTAGGTGTAGCCTGAGGATAATTATATATCCTAGGATTCTAGCAACTGACTCTTCTGGAGCTATACCCAGTGGTATTTGAATCCTTTCCCTTCTTTTCCCTCTTCCACTCTGCTCCAAGACTGTGCCTAGATGTTTCTTTTTACGCCATTAATGATATGAATTAAATGTGTGCTAATAAGTAACTGTTGCTATATATTTTATTGACTTGTGCAGTGGTTTTTTGAAAATTCCCTAGTCCATAGTTCCCCCTGGGGAAACTTCATCCAATCAGTGAGTCAGATTATACTCCTTACAAACCTGCAGTGGTTATTGTGGAGGGCTGGAGATAAAGGAAAATTCCATTAGGGACTGACTAAAAACTAGATAATGTAATCCATAAATACACTTCACTTGGCACCTTTTCACTGCAATATGTCTAAGTTGGCTGACAGGGAATGGACAAGTGAGGGTGTTGTGAAACTCCTGCTCTTCATTCAGCATACTTCATGTACTGTAGCTAACATGTTATTGTCAGACACACAGGCTAAATAAGGGCATGATGTCATCATATCTTATTCGTCTCTTCTCTTTCCATATTCAGGGGAAAGAGCTAGGAATGAAGGAAATTCTTCTCACCTGCATAGGTAGGATGGCTCCTATTAGACTCAATTGAATATTTAACACTAGTCCCCAAATTAATTCTTGAATCAAATTATCCTAAAGCAATGTTCCCAGGATTCCAACAATGGTTAGTACTCTGAGTGCTCCCATGAATCTTATTTGGTTGAGGCTCATCCAAATCGGTGAGCATTTGGGCATGAGACACTGTTCCGAGGTCTCCATCTGTCAGGTCATAGAAATTGTGAGTTAGAAGGGCAAATTTAGTCCAATATGTTTCTTTAAACAAGTTCTGTTATTGAAAGAGTAAGATTTGGAAAATAAACAAATTAGCAGCCTTGAATTAGTTAAACAGCAGGAAGCCTAGAGCAAAATTTATTAACCACATGGAAAGAAATGACAATGTCAAAACTAATATTACTATTTCTATTTTCCATATTTATTAGAAATGGAACTCAAAATTCTTAAAGTGATACTCAATTTATGGTAGTACTACTAGTAGTAGTACTGGCAGAAGTATCAGCAGTAGTACTAATAGTAGTAGCAGGTTGTAGCAGTTGTAGCAGTGGTAGTAGCAGTGGGAAAGGTAGTAATGATGCATGTTTATATTTTAATTAAAGGTTTACAACTACTTTCCTCACAACCGTATAGTGAAATAGGTAGATGATCTCAAATGACTTTCCTTACCTCTTCCATTTAACATGTGTAGAAATGAGATTCAATTTAAAAAAAACAAAAACAAAATATCAATTTAGTCTAAGAGTTAGACCAAACATTCTTCATTCGTGCCTCTCAATTAGGTAAGGAAATACTCTAAAGCAGCTTTCTAAATTTTAGGATGCAGGGAGTAGAGAGAAGGTAGGATTAAGTTGTTGTAAACAGAGATGACTTCTCTTCATAAAATAATTCTAGTGCATATATGCCATAACACTTTCATAAATGAGAGCTCTAAATAAAGAATATAAATAATTTAATCAACGTCTGGGTTATGGCAAGTGTTTTTTGAATATAAATATATATGTTTGTATATACATATCTGTGGGTATGTATCTATTGACACATACACATTTTAATGCCACCTTCTGTTGTTTTGTCACATTATAAGAATGTGCTCCTTATATTCTTTGGCAATCATATTGATTGAATGGCGCAAAGGACCATCAGAATACTAGACATATATTTAAGACAAAAAAAAAATAAGAAAGCAATCTGCATGGGATAATTCACATACCTAGAACAAAGGCTAGCTTCAGTGTTCTCTTTTCTAGCTTCTCATTTACATACAGTCAAGAGGAGAGCTTCAGTGTTAATAACTAGGGAACTCAGAACTCTAGTAATGTTTTGAAAATACTGGAAAAAAATGTACATTCCTATACATTGTAAAAAATGTACATGCCTGTACAATGCCTGGTTGAGGTTTAGCTGTCAGAAATGAACATTTGGATAGATACAGGTTGATAACCATAAACTCCAATGAAGTCTCTCACTGAAGGTAACAAGCTCTGAACTAGGAAGATGAGTCAAAGGAAAAAAAAAACCAACATTCTTTTGGAAAAGAGGCTGTCCTTCTCTGATTGCCACTTGCTACTACTTAGTTGGAGAAGAACCTCAAAATCCAGTCAAAAAAGAAAACTGCAAAGGCTTATGCAAAACTTAAGAGGCTAAGAGCTGTTATTTTCATGAATATGTTTTTAACCTCCTTTGCCGGAATGTTGACTCTTTGTTTCACGATTTTGCACATTGCAGTCATTTATCTCCCAAATTTTTCCTCTGTGTCTCTTATTTAATTTTTGAAATCCTTTTGAGTTATTCCATGGATTCTTTTTGGGCCTAACACCAATTCACATTTTCCTTTGAGGCTTTGGATTTAGCAGTTCTGACTTTATCTTTTTCTTTGTTCATGTATTGATATCCCCTGTCGCCACAGTAATTTTCTATAGTCAAGATCTTGGTTGTTGTTGTTTGTCTGTTTATTTCTTCAGCCTATTTTTATTTTTTACTTTTAACTTTATGTTAAAGTTGATCTTTGCTCCTCAGATGGAGGGGTTACTATTCCAAGCATCATGATTTTTGTTCAACTGTTTTCAGAACTTGTTCTTAGAGTATGTTAGTTTTTCATTCTTCCAAGGTGAAGCGATTATAGAAGTGTGTTTACAACTCTTCTGGCTTGTCCTCTAGTCTGTGAAAGAGTTTGAGCACTCTTTTTTGCCTGGAACTATTACGAGACTCCCTGTTCCCTTGCAGGTAAAAACTCTGGTCTATTAGTATTCTTCTTTATTTTGGGTGCCACCCAAACTATGATCAAGATCCATGTATGGGCAGTGCAACTGAGTCCTATATCCAATGCCAGCAAAGGGAACCTGTAATCTCCTTCTGAGCAGTTATCAAACCCCTCACAGTCTATGAACTAAGAACTCCAGTAGCCACTACTTCAGATTCAATGTCCCCAAAGGCCTGCTTTTGGCTTGCTGAGGCATGATCTGTTGCTGTCTTGTTATTGTGTTACCTGCACCATGCTCTACTTGGAAGCTGGTGGAACAGGCCTTTCCTACCTACTTTCTAGGGTATCTTGGGCTCAAAAGCTGTTTCACTTCATCTTTTTTGTAGGTTCTGTTGCTTCAGATTTTGCTTTGAGGCAATATTTTAAAGTTCTTGTTAGGGTAATTTGGGAGAGCTTAGGAAGTCTCCTGTTTTCTTTGGCATCTTGGCACTGCCTCTAGGACTCTTGAATAAATGCCTCTGTTCAGAGTTAACTGAATCAGCAAGTTTTAGTTTCTGCCTTTTAATATGTAGCACATGGGTGGAGGCTTAAGACAGTGTCCCCATATCCCTCCCTTGAAATTCCAATAGATACACTAGAACCTTTAATGAGAATGATGGAATTGTCGTTTAATTTTATCTTTTTTTAATCATTACCTACTCTTTGTGACCCCATTCAGCCTTCTTTTGGCAAAGATACGGGGAATGGTTTGCCATTTCCTTTTCCAGATCATTTTAAAGATTAGGAAACTGAGACAAAGAGGGTTAAGTGACTTGCTGAGGATCAAACAACTTGTAAGTGTCTGTAATGGCAAGCAAATAAGTAGTTAACACCTTGTTTCAGCTATTTAGTTGACACCTTGCTTCAGTTCTTGCCCATGATTGAATCAAGTCTTTGTCTAGAAGCAGAATTTGTAAACCTCACAACTTGTGAAGGCTAGAATTTGTGAAGGAGAGGGGCTAATGACATTATATAAGGAGAGGCCCATGTTGGAGAGAGCAGAATTGAGAAGAGAGAAGAACTGAGAAGAGAGCAGAAATGAGAAGAGAACTCTTGCTGTGACAGATTTAAGAAGAAGAAAGCTGGTGGTATCCTGGCACTCTATGTTTGTCTCTTGTATCTGTGTTGATGTTTGTTTGTGATATTTGTACAGAAGCCCTGGGACCTTACTGGAAGCCCTGAAAGAGGGTTTTCTGGTTGTCTGTTTACAGAAGTCCAGGAGGAAGGATTCAAAGGTCCTGGGACTATACTGACGATTTGTGTTGAACTCTTGGACCTTGTTTCTCGGTCTGTGTTGATTTCTATGTTGATGATTTGTGTTGACCTATTGGACCTTGTTTGTTGGTCTTTGTTGATTTCACAAGTAGATAGTGAATTTGTCTTCTCAGAAACAGAAACTGTGAAGGGCTTCAGGTGGACTGGACACTGTGAGCTTCAATATGGAATGGGAACTAGATGAGGAACTGTATGAGGAACCAGATTAGGAAATGGACAAAGAGCTGAGAGCTACCTGCCTTTGAATCCAGGTTACAGTTGGGCATATTCAGGCAGGAGCTGGGACCATGGAAGAGGAACCATGGAAGCCGAGAACCAGTCTAGAGTCAAAATGAAAAGACCTCTTCTTGGGTAACTAATGCTGAGAAGATTATGATTTACTGTGACCTAGGAGAGGAGAACTTTGACCTTTTTACTTTGTGTCCCTTAAAGAGGCCTGCTCCTTAAGGATGATTGAGTTAAGGACTTACTGAATGATTGTACTTTGTGTCCCTTAAGGAGGCCTGCTCCTTAAGGATGATTGAGTTAAGGACTTACTGAATAATATCTTTTGCTTAAAACTATGTGGTCACTTTGGTGATAAGTTGTTATGTCATAACATTGTGAATGCTGTACTTTGATTTCTCATAATGTTTTGTTTTAGCTTGATACTGAAAAAATAGAGTTCGCTGTACTATGTAATAAGAACCTTGAAGCTGTTCACAGCAGCAGCCCTCTGGAAAGCTATTCATGCTTGACTTTAAGTTTATGGCATATTCAGTAGGATTACAAAATATAGTGCTTCTATTTGTTCCAGGATCTATGTCCATTTAGATTGAGATTGTAAGGCCAAGGATCCTGGAGGGGTAGAAAGCTGAAACAAGGTCTTAACTTTGTTAAGTTAAGGTCTTAAACAAGGTCTTAACTTACTTCTTTGCTTGCCACTAAAGTGTCTGAAGCCATTTTTGAACTCAAGTCTTCTTGACTCTTGACCCAGTGCTCTATGCTGCATTGCCTGGAATAAAAAAGCCATCCAAAGTCTAAGTCAGAATTGTCAGTGGTGCTAGACTTTCATGCTTCGCAGGTACAATGCATTTGAACCACATATCTAAGTTAGCATTTTACTCAGGAAAACGTCTATCTCCCCATGAAAAATGAAAGATAGACTGAGTCACAAATGTAACCAAATATTACGTCATCATCCAATAATTGAAACTAATGAAAAAAGAAAGTCTTTTTAAAAGCCTTTAAATCATAGCTTTTAAAATTCTACTGAACACTGAAAAACCTGAAAGTAAATGACAATAATGCTTTGAGAGTTTAGGAAGGCAGTTAGATGTTGGTGGGACACTATAGCAATCATGTGCCAAGTTTATTTATCCTACCATTCAGGGAAAAAGGTTGAGGCCCTTCTACTTTATATCTCAGGCAGACAGTCAACAAGAGAAACTGATAGAAAAGGAAGCAAAAAAATTTAAGGAAGCAGATATTATTGGATTAATGCAAGGGTGTACCAGTATGGCAAGAGCTAAAGAAGTAAAGGCATACTTAATTGGTCCTGATTATGAACAAAAGTTGTCAAGTTTTAATCAGTTGTTAGAGCAAACAAATTTGAGTGTGATTTCCAAGGAGCAACAAACCAATCCCAAAACAAAAACAATCCCTTTCACTTTGGAAATGTAATCTTAGGTTAGATCCAGTATGTGTTCCCATATGTGAATTATAGAAAGCAAGTCATGGGCCATTTCTGGTTTCTTGACCTTATGGGTGTAATGCCATGCACAAGCAGCTTCCCAAAAGAAAGCTACTGTGAACAGCTTTTAAGGTTCTGATTACACAGAATGGTGAATACTCTATTTATGCAAGAATAAATCAAAGGGAAACATTCACAACAAATCACAGTATAGTATTCACAACATTACATCTTATCACAGAAAATCACAATATAGTGTTCACAACAGCTTATCATTAAAATGGCCACATAGGTTTCACCAAAGTGGTCATAATACTTAGAACAAAGAACAAAAGAACAATCATCTGGTATCCCTAAGGAGGTTTGCCTCCTTACTTAGTCATTCAGTCATCTCAGTCTTCCACTCGTGGGGTAATTAGGTTGACTTAATCAGTCATCTATTTAGCAATCAGTTATTAAGTATTGCTAATTCATTAAATATAATCATTAGAAAATACACAAACCCTCCACCCCTAGGTCTCTAGTAAACTTCAATTTCATCACAGCATTCAAAGAGAGGCCTTTTCTTCATTATGACTTGGGATGGTTCCTCAGATTCCCTCGATCCCCTTCCATGGTCCCAGCTCCTACCCGAATCCACCAGTCACCTGAATACAGAGGCAGATAGCTCCCAGGTCCTTGTCCAGTCCTCAAGGCAGTTCCTGCTGCACACTGAAGTTCACAGGGTCTAGCCCATCTCAAAACCTTCACAACTTCTGTTCCTAGGAACTCAAGGATCAACCAAACCACAAACAAACAAAGTCTTAGCATCCTGGTCATGCTTCTTCAGTACTCTGGCACTTTTGGCAGTCCCTAGAACCCAGAAGAAATCACAGACTTTCAGGTGGCAGCAGCAACACTGGCCTTCCAGGCAGCAGCAACAACTTCTACCTTCCAGCCGGCCCTCCAGGCAGCAACTTCAGCCTTCACCAGATTCTGATCTCAAGAAAACTCCAACTCAGTTCTCAGTCCAGCAGTAGCAGTCCAGCTTACAGATGCTGCCGATTGAAACTCTCCCACTCTGTCTCTGTCTCTGTCTCTCTCTCTGTCTCTGTCTTTCTGTCTGTCTGTCAGTCTCTCTCTCACCCTTTCTCTCTCTCATCTGGCATAAGTATCCACGACTTCCACCAGGATACCATCAGGAGAAAACTCTGCTTCTTCCACCAGGATCTTATCAGGAGAAAATTCTACTTCTTCCATCAGGAGCTTGTTAGGACAAAATTCTGAATGTACCTTTTCAGGGCTTTTCTTACACGCACACACACACACACACACACACACACACACACACACACACACACTGGCTTCTTGTTTCAGTCAACCACTTCCTATTATGTCAGCAACAGGAGACTGAGTTCACAGCTTCTGTTTCTTTCACAAAGGTTTGATTAGTTACTAAGGGCTAAGTATCTGCTTACTTGACATAACAAAAAGGGGTCTTCAAATTTAAATTAATTACCGTTACAGTGGGCTAAAGAAGTCTAAAAAAAATCATAAAAAACAGAAGAACAGATAGGACTATTCCATTCAGAATAACCAGGGATTAAGGGACCAGTGATTGTGGTCGTATCATGCAAAATTATCACTAGTACAATACAAAAAAAATCAGTAATATTATTCTGTAGTTTGTTATAAGGGTGGCCTGTATGCACATATAAATGATGATGTATTCACCAAAAAGTAGAAAACAGAATTATTTCCAAGAGGTTTAATTGCCAACAACCAGCTTATGGAAAATAAGGATGGGGATTGGAATCAAGGTCTTCCTGGGCCATGAAAGGATGGAACTGCATTATAGTAATACATTTGTGTATGGGCAACCACTGTCCCAGTCTTTTTATATCAGACATAAGAAAAAAATATCCATTACACATCATGAAAGGGTAGGGATCCTATGGACTAAATGTCAAGGACGATCCTTAACAAATAGCAAGGTTCAAATAAGTCGACATATATAATACAATTTGTAAACTTTAAAATGCTTTGCAACTATAAGCTATTATCATTATCAATGTTATTGCTGCTGCTGATACTTCAGAGTGAACTTGAGGTTTGCTAAAAAAGTTAGTGGTATTGACATGGATGTAAATACCTTTACTTTGATATGTTGAGAGAGAAAGCATTTTTGACCTGTCACCTCTAATACATTCAAGAAAATCTCAATAAGCTGTAGGCAGTAAGTAGGATTAAATGCATGAATATTTTGATCATCGATATGATTTGCATAGAATCTTAGAGGAAGGCAAAATCACATGGTGGGAGAGATCAATAAGAGGATGACATTTTCTCTACCTCAAGGATAGATCAGGCGAAATCAGTATTCATGCACACACACACACACACACACACACACGACTAAGATCTGGATGTATATCAACTAATAGATTTTAAACAAAGGAATTAAAGTGGGCCAGTCTATCCTGCCAAAAGCACTTGAGGTCCTGGACTGTTTGCTAGACTGTGGGTGGTTCTCAGTTTTGGTTCCATGCAGTGGATATAATCAGATTCTAATGTAGGAAGAAAAAAAAGATAAAAAGATAACATTGAAGTGCCTGGAAAGTTGTTGCCAGTTTGAGTTACATCTCAGGAGCACTTACCCCTATTCATGATATTATGGAGAAGTAAATTGTGACCAGAAAGTAGTGATATACCTGAATGATCTCATTGTCTTTGGAAAGACACTAGAGCAGCATGATAAAAATAATTGATGAAAGTATGAAAGGAAAATGGTCTTTTAATTGACAAATGCTAGTTTTGGAGAACTACAGTAAAGTACAAGGTTACATGATGCCTCAAACAGGAGTCATTTGAAAACCATATATTAATAATTTACAATGGGATTAGCACTAAACAATGGAGATAGAACAAAAGAATAAAATAGGTTCTGTACTCAATAAGCTTCAATTTTAATCAGAGAGACAAACATAAAAGTAGCTAGGAACGTACAAGATAAATATTAAGTTAATGGGATAAAATTTCACAGGAAAAAAATACTAGCAAATTGGCAGGAGGGAGGGAGAATGTATGAAAAGACCTCCAGCAGGAGGTCTTTTATGGAATCAAGGGAAACCAAGAGGTGGAGGTGAGGAAGGAAAGCTTTACAGGAATAAGGTATAGGAAGTACCAAGGCATGGAGATAGGATATGAGGTGTCATGTTGGAGGCACAAATAAGCCAGAATATCTGGGTTGTAGAGCACATAGAGAGGAGTAAACTATAAGAATACTGGAAAGGTAAGACGTGAAAAGGTTTTGAAGACCTTTTAATGCCAAAAAGAAAGCTCTATAGTTGACCATGGTGGCAATGGATTTATTTATTAGGGTGGTGGCATCATCAGTCTTTAACACTTGGGTTTGAGTAGCTAAAAGTAATGAAATTGCATACCAGTTAGAAAGTTATTACCAAGATAGAGGTGATGAAGGCTTGGTTGTGTGAAGAGAGAGAAATAGGACATACGTGAAAGATGTTTTAAAGAGAGAAATGATAAGATTTAACTAGGAAATGGATATGTGGAATGGATAAGAATTAAGAGTTGAAGATGACTCCAAAGTTATGACCTTGCGTAACTGGGATAATTGTGAGTCTTGAGAATAGGAAAGTTGGAAAAAAGTGGGGTTTTTGGAGGGGAAGATGAATTCTGTTTTGGACATATTGTCTTTGAGATATCTAGGTAACGTGTAGTCCAAGAAATCAAAAGGCATTGGTTGGTGTATCACTGAAACTCAGGAGAGAACTAGGGATTGATAGCAGTCTAGGAATTAATGATTCAGAGAAGATGGATATTCTTTAGCTACTCATTTCTAGAAACCCTGTGCAAATTAAGGACTATTCTGGGACTTGGTGGCTACTAACCATACATTTTTGTTGAGAACTATGTTCCTCCTACTAAACCTCTCAATAATTTCACTTGAGGATACATAATCAGAAGATAAAAAAATGACCAAGAAAAATCACGTTGACTTAAACCCTTAGAAGGCATTAAGAGAACATTAGGATGAGAAATGTAAAAAACCTTTCAGGGGCAGAGCCAAGATGGCAGAGTAGCAGCAGCAACATATCACAGCTCTCACATAGCCACCCCAAAATACCCATAAAATACGCCTCTAAAGCAATCCTAGAACTCCAAAACGCACACAAAGATACTTCCCATTAAAGTCAGCTCAGCTACGAGGAACCATATCAGCAGTGCCAACCAAAACAAGCCTGGCCTGAAGCCAAGGCTGTGCCCCAGGGGCGGCTGGAGGGGAGGAGCTGAAGAGCTGAGGACCTTCAGGTGAGTGGATTAGCAGCAGCTGTGAATGGGAATTGTGAAAGGGGGAGATAAGCAGTCCTGCTGGAAGGCCTCCACAGAGGAAAAGCTAAAGGCAGAGGTTTTGCACCCGCCCCCGCATTGCAGCTTCCCTCCCGCAGCCTGCAGGCAGCAGGGGGACTGAGCAATTCTTCTCAGGCCAGAGCTCTCGCCTTGAGTGGCCTGGACGGATCGCCATCTTGGGCCTCGGTCTTGGAGTCCTTGCTATCCAGTCAGCCAGAAGTATATAGGAAGCATTCACAGCCTCTCCCTAAGAGCTATGGCAGCCGGGAGGACCCCAGCGATTTGGGACAGAGCTTTCCCTTCTGGAAGCAGAGCCCCACAGAGATTTAAAAAAAAAAATCACGGTCTGAAGAACCATGAGTAAGAATAAGCATAAGAAGCAAAGTAAGAACAGCTCCCAAACCCTTTATACCCTCTTTGGGGTAAAGAAAGATCATGGGAGAGAGAGGGAGGAGGAGAGTGCAGCCAGAGCACCCCCACCAGGGGCCTCCAATAAACATGAAGAATGCCTTAAAGCTAGAGATGAGCTGAAGAAAGATTTTCAAAACCAAATAAGGGAAGTGGAAGAAAAATTGGGAA
>CM053583.1:138637586-138659516 GCA_028627135.1 Pseudochirops cupreus
TGTGCAACTAGGTGTCCAAGGAGTTTCCTACACTAATGAATTCACACATTTAGTCACTTATATGTAGATCAACATTCGTTTTGTAACAATTGTTTTAAAATAGTTAGAAACATGCCTCCAGCACCAAGAGGAGGTCAACTAAGATTGGACTTCAGAAAAGTCCATTGGATTCCATCACCAAGATGTCTAAGTGTTCTGATATACTAATAACACTAATTTTAAAAGAAATTCAATTAAAAAAAAGTTTACTTGGGCAGGTAACCAAATTCCTGGCAAATGTTTTTTTAGTCTACTAAAAATAATAATATAATTGTATCATATACTACCTACCTCCAGATTGCTCCATATTGCACAGGATGAGGTAGTCTTTATACCATCTGATATGTTCAGCATTCATGGATAATTGTTCTGGAATCTTCTGTTTAAATTATCCTTGGAAGATAACATTTTCTATATCTTATTCACAGAATGTTATGCAAGTAACATTCTTTGACAATCTGCACAGGAGTGTAGGGCTTCACTAAAATTTGCTGGATGCCAAATGTGACCTAAATTGTCTTGGGGGAAAAAAAAAAAACATAAGCCCCATTGGAAAAGGTTCATTTGGCATCATTTGCTATAGTTTGGCATGCAATACTATCATTTCTAAAGAACTACAGCTTAGCATAAAGTTCTTACAAAGTTAGCTTTCTAACTATATCAGTTGTTGTTTTCTTTTTCCTCTCCCTTAGGAGTAGAAGCAGAGGCTGCTCCAGGCAGAACTGTCAAATAGGTAATGGCTGTCTACATTTTCCTTTTATCTCATTCCTTTTTGCATTTATCATTATTATTAGTAGCAGTATCCCCCGGCCCCAATATGTCCAGTGGTTTTCAAATCTAGAAAGAGGATCTGATTCAATTCATTCAAATAAGATTATTAGCATAACCTATAAATTAATTTATTTATACTCTGTGACTGAATAGGGGTTGTTTTCTTTTTCTTACAGGGAGGTGACTGCTCCCCTTATTCCTTGTGTGAATAATTTTAAGTTCATTGCTAAAAAGTGACCATCATTAACATAGGAGGTAAGGAAGTATGGTATACAAATTAGGGTTAGATATATAGACTTGTAGTTATTTCCATTGAAATTATCATCAAATCCATGGAATCAGATGATTTCACAAAGAGATTGGTGATAAAGAAGGGAGAGAAGAGACCCTTCATGAAAGACCCTACAAAAGGTAGGTATGGGGAAAAATGAGACATTTATATATGTATATTTATGCAGAGATTATCTGCATTTCCAGATGAGAATACAGAGGCAGTCAGAGGTGTAGTGACTGAGTGACCCAGAGACACATAGCTACAAATATCTGAGGGCATATTTTAACTCAGGTGTTTACTCCAGGCAAAGATTCAATTGTACAATAAGAGAGATGATTTCCATTAAACTTGAAATCCCTCAAGGGTAAAGCAAAGTCTTTGGAAACTGGGAAGAAAATGACCATTAACCTCAATATCAAAGATAAAATATCTCTCTAGTTGAGTGTTTCTTAAATTTCTGCCCAAAATTTTGTGTGTATATGTTGGCATATATGTGTATATATACATATAAACATATGTACACACACATATGAATGCATGTATAGATAGATATCTATGAAAGAAATAAAGAGAGAGAAAGAAAGAGAGAACAAGCGAGAGCTGGTGCAGTGGATAAAGTTGGGCCTAGGCATCAAGTCAGAAGACTCGTCTTCTTGAGTTCAAATCTGACCTCAGACACTCAGTAATGGGGTGACCATGGGCAAGTCACTTAACTCTGTTGGCCTCAGTTTCCTTACTTGTAAAATAAGCTAGAGAAGGAAATGAAAAAACACTCCAGTATCTTGGCCACAAAAACCCCGACTGGGGTCATGAAGAATCAGGCATGACTGAAAAATTAATGAATAACAAAATGCAGTAAGATGATTCAATGGATAGAGTGGTGCACCAGGGAGATCTGAATACAATTTTGGCCTCAGATACTTACAAGTTGTATGACCCTTGGCAAGGCACTTAACCTCTTTTTGACTTAATCTCTTGGAGAAGGAAATGACAAACCACTGCAGTATCTTTGCCAAGAAGAAAAATAAATTGCATGAACAGTAGCGTTCCATGAGGTTACAAAGAGTCAGAACAACAGCAACACACGTGTGTCTGCATGTATATTGGTGTATACATATATACACACATACATATACACATATACACAAATAATTATTTATATATATACATATATATATATATGTGCATGTCTATATGTATATGGGTTTATATATATATATATATATATATATGTGTGTGTATATATTTCCTTTGTAATCCTTGTTTGATTTTCCTTGAAAGGGGTTCCCTAGATTTAATCAGACTACTGAAAGGGTCCATTACATAGAAAGGCTAATCTCTCTTATAGATCAAAGACATAGTATATGTGTACCACGTTGATGTATAGGGAACACTGATACTGGGATGTCTTAACTGAGTGTTCCATTTGACACTTGACCACAGTAACATTTATACATGTCAACAGAAAGACAGCCAGATTTGACCACAGAAACTTGATTTTAATATTGACATTGCTGCTGATCTTGATCATATTACTTACTCCTTGTAAGTCTTTGGTTTTTTTTACATCTAATGAAACATGTTATTTTGTTAGATGACCTATAATATAATAAAAAGATCTAAGTCCATGAGTCTATCAATATTGGCAATAAAAATCATTTTACCTGATTCAGTGAATAATATCTATTAAACACAATAATATTTTTTTTATTGATTTTATTTTTTTACCTTGATTTCTCATAATAAGTTGGAGAGAATAGTAGAGTAAGACCTTCACTTTAGGCCACAGCCTTTTAATAGAATATCGGCAAAAGACAACAATGAACTGTTAAGTTTGTAATACTTTCTGAAAAATGCTGTCAGATGGGAGACATCTGGAGTATATTATTAAGCTATACATTACAGATCTCTGTAAAAATCAGAAGGTAATTAGGCAAAAGAGATAAAGAAGTAAAAAACATGTTTATTGAAATAAGTTTGTTAAGAAATAGGGGAAAAGTTCCCAGAACAATCTGTTCAGCCAAAATGTTACCTTGAAATAACAAACCATACAAGGTCGGGAGATTTTAATGGACATTTGGTAAAGAATGCAGTCTGTGAGGGATTGCCCCTTCCCCCAATTCAAAATGCTTGATTTTTTCAAATATAGAGAGAAATGAGTTTTTCTCACCAGTTTTTCTTCAATTTAGCTATTTCTGTGTCTAGAAAATAAATGGATCTCCAGAAGGATGACAACACTGCAATTTTTAGCTCATAAGAAATTTAGTTTCATATCTTTTCTAATACAATTACCTGAATCATTTACATTCCTGGATATAACTTGAGAATCAGTCACTTTGACTTGCATGTAATATCATTTAGAAAGGATCAAGGTGGTTGGAAAATCCTTTTGCTAAGAGGAATTCATTTTTGAAGGACCGATATTTATTTTTAAGAGATCTGAACATTATGGGTTTTTAGAAACTTGGCACTTGGTAGAAAAATCTGCTTTGTTATTACAGGCATAAAGGAGAAGTGTATAATCCTTACGCTAAGAAAGTCAGAATAGTATGCTTTTATAGTCAGCTAAAACTATCAATTTCTTTGAAGCTGCTTAAATCTATCACTTCAGTTGAAGTACACTGTATTTGCAATTGTTTTATTATACTATTTTTGAAATATCCAATTCAGCATTCAAGAAAGGAAACTGATTTGTTGCCCTCAAGAATAGCGCCTTCATATTCAGAATAGCGCCTTCATATTCATGGTCAAGTCTCAATAAAGACATTTGTTTCACACTTAGTACAAGGTTGACGCAGTCCATAATTTTCTTTGGACAGATTCTCATTTGATGTTTAAAGACAAAATGAATAAGTATGAGAGTGAGCATCATCAAAAGAAATGCCTCAGAATAAGAAATGATAGGAAGTTAAAACCAGAAGGAGAAATTGGGGTTAATAGAATTAAAGCTAACCCCAAATCCTGAATGTCTGAGTATCAATTTCACAACTGATCTTATTAGATGACATAACTTGAACATCATTTAGCAATTATTTTGTATAATCTAAACCCCATTGATTAGTTGCAGCAGGAGCATGTGTTGGATTACTAAGTAAACAATATTATGCTGTTGTATAGCTCCTAAATTTTTAGCAGCTTTTTTGGCATCTTTCTGGGTTTAGGTGAAACTATGGATACACACCTGCATGTCAGGCATTTTATTATGATTTGCTTTATTGCTTTTACTATTCCTACAGCGAGAATAAAACCATGTATACTTGATATGTTCTATACTATCCTCATGGGAAACCAAATCTTTTTTCAAAGGTCACAAGATTAGGCACACTGAAATTGACCAAGTTTGGGAGCAGTTGGGTCAAGATCAGTAGTTGAGGACTCTGAGGTAATTTAGATAAATTCACACTAATCACACTTTTTCTTCTAACAAGGTAGCACCACTGCCCAGATAGAAGCAGAATTGTGGATAGGTTAGCCAATCTGAGAATGATAGAGAACTTGGCACTTCTACTCATTGAAAGTAAAGCACATTACTACCACTGTGAGTATGTAACTCCCCAGCTCTGGATCCTTCTATCACTAATCTTATCAGCACTCAGAAAATAGGCAGCTGAAGAAAAAGAAAATAAAGCACTTGGTTTCATGAGAACAAATATTTCCAAGGGGACAAACTTTATTCAACAGACATGATGTGATAAAAATTACTTTCTTGGTTTTACTTCAAGAATCACACACCATAAAGCTCAGAAGAGATTCAGTGTTCCTTCATTATAAAATCTCATATTTAGGGGCAGCTCAAGCACTTCAACAGTCCTTTACAAATATATATTTTTCTAAAGGAAGCATAGGGTAATGGACAGTTGAACTATTGAAAGCAGATGGAGGGAGAAAACATGGACAAGAAGTCACAAGATAAGAAAGCATGCATGGGTGTCCATCTATACCCGATGAAGTAGCAAGTTAAATAGAGTATAATAGCCCACCTTCATACAGCTCTTTTGAGTCACAAAGCAAGTAATAAACATCAACTAATTTGAACCAGACAACTCTGTGAAGGAAAGTATCAACATATCAATATTATCCCTATTTTGCAAATGAGAAAACTAAGGCTCAAAGAAGTTCAGCCCCTGATGCAAGATCAACCACTTGGGTCCTGGAGATCCCAGACCTTTTGGCTACACACCCAGTTCTCTTTCTCCTACAAGGGAGAGGCTGCCTTGAGGATGTTATATCGGGTAGGCCTCACAATGTCTCTATTTTTTGAGCTAAGGTAGAATTTGAGTTGTTTTAACTTGTTATTCAATGAAATGGAAGAATATTAGTGAAAACTGAGGTTAGATTTGGAGAAAGAGGTATAAAGAACACAGAATAGCTTTCAGAGAGGTTAACCAAAGTGGACCAACACAGGCTGTTGACAAATACAAAAAGAGAAAGGATGAAATTGTTTGCTCAATTTGCTTCGACATTTAATTTCACACTTAAAGACATAGGACCCTATTTTCAAAAGGCGTCCCCCAGCCTTTCATAGTTTAAACCCTTATCCAAATGCGGATTCTTTGCTTCTACATTTAAAACTACTCTGCCTCCGAGTTATTGTTCTTGTAACCTTTTGGTTTCTGTCTTCACAATTTAAAAAAAAAAAAAAGCACAGGCATGAGGAGTTTGGTGTTTCAATAGAATGCCCATTCCAAGTACCAGTTGCATGATTCTGTTACCCCAAAGAAATGAGGAAAAGTATGTAGACAGATGAGTGAATAATGTATGTATATATGTATGAATATATGAATATATACACATATACACATACATGCACACATATGCATATACACACATATATATACATACATATATACACATATGTATGTATGTATATGTGTTTAAAAATATACTGTCAGAATTCTTTGGGGTGAAAGAATTTTGAAGAAAGCATTAAGCATGGTTATTGAGAGTTAAGTGAAGAAATGAGTAATCTTATTGAAGATGGAGAATAGAGGCATCAGGTACTCAAATACCTTTGGGTGAGCAGAAAATGTTCAGGAGAAGAAGCAACAGCAGGAGCAGGAGAAACATATGGCAGTGACAGAAGCAAGCAGGGGAGAGGGATGATGTACAGCAGAGGGGCTAGAATATAGGGAGGCAGAACTAAATCCATCCACAGCACCAATATTGTGTTCCATTCAGGCTAACTTTGCCTTATGTTGCTATGGATTTTTCAATACACTCAAATGGAATAAATTTGGGAGTAAAGGATGGAGAAAGAAGGCTGATTTGAAATGGTTTTCCCAATCTGAGGTGGGGCAGGGTCAAAGAATAGAACGGAATAAATAGAGGGTGGAATAGGATGGAGGGAAATATAGTCTTTCACAACATGACTATTATGGAAGTGTTTTGCATGATAGATGTATAATCTACTTCAGATTGCTTGCCTTCTCCATGAAGGTGGGTGGGGAGGGAAGAAGGGAAAGAACTCAAAGTTTTAGAAAACAAATGTTAAAAATTGTTATTTACATGTAACTGGGAAATAAGACACACATGATATGAGGTATAGAAATCTATTTTGCCCTACAGGAAAATAGAAGGGGAGGGGATAAAAGAAGGGGGTGATAGAAGGGAGGACAGATTGGGGGAAGGGGTAATCAAAATGCCCGCTGTCTTGGGGTGGGGGGGAGAGGAGACATGGGGAGAATATTTGGAGCTCAAAATGTTGTGGAAGTGAATGTTGAAAACTAAAAATCAATTAATTGATTAAAAAGAAAAAAAATGTCATTACTTTGGAGGTGACATAATTTTCATTGGATTCCCAGGTATATGTTGAAGGAAAGCTATGTTCTTTGACAGCTACTTTTGCATTAGGCAAGCATTATAAAAGAACTATGGAAGAGGTATAGTCAAATTATAATATATATTCAAAGTCCCTTGTTCATTATATCCCCAGACTTCATCTTCCACTTAGCCAAAAACATTGTCTTAATAAAACTGGTAAGAGAAAAACTTGCTTCAAAGCCATGACAAATTTTGCATGCTTGTTAATTTTGTAAATGCATTATTATATTTTTGTAGGAAATATTTTTTTTAATTTAAAGAAAGAAGTTAGGGTTCATAATGTCAGACAAATGAAATCTCCTTGTCACTAAAAGAAAGAAAACCACTTGCCGGTGAAAAAATTTTTGTTCCCAGGGGCCCTCTGGAAAGGGGTAGTCATCCTGCCTTAGCTGGGCAGAAAGGAGGGTCCGGAAAACTAAGACTCAGTCAGTCCAACTGAGATCCGACAGTGATATTCAGTGCTTGATCCAGTTCTTGAAAGCAAAGGACACAGCTGACCAGGGTAATGCAGAAGAATGGTACACTCTTGTCACATAAAGTTAGAATAGCTGGAAGCATCAGGAGACTCTCATCTGGATAGTGGGCAGCAGCTATCCAGAATTTCAAAATGGGGCATCAAAGGAATAATCTTTGTGAGAAGCAGCATTGACCAAGGCATAGACTAATGTCAGACGTTAAACTGAGTATAGTCTATATCTCCTCATCAGTCAACTCAAAATCAAACACCTTAAAGTTCTTAGCAATCCGTGATTGGGTCAACAACTTAAAGATTATAACTACTTTTGTATGGCTATGGAACCTAATCAGAATCTATACTATATGTGTTTTTTTTTTATTGGTTCTTTGCTTCAGCAGTCTGGATCCTGAGGTCATTCAAGAGAAAAAGGTCCTTTAACTTGGCCCATTGCCAATCTGGAGAACCAAGGGCACTGTAGACTTTCACTATAATGCCTTTGTACTAGCAATATTTGATCAACTTTTCCTAACTGAGATATGCATGGGTCACAATCTGGTTAACTGCCAGTTTGCAATTTAGCCCTAGCTTAGGCAAAATCTTCTCAATGTGGATGTGTTTGAAATTGGAGATACTAGTGCCTTCTACCAGTCCTGTACCTACCAATTCTTCCATGGGCACCTATGTATCCAAAAACCTTGTGTTACTCGGAATCACATTGCCCTTGTCATCCAGTGAGGAGAAAGATTCTTCCCACCCTTAAATCCTGTAGGCCAATTAAAAAGGGAGAGATCCAAGTCATCTAGTCTCAAATAACTCAGTTTTTTTGGCAGATTGATTTAATCCAGCCTTTCTCATGGTACCTGCTCAAAATCTTGCTGACAATGAAGAGCTCCTCCCATTGGACAAATGTATCCTTGATCTTCTTTTGAATGGCCTCACCCACTTCATTCCCATTGTGATAGATATGGGGAGAGTCAATGTGGCAAGATCCAATATCAAATGCAGTCTCCATTGCAGTGGTCACTTTGTGTAGAGGGGAATTCGAAGTGTCTGGGCCCAGGATAGGCCTTATTCCTTATTCCCCTGCATGAGCAAGGTAGCCACGATGCACCAGCCTTGCAGAAGGCAACCTTGATAATAAATATGAATATTGTCTTTGCCACTACTTGACAACTCTTGCAAATGCATTATTAATTGAAAAGGATTCCATAAAAATGTTCCTTTGGAAATCAAGGTCACATATTTTGATGAATCTCTGTTTTAATCAGTGTGGATACTCTGTCCCCCGGGACTCAGTAAGAAATCAGAAGCTGTTTTCATTTTTTCATCTTTTTTTTAACATCTTGACTGGGTCTTCTCATAAATCCTCTTCAGAGGAGTGACCCAATATAAAAAAAATCTCTTGGTTCTTGACTTTAGGGGTGTAGGTAATATAACATAGTGATCATTGCATTTGGAGTAAGGAAGACCTGAGTTCAAATCCTGACTCATACACTTAACCCTATGACCCTGAGTAACTCAACCTCTCAGGTTCAATATCTTTATCTGAACAATGGGAATAGTAATATTACCTACATCACAGAACTATTGTGAGGATGTACACACACATGTATATATACACACATACATATTTATGTATGTGCAAGTATGCATATGTATATATACACATATGTATAATGTTCTGCAAACTTGAATGATAGCTATGTGTTCTTATTAAATGAAGATTATGATTATGATGATACCAATAAATTACATGGGCTGTCTATGTACCATTTCTCCTTCCACAGCACTGGCATATCTGCATGTCATGAACATTAAAATCATTAAAACTCTTTTTTTTATTACACATGTAGAAATGATTAGCAAATGTGAATGCTTATTATATAAGTAAATAATTCAGAAAGATATGGAAAGATCTTTTGTATGAACTGATGAACAAGAAAACTGCTTTAGGGATACATTTATGGTAGAGTAATAAAAGAAGAAGGAACCTTGGTAATCATGTCCTTCCCACCTCATATTATGCATGAGGAAATCCAATTTTTCAAGCATCTGTGGCAAAGAGGAGAATAGAGTTTTATTAATTTAGGTATCCATATGTTTAAAATCTGCACTTCTATAAGAGGAAAAACAAGGGCCCAAGAAAAGGTGATATCTCTTTTGTGGATCAGCCTCCAATAGACAAAGCGTTTGGGAATTATTTACTTTGATTCTGTGCCCATGATTGTCCCTCCCCCCCATTTATATTTACAGAGCTTAGTCAGAAGTATTTATATGACTAAGCAAAAGTCACGAACTACAAAACTAAGGGTATTTTTTCATTTAAATCACTTCTTAATATATATAACCTTAACATCCCTATTGATGGAATTATATGAAAGGATCAGGAGAATTTCCATCTTATAAGCAAGATCATTATTCTCTTCATCAGAAAATGAGGAGTATTTTATACACATTAATATTTTAATGGCAACAACAAAGAAAAAATCTCTGTTATTACCTCCAAATCTTCAGATGAAATTCCTCTCCTAAAACTTACTCCTAAAGCCTGGGTAAACTGAGCCCCAATAGCTACACCAAAAGATTAAATATTTAGGCAAAGGAAAGAAAATTTATGGGGAAGAGATAAGGAGGAAAATGGGAAAAGAAAGAAACCCCATCTCCTCTAACAATGTATGTTGCTTCAAATCCATGAACTCTTTTTACTTTTACTCCCTATTGGCATTGCATTGCTTCATTATATCTTCCATCCTTTTTAATATTTTCTCGTACCCTAGAAATATCTGAATTGTTTCAAAACTATTGATCTTTAATTAGTTATTTCTGGACTTAGTTATTTGTGCATTCCACAAACACTTACCAAGTAACATACATATTTTATGCATGTACTATTCTGGACATGAAAACAAAGATAAGTTTGTTACTTAAAGGATGTTTGGTCCTTCATTCCATTCCCTAATGGAAGAATTTAAAGTGTCAAAATGAAGTGAGAAAGGAAATTTGTTATTTTGGGGGGGATGAGGGTCAGGGTTAGTATGGACCTTGCATTGCATGGTAAGATATTGCAGAGCAAAGACTGATATAAAAGTCTCAAAAACTAATGCACTCTGGGGCTTCATTGAGAGATGCATAAGTTCTAGGAATAAGGTGGTATTAGTTCTACTGAAACATGATCTGGGAAGAGTATGTATGGAATACACTGTTTAGTGCTGAGCTTTCCATTTAGGAAGGAGATTGTAAAGAAAGTGTGGAAATGCTTCTCAAAACATGTCTGACATTTTCACTCTCTAATTCATGAATCTCTAGCACCCCCCTGTCACCTTTAAGATAAAGTACTAATTTCTCATTTTTGCATCAGTGATATTGGCTCCAGCCTAACTTTTTCAAGCATTTCATAGTATTTCTCCGTCATTCACTTGATGCTCCAGCCGGATTCTCTTACTTGCTGTTCTGCACACCCAGCAGTTTATCTCTTGCTTTCTTGGCTTTACAAATGCTTTCCCTCAAGCAAAGAAAAATATTCCTTCTTCACTTATGTTTAGTATAGTCCTTAGATTGTTTTAGGACTAGCCTGAAATGCTACAATTTGTCGGGAAGTATTTTCTGTTCTCCAGAGCTGTTAGTCTTCTCCCCTTTTTCAAACCGGATAGAACATAAGCTCCTTGGGGACAGGGAAAATTTTTTCTTTTGTCTTGGTTGCCAGTACCCTTCATCTTGTTTTGCGTAGAACAAGTATTTAATTCAAGAAATATTTGCTCTTTTAATTAGATTGTTTTATTGGAGGAACTTGGACTTGAGGTTCCCTTTCACATTTCTCTCATCTCCAATGATATATGATTTTTTTACTATTTGAATCTCCTCTTTTTCTGTTGCTCCATCTCCCCCACTCAGGTGACAGGAACACATATAAAAATCAAGCTTATCTAATAGTACTTGATATTTCCATATTCATATGGTAATTTAAAAAAATTAAAAATTCCCCAACCTAATAATGCCTGGCTTATGTGTAATTCAATATTTTCACATGTTACATGAATTAATGTGTGCCTTCAATATTGTAAAAGGTCCTGATTTCTGAACCAATGAACACAAAATTGTCTAACATCAGAGTTGGCTGTATCTCTAGTTAAGCACTTGAGGGGAAAGCTGTTGGGCAGAATGCCATAGGTAAATTAATTTGATCACTTCCCATACATACATTTCCTGAAATCTGAGGCGTGTTTTTAAAAGGGATTCAGGTTGGTTTCCTTATAATCATTATTTCTAAAGGTCATTTTGATGTATTTATATTTTCTTCTAGTGTAGAGGGATAAGTGAACAAGGCAGAAATTTTCTGTTAATCAGAATTATTGCATATTATTCTGGGAACTTTCCAGGTAACTTGCAATTTCATTTTCTAGTTGGTTACAATTTACAGAAGGGAGTCAGGGTAACAACAAAAAGACTGGAATATTTTTAAGGGGGAAAAAATGGTCAGTGACATTGCTGCCTGCTTTACTGTTCTTCCACTCCAAAAAGAAGATATTTCACATACAAAACATGTGTAGCATAAATGTGAATTATCTTATCAGAATGGCCTCCACCATGACAGAATAAGATGCAGCAAGAATCTTCAGTAGGTATGATTCACTAAATTGAACCATCATACTCCCAAAGTACAGTAGACAACCAGAAGTAACTGTAATGTTAATGGGATTTTAGATCTTCCCTGCCCATTAATAGGCCTCATGTGGAGCCCTTTAAGGGAATCTGGCTTAGGTGAGGTTTGCTTGTAGGAAGGCTTTCACACTTTTGCTAATTTCTATTTAGGAACTGTCACAGAGAGTTGTGATGTCTTCTGACTCTGAGAAGTGTGTATATCTCTGAGCTGGTATTTTGCTTTGGAGGTTTGTTTATGAGAAGGATCTTGTGATTCCCTGCTTGAGACTCTGAGTGGTTGTACGTTCAGAGTTCTCCAGCTGCTCAGATGTAAAGGTTCTCTCAATCCAGATATGTATATAAAGTGTTTAGTTGATTCAGGCAGTCAGAGCCATGTTGGTCTTTATTTCTCTACTTGTATTTTCTCTGAAGTTCAGAGTACTGACTTTTCCCTGGAACTATTGAATGTAATTTAAAAAGATCGTTGACCCCTTAAATAACTATCTTTCCTAGTAAAACAGATCTAAGAACCTGTGCTAGTAAGCATTCTGGGTTTAACAGTATGGTTGTCACTACAACTACTCATAGAACTATGAGACTAACCACAGTAAATGATGAACTTAACTTACTAAAGATCTAAGCTAGTCTAGTTCTAACATTACTTGTAGACCTCCTTATAAGGAGAATTCCCCTATAAGGGAAACGATTTTCTTTGGAGAAAGAGGAGATAAGAGATATAGGTACAATCCCTTCTCTAAAGTCCTGCTTAAATGTTTTATCATGATGTTGTGGGGATCCTGAGTTTTAAACGCCACGGGAAGATAGCAAAAGTCCTGGTAGGTTATACCAAGCTCAAAAGACTTCAAATTTTATGCCAGAGAATGATTGCATGTGCTAGCTTTGGGGGAATTTAGCTAAGTATAGAGAATTTTCATCAACAAAAATTCATTAGGTATTGATTTTGGAAGTGCATAGGTGGGGTTATGGTTACCTGTGAAAGAATTATATACACAAAATGACCCTTAATTTTCTGCTGCCCCACACAGTCCATTCGCACATCTAACATGACAAAATAGTGGGAAAGGGACAAGAATTTGAAAGCATATCTCCTACCTCTTGACAGGTAGGTGATAGAAATCTTTTTTTATCTGTGTGACCACAGGTAAATCATTTAACTTCTCAAAGTCTTAGTTCCCTCATCTATAAAATGGGGCTAATAATAACGCCCACCTCAAAGGGTTACTTTGAAGACCTTGTGATTTAACTTACATTAAGCACTTTGCAAATCACAAAGTTCTTTGTTAATGTTAACTGTCATCATCGTCATCATCGAAGTGGCTTCTTTTTGGGAAAGAGGTAGAATTAGGTAAGGAGGTTGTGAAAATTTTGCCCAAAAGCTTTGAAAAAATATTAAAAACTACACAGAGGTCACAATGAGAAGTATAAAAGAAGACCCAAGACAATTTTATTACCATTTTTTTCAATCTGAGATTCACATGCAGTTCATCATATTTGCATTAGTTCAATTTCTTATGTAATTCTTTTGTTCTTTGTATATTCTGATGTTTGGTTTAAATTTTACAATAAAAAAGGAGACAAAATGCTGAAAATACAAGATTGTTAAGTTCCCAACACATTTTAATTTAACTATTGATGTTTTTAATATGTGAACTTTGTTCAACAAATAAAGTGATACTGAACGCCTTGCTGTTCTTCCAGTAAGACATTACTTCACTTGGCATTTTCTCTGGTTCTCTCGCATGCCTAGTATATATACTCTCCCTCCTCACCTGTAGCTATTGGCTTCTCCATCTTTCTTCAAGTGCCAGATAAATTCCCATTTTATAAAGGAAACTTTTCCCAAACACATTTAATTATAGTGCCTTCCCTCTTGTGATTATTTCCAGTTTTTGTGTATATAGTTCATTAGAGCATATTTGCTTACTTTTTGTTTCCCTTTTTAGATTCTCAGTTCCTTGAGGTCATGGACTGTTTTTTGCCTATTTTTGTATCCCCAGTGCTTCACACAGTGTGAATAGGAACCTAATAAATGTTTGCAGACTGATTAGTTGAAACATCAAATTGTTGTTGTTTCTCCTTCATTCTCAAAGAAGATCGTGCTATCAGGAAGGAGATGTCTTGACTTTAAAATGAAGTTGGATTTAAATGAGACAGGGCTGTGCAAACTCATCAGCCCCACTTCTTCCTCAAGAGTCATCTAGGTTCAGTGGCAAAATATAGATTAGAAAGAGTGGAGATGGCCCCAGATGCAGTGGGAGACCTCGGCCTTTTTAAGCTAAGGTTTTTTTTTCCAGGTCTCAGTTTGACTGAGGCACCACCCAGTCCATGATTAAGACTAGGTAACAAATGAAGCAAAGAATGGCCTCTTTTACCTAATCCCCCTCCCCCCCAAAAAAATCCTCAATCTGGGAAGGGAAGATCCTTAGCGTTTCTGGCCAAAACAGAAACAATTTTTATGTACACTTAGTCTGAGTACTCAGGACCCAAACAAACAATGACCAAGTGAGGCTTGAGCTTGTACCTATTATGGGTCAATCAATGAAAGCCATAGTGATTTGGGTTTAAAGTATGGTCCTTAAAGTAAATCTAGTCATAAATCAAACATATTTTGCAAGATTTCAGCAATCAAAATTTATATTCCTTTGGACAGAGCACCCACAGATAAGGTATGATTCCCTATGGAGAGAATTAGAAAAGGAAGAGAGAGAAATGAAGGCGAGAAGGAGGAAGGAAGGAAGGAAGGAGCTTCCCAACTGGAACTGGAGAGTGGGGTCCTCTAAATTTCAGTGGGAACCTAGATGGCACCTAGTTCTATACTCAGTGGGTGTTGAGCTCAAATAGGGTACCAGTCACTTATTAACTGTGTCTTGCTAGCTAGCTATGGGGAGGTTAGTGAGTACCTGTCTGCCTGTTTCCTCAGCTGCAAAATGGGGATGATGAATACCTCCCCCACCTGATATTCCCACTCCAGGTTCATGGTGAGGATCAAATGAGATAATAATTGTAAAGTACTTAGCACAGTGCCTGGAACATAGCAGGTGTTATATGAATGAAACCATTATTTTTATATTTGACATTTAAGGTGCAACATTTTTACCAATTCTTATTTGTGTACAAGAAGTGGGAAAAAACAGTGTCATCAATGGTTTATATGAAATGAGATAAATATCTTGAGCATTACATTACATTTAATATGAAATATTAAAAAAACGTGGAAACTTCCCAGACGCATTGGTTGATCATCTTTGCATGAGTTCAGGTTATTTCAATAAACCTTTATTAAGCACCTACTGCACTTATTTACTGAGATGTAGCCATGGACTCTATAAAGATGAGGAAATTTGGAGACGTTGCAGTTTACAATGATGATATTACAGTACTATTAAAGTAAGCATGCTTTTCAATAATTACCTAAAAAAAGTTCTCAATGCAACTCTTCCTTTTACCAATATAAAAATAACCGATGATTCATTTTCAGTGTTCTCAGAGTTTTAGAGGAGTGAATAGGAAGAAATTTCACCATATTATGCAAAACATAAAATCCTAGGCTTAATTAGCGTTCCATGTGTTGGAATATAGAGGTGTCAGCGGGAGGGAGAGGCTTATATCAGTGATTGTGGGATAAGATGATAAAACATTGTGTGGGATTTCAAAGAGAACCTAGAGTTTATACTGAGTAGCCTATGTATAACACTGTACAAGGTGAACCCTGGCCCTGTCACTATTTCTATAACAATAATACATTTCTCCTCATGCCATGAAGCTCGATTATCTACTACCAGATTCTTCTTTTCCTCTTCTCCCTTTTATCATCCTACCTCCTCTTCCCCTGGTATTATTATGATTTTTTTAATGAATACCTCAGACCTCATTTAAGGAGTAAGTTAATCAGATGCTGGACTTGGAGTCAGGAAGATCTTAATTGAAATTAAGGTTTGCCTCAAATAATTACAACTTGTGTGACTCAAGGAAAACTTTTCTCAGTCCCACTTTCCCCATCTATAAAACGAGGCAACCAATAACATCTACTTTAGATAGGAAATAATATGTAAGCTTTACATGGCTGCATAAATGCTAGGTATTATAACATCACAACTGAGAGTCTATGCTGCCAAACATAAATTTATTATCTCCATATTTTCTATAGTTTTTTCATTCTATCTGTAATCAGGGCACTTCTGGGACTTGACCTCACTTTTAATTTTTTTATATTTCATTTTTATATCAAAAATATAGAACAGAAGTAGTTTTGGGCAGAGGACCACGCCACAAAAATGAGAAACACAGAGGACACAACTTCAAAATTCAAGAGAAAAAACAACATTGTAAGCAAAAATCAATTTAATTAAATTTAGAGCTTGAAAACACAAATACCTAAAAGGGTGGAGGACATGAATATAATGATAATGCAATGTGTTAGTGATCTCACTGACAATGGGATCCTCTATAAAGAGGCAGAACCCAGCCCATCTGGGTCTGCCCATCCCTGAGACAGTTAATCAAATCCTCCTGTAAGTCACCTCAAGAGGTCATCTCAACATTCTGAAGATATTCTCTGGCTTCTCTTGATTTATCAAAAGATTGTATATGATATTCATAAGTTGCCTCTCATTCTGTCTACATTACTGGCACAACTTTTTTCTCTCATCAATTACTTAAATATCCTTTTTCCTCTAATTCTTTCTTCGAGTTTCTTGTTCATAACGTGTTGCAACCTTGCTTGTGCTCATGGTGAGCTCTTCCATTTCAAGTTAAACTCAGTTTCTTTTTTTTGGGGGGGGGGGGCAGAGGTGAGGAGAGGACAGTGTGCCATGGCTCAGAGCCAAGCATCTCAGAGCCAAGGAGAAAATTGATGATAATTTACTGTGGGTCTGAAGTTGTGCTTGCATAAGTGCAGGGAACTTCCATTATGGAAATTCTCTCTACTGATACAGATTAGCATTTTGCTTTGTATTTCAGTCATAGGATGATGTCATATATGTGGTATAACTGGAAGACACCTTAGAGCTTATCTATGCCACCTCCCTCATTTCATCATGAGAAAATTGTAAGTTACTTGTTCAAGTTCACACATAGAGCAAATAATGGGGTTGGAGTTAGCACAAAAGTCATCTGATTTAGCATCCAATGCTCTTTAAAATTAACTACCCTTCCTTTCTAATAGCATTGTCTAGGGTAGTAGAAAGCTAAGTGACTTATGTATAGTAACACAGCTAGAATATATCAAAGACAGTTCTTCCTGACTACAAGGCTGATACTCAATCCACAGTACAATGGAATCTCAAATTGTCATTAAATAGATTGAAATACTACTCCCCCTCCCCCATTTTTAAATTAGTGCAAATGTAGAATTGTTTCTAGCACACACATACACAAAGTAAAGCACTAACTGCTTGGATTATGTCAGCCTCGTACCCACAATTTTTATTGCATCCTACTTTCCTAATCAATGCATCAAGTATTCAGTGAAAAATCTCCATACATAGAATAATGAGCCCTGAGAATACACGCATAAAAATAACTAAAGTGAGCCGCTTTCCTTTCTGGTTAATATCACCTGTGCATGTGTCACATGCTGGATATTTAAGAGTGTCTAAGAAGAAAGCATTGATTCAAACAGGAAATGAAACCATTGTTCCTAAGATGTGTGCTTGCTGCATTGTTCAGTGTTGAAAGATATTGGAGAGGATGGCAATAGGGGGGTAATGTTGGTCAGTCTCTTGGAAAATGGAATTATGCATAGCTGTTGCACTCTGAGAAAATAAAGACTCAAGTCAGCCGGTGGCAGGCAAATACCAATTGTAGTTCAAAGATTAGTAGACTCAATTTTAAACACAGAGATCAACTTTACCGCATCTAAAATTCTTTTACTCAGGCTTCATTTAAATGTGCTAGTTAACGGTGCATGGATATTTTTAGTGAGGCACATTTTTTTGTCTGAGCACTATACTTAGGAGAACATTCCATTGAAATGCCAGAGATAATAACTATTAAAGTCCTTTGAAAATCATAGTAATTCCCAAATTACCATTGGTGAGGATTTTTTTAAAGTGGTATTTATTTTTTATGGTTAGTTACAGGTTTTCAGCACAGTTTGCTTACCTGATAAGTGCTATTTGTGTCCAGAAACAGAAAAAAGGAATGGGTCAAACTGACTTTAAATCTACAAACCTTCATTTCTTGTTCTCTCTGTCTCTGTCTCTATCTCTTTCTTCTATCTCTCATCTGAAAACTCTCTCTGTCTCTGTCTCTGTCTCTCTATCTCTCTCCCTCTCTCTCTCTTTCCTCATCTCGAAATGTTAGCTTGATTCTTCAAACGATTCAAGACTCTAAGTGGGAATGTGCACCACGTTTATTGCTGTGATCTCTTACTTTGCCTGTGACTTTTTCACCTATGTGTCTAATTTCCATTTTGAACTTACTCAGCCTTTAGTTTCCACTTGCCTATCTCCAGGATAGCAGCAGAATTGGGAATATAGATTTGGTCTGATAATTTATTTGGCAATTCCCATCTCTTACCCCTTAACATTGAATTCTAGGTTCCCAAGATCTGGGATTTATACATAGAATATTCAATATATGTCTTTGAGAACTTTAGTGCTTTCTTGTAAGGGTGATGAGTCAAAGAGATGCTTGACACCAAAAGGTATTCCTAACTTTCCACCCCCCCTTCATGAATCTTTCTGATCAATTTGACATTTATGTGACATACTGTGCACATCTTAAGGAAATGAAAAAAATAATTTTCCAAAAGGCACATGTGGGAAGGTTCTCCAGTGTGGGTAGAAAGATAGGAAATGGAGAATTCTTTTTTATTTTTTCTTTTACAGATTGGCTTCTTTTTTAATAACTTAAGAAAAATTTAAAGTTCACTGACAAGATTTATTAAAACTTCAAAATGAATAGCTTGAGAACATGGTTCTTAATCTATATTTAATCAGTAACTAAATATGGCTACATTTTAGGTAAAATCAGAGGGCCCCCATATCCATGGTACAATAGATTAAGGAGTATCAAGGGGTGCATGCTTCTGCAAACAAAGATACTGGCCACTCCGAGAGTACAAAAACTTCCCATTTGTTAATGTTGTTAGTTGGGGGCTGCTCTCAAAGCAGCTTGCCTTTTCATTTCTATTTTAAATAACTGTATATAATCAGATTTATGTTTCAGGAAAACTCAAGTTCATTTAAAAAGTATATTTGGTAAGACCTTAAAGTCGAACTTAGGATAGGATTTAAAAGCACAGAATATGTTTAGATGGATTGTTACTATATGCACCAAAAGAACAGTGAATCTAAGACTTGACAAGTGAGGCAGAATTTGAGTCATGGAATATTTTTGCAAAGAAAAGTGTGGTCTGACATTTGAAAAATAAGAAATATAATGTTTCCATATTCCCACCTACCTGATAGCATCAAGAAAAAATAAATTAATATGAAAACAAATAAACTTATAAAGAAAAAAGCAACCCACCCAGATTTAAATGAGATCCAGTCCTGATTCCCATTATGGTTCCTAATGATGCTCATTACAATCCTAACTACATTTTAATGCTGAAATGTAATGCCTCTATTCATCATCGGAATGAAATATGGATGCTGACAATTGACGAAACTTAATAATAATAGAAAAGTTCCCTAAATTCAAAACTCGCTATGTATATTTTTCAGCTTGAAAGGAAATTTGTGATGGATGCTGATCAGCTTCACAGTAGTGGAATGACACTTCTGAAGGGAGAAATAAAGATGATGTCCAATTAAGGATGTTAGTGATTTCTCTCACTTTAGAGAGACAGAGAAGAGCAGGAAAAAGTTAGATCTAATTTTTTTTTTAAAAAGGGAAGAAAAGAAACAAGGAATCCCTCGTTAGAAAGCTGTGAATTTTAAGAAACAATGGAAATGAGAGACTTGCATATTTACTCTTTTCAAAGTCTACTTTGTACACATATATAGTTCCATTGATCAAACCTGTTTCTTGTAATACAACACAAAGGAAACATGCAAGCATGAGAAGAGAGATGAGCATCAGGTACAGAGGATCGGAAAAGCTAGAAAAGGCCATTTATCATGGAACAATATTATTTTTGTTATTTCTATCTGAACAAGTAAATGAATGGCTAGAGATTCTGTTACTGTGTTAGGTGATATGTTTTGACACTGTCACCATATTGCCCCATGAAACAGAATGTTAACATGTTGTTTGGAATTATTGCTTGCATGAAAGCCCCATAAAAGCATGTGAAATAAAACAGACTCTCTAATGTTACTGCCTTCCAGGCTCCCTTTTACAAGATATACTTAATTATTTGATTTGATCTTGCTATTATCAATTCTTTTAATGTTTACTTTGATGCTTTGATTCACCCAGGATTGGACTGACATGGGTATCTATTGCAGGAAATCCAGGGTGGAAGATAAAATGCATAGAGGAGAGATTTGAAGAAAGGAAATGAATGGAGATCCAGAGAGCTGAAGGGATTTTTCGAAGGTGGCACATTTGTCCAAGGAAAAGTCATCTCAGTGGTAGGGCCAGTCTTGGCTATACATGGTATAGAAGAAAAACAGATGACAGTGCATTTCCCACTAGGTTATTCTCAAGAGTCTTTTATCTAGATAAGAAAAAACGAACATAAAGGACTGAGGATGTCCACAATAAACCTTACACCTAGAGAAATCCAATGAGAGCTGTGAGCTCTTCCACCCAATGTGCACTTGCCTCCCCCCTGCCTCCAGGTGCGGCACCACCTCCTCTCTCTCTCTTAACGGTTTAAACTTGCCACTTCAAAGTTCACCATGGATGATGATATTGCTGCTCTCGTTGTTGAAAATGGCTCTGGAATGTGCAAAGCTGGCTTTGCAGGATACGATGCCCCTTGGGCTGTCTTCCCTTCCATTGTTGGGCACCCCAGACATCAGGGTGTGATGGTGGGTATGGGCCAGAAAAACAGCTATGTGGGGGATGAAGCCCAGAGCAAGAGAGGTATTCTCACCTTGAAGTAGCCCATTGAGCATGGTATTGTCACCAACTGGGATGACATGGAGAAGATCTGGCATCATACTTTATACAATGAGCTCCACGTGGACCCTGAAGAGCACCCTGTGCTGCTCACAGAAGCCCCCCTGAACCCCAAAGCCAACAGAGAAAAGATGACTCAGATTATGTTTGAGACCTTCAGTACCCCAGCCATGTACGTTGCCATCCAGGCTGTGCTGTCCCTGTATGCCTCTGGTCGTACCACTGGTATTGTGATGGACTCTGGTGATGGTGTGACCCACACTGTGCCCATCTATGAAGGTTATGCCTTTCCCCATGCCATCCTCCGTCTGGATCTGACGGACTACCTCATGAAGATCCTGACCGAGAGAGCTTACAGTTTCACCACCACAGCTGAGAGGGAAATCATGCGCGACATCAAGGAGAAGCTGTGTTATGTCGCCCCAGACTTTGAGCAGGAGATGGCCATTGCTGCATCCTGCTCCTCTCTGGAAAAGAGCTACGAGCTCCCTGATGGTCAAGTTATCACTATTGGCAATGAGAGGTTCTAATGCCCAGAAGCTCTCTTCCAGCCATATTTCTTAGGTATGGAATCCTGTGGAATCCACGAAACTACCTTCAACTCAATCATGAAGTGTGATGTTGACATCTGTAAGGATTTGTATGCCAACACCGTATTGTCAGATGGTACCACCATGTACCCTGGCATTGCTGACAGGATGCAGAAGGAGATTACAGCCCTAGCTCCCAGCACAATGAAAATCAATATCAGTGCCCGACCTGAGCACAAATACTCTGTCTGGATTGGAGGCTCCATCCTGGTGTCTCTTTCCACCTTCCAGCAGATGTGGATCAGCAAGCAGGAGTATGATGAATCTGGGCCCTCCGTTGTCCACCGCAAATTCTTCTAAATGGA
>CM053583.1:138660016-138686313 GCA_028627135.1 Pseudochirops cupreus
TCAAATAAAAGTGTACACGTTAAAGAAAAAAAAAAAAGAAATCCAATGAAACTTCTCTGGGAGCAAATAGAGTAGCTAAGAGGATGGCACTCAATAAGGATTACACAGACCTGTTTATTAGCTAAATGATTCCATGGACAATAGATTTAGGGTGAAGAGACATAAATTCAGAGTCTAATTTGCTATTTAATAACCTCAGGCAAATCCCTTCTCTTCCCTATACCTTAGCTTCTTGATCAGTAAAATGCAGTATTGACCTAGATGATATCTTGATCTCTTATTTACTTATTCATTATTTCATATACAGCATGTGAAAGTGCGTAATGTATATCCAATAAGTGTGCCTAACACAAAAGAAATTGTTGAATTCCATTATGCCATGGTCTCATGACATGTCAATACACATTAAAATTATGGAATATTCAAAAGAAGACAAGAGTACGCGATGAATGTGGATTTAAAGCCAAGTTCTGGTAGGTAGGTGCAGAGTCACACTGGCATAGATCACTGACTTTCAGGTACTACTGAGAGTATAGCTGAGTCTAAGTATTACCTTCTCTGCAGTCTAAATCCCTAAGGCAAGCTTGAGATTCCCCAATGTGTTACTTTCAATAGAATTTGTTGGTTAAAATGATACAAATTCTATTCTCCCTGATTTGGTAGTGGACAATTTAGGGATTCGTATTTGTAAAATTCCTATGTATTTTTGTTTTTCTTTGTCTACATGTTCTCTTCCTTCACCTCTCCACTACCCCCAACACAAAATAAGTCCCTCTTGAAAGGAGGGAATTTCCATTTTTGTCTTTGTATACCCAGACCCTAGCAAAGTAACCACTTGCATATGGTAAGTACTTAATAAAGCTTGTTTAATTAATGGAAAATCCAAGGCTAATTCAAATGTCACCTGAATAACAGTATACTCTGCCCTGGACACAAGTATATAACTTTTTCCTGAAGACTTCCTGTAATGAATTTAATACACCTATCCACCCCACAACCCATTCTACCCTTGGACAACGAAAGCCTTCACTCCATTGAGTTCCAATCAGTCACTTTGGATCTCTATCAATTGCTACCACTGGTAACAAGGAGATTATGTTCAAATATTTTATAAAGTTTATTTCACAGAACCTCAGAAATATGGTTTATTTTAGTTATTTGTGATTACATTTTACCCCCTAATTAGTATATATGCTTTATGAGAATTAGGACCACATCTTATCCAAATTATCTTTCATCCCTGGCATCTAATAAAATGCCTGTGCATACGGTAGGGGCCTAATTAATGTTCGAATTTCAAGTGATGGACACTGTGCAGAAAACAAAATATATGTGTCAGGATCATTTTTATTTAGGTAATAATTCACTTGCTAAGAGATAATGCACTGACAAACTGGTTGTAAATGAAATTTTGTTTTTCTTATTATATATGCTCATACATTATATATACTCATGCATTATATTGCATAAACTACTTTAAATAGAAAAACCTTCTGTAAACCTTAAAATCCTGGCAAATGTAAGCTGTAAGTCACTATCATCTTTAGAAGGAAAAAGTGGAGAATTTTGTTCTTAAATTTTGAAAATTCTACCAAACAGCAATTTCAACTAATTTACTCATGATTTTTGTTTATGTTACTGTTGTGTTTTACTTTATGCGGATTTGTGTGTGTGTGTGTGTGAGTGTGTGTGTGTGTATGCCCACATCCAAAGACACGCACAAGTGCATATGTGTAGATATGACAAACGGAGAAAGAGAGAGGAAGAGACACACAGACAGGTAGACAGCGACAGAGAGGTTTGAGGGAGTTGACTCTGGGACGTGGCTGTGGACACATAAGCACATGCCCATTGATGTTCTTCTCTATCTATAAACAAGACATTGTTTCCAGTGGAGCCCCGGTGGCCCACAGGTAATGACTCCCTTATGCTGCCTGGAGAGAGCACATTGTTTTATGCCTGGACATAATAGTCTATGCCCATCGGTGCTCAGCAGCACCAGGCAACTGGAGTCATCAAAGCAATAGCTAGTAGTTGTGCATGTAAAACTAATTAAAATTTGCAGCTAGTTCATTTCTAAAAATGGTTACTGAGTCAGGGCTGATTATGTTGTTATCTTTTCCCTGCTTGCTTTAGGACAGAAATTTGTTGAAGTTGAACAGCTAAGTGAGAAACTCGATCTCTCCTATTTACTGCGGTCAAGTTCTAATTTGCAGCCAGGGCTTCAAGGAAACAGGAGTCTAATTTGTGTGTTTGTAACCCAGGCTATTAAACCACTCTAAAGTGCATGTGGGCAGTTGTGGCTAAGGAATTTTAAAAAGGCATCCTCTCACAGCTGATGACAAAAATGAAAATGGAGAAGTTGAAATGTCCAGTTAATATATTACGTATTTATTTCAGATTTATAATGTGTATATACTTACCCACATATATGCATGTGCACACATATACATATATATGCATTTGTATATAAACACATGAGCATACAATTTTCTTGATATTTCCAATTACCTCTGAGCAGAACATATGAGATAGAAAAGCAGAACTGACAATACTCTAAAATGAAGACTTCTCATCCCCTCTCCTGCACAGTCCCTAACACTCTTAAATCAGAAGGATATGCAGAGTCAAGTCAACTATCTTTCTCAATGACCTTAGTTTCTCCCAATATGAGTGTGTTTCTCTTTCCCCTTCAATTTAAGGAAGTCTACTGAAACCAGAGATGCCAAACTGTGGACCTTCACCAATATTTTGAATCTGTTTCCTTAGGTTTTTCTTTTCTTTTTTCCCCACATTTGACCTTCTCCTGGAATGTTAATTGAACACCATATAGCTAAAAAGAAATAGACTTTTGGTTTGGAGGGGTTCTATTGTGAAATGCGTAATGATCTTTTCTGTGAATGTAGTTTTCTACCTCTCTGAGAAAGTAACAATTGAAAAGATACAAAAGAAAAGTGGGTGGGGAATGTTATTTCTTGTTTTTTTAAATTATTTTGTCTTATTTTTCTTCTATTTCCCTTGAGTTTGATGTTTTTAATTAATTAATTTACTTTTAGTTTACAACATTCAGTTCCATAAGCTTTTGAGTTCCAAATTTTCTCCCTCTCCCTCTTTCTTCTCCCCTTCCTCCCTAATGGCATCATGCAATCCAAAATAGGTTATACAAATACCTTCACATTAAACATTAGTCATGTCATAAAGAAGGATTATAACCAATGGAATGAACAAGAAAGAAGGAACAAAACACAAAGGACAGAAAGCAAGTAGTTCGCTTCAATCTGCATTCAGGCTCTGTAAATCTTTTTCTGGATGTAGATAGCCTTTTCCTTCATGGGTTCTTTAGAGTTGTCTTATAACCTTGCATTTCTGAGATGATCCCAGGGCTATAAAAATGTGCATACCCTTTGACCCAGCAATATCACTTCTGGGACTGTATCCCAAAGAGATCACACAAGTGGGAAAAGGACATGTATATACAAAAATATTGACAATGGCTCTTTTTGTTTTGGCAAAGAATTGAAAATCAATAGAATTCCCATCAACTGGAAAATGGCAAAAGAAGTTGTTGCATATGAATACAATGGAATACTATGGTGCTATAAGAAATGAGGAGCAGACAGAATTTATAATTACCTGGAGAGACTTATGTAAACTGATGCTGAGTGATGGGAGCAGAACCAGGAGAATATTGTATACAATTACATATGCCTTGTATCTCTGATGACTGACTTTGATAGACTGAGCTCATCTCAGCAACGCAAGGTTATAAGACAACTCCAAAGTTTGATTTTAATTGACGTCATGGGAAGACAGCTGAGCCCTATGAGAATTTCAAATTATGCAGCATCTGTATCCTCACAGTCTTTGGAGTCAGAAAATGGGTTGAATCTCAGCTTTGCTCTTTGCTGCCTGTGTAACTTTGGGCATGTCTCCTTAACTCTTTGCACCCTAGTTTCTTCATCTGAAAAAATGTACGGGTTGAATTCAATGACTTATGTCTCCTTCCTGCTCTAAATTTATGATCCTATTTTATGCATGTAATAATGAAATTAATAATTGCAAGCATGTACTGAGTTCCCTGTGCACATACATATATGTATGTACACATGGTATAGCTAACCATTGATCAAATAAAGTTAGGTGGGTTAGTGCATAGAGTACTGGATTTAGGAATAAGGAAGACCTGAGATTGAATTCTGCCTCAGACACTTATTCATTTATGAGTTGCATGACATTGGGCAAGTCTTTAATCTCTTTTACCCTCAATTTCCTCAGTGTAAAAAGGGATGATATTAGCACCTACCTCACATGGTTGGTATGCAGAGCAAATGTTTACTTTGCAAACTTTAAAGTAAAATATACATTCTACCTATTGCTACTGTTTGTTTCTTTGATTTAATCAGTATGGGGAGTTCTCAGAGAGGAAACTTATCTTCAAATGCAGTTGGGTAATCACTCTGAAATGCAGAGTTTTAGAGAGTTCCCTAGAGGTCTTAGGAGTTTGATTTCTCTAGTGTGGCACAGTCATCTATGTCAGGGGCACACATATATGAAGTCATGTCTTCATGACTCTGAGGTTTGCTCTTTATTCATCATGACATACTTTGTTTTTATCATTTTACTTTTATAGATGAGGAAATTGGGGCTCAAAGAATTGCAATGTGACTTGCTCCAGGTGACAGAACCAAAGTCATTTTAAACACAATTCTAATTCCAGACCTAGGCTTCCTGGTACAGTACATGCAGCTAGTAAAGGCTTTGAGATTGAGTGAAATGCTTACCATCCTTAGAGCTTTGCCTATTTGGTTGTTTAATGTTCTGTACCTCATAATCATAGTGTTAACTCAAATATTTTACATGATCAAATTTATTTCATTTCACAATCATGAATTGCTACATCCAAATTAATCTAATGGATGGTACCTTGAGTAGATTCTCATATATTAACAACAAAGATTCATTAAAAAGGAGGATTTAAAAATCTCATCATGGAGACGTTTATTGGTAAAAGGAAATGGACTTATCTAGAGAAAGGGATACCTTTTGGATGGACTATATACCCCATTGTATCTATATGACATTTACAACCTTTTGGAATTACTATTTGTGGAAGATCCACTGGAAAAGATTTGTGCAGGATAAAGGGTATGGATAGGAGGAGAGCTGGGTGGTAGAGTGGATAGAATACTGGAGCTAAAGTCAGGAAAATCTGAGTTTAAATTCAGCCTCAGAATTTACTAACTTTATGATTTAAAGCAAGTTGCTTAATTTCTCTTAGTTTAGTTTTCCCCATCTATAAAATTAGGTAATAATAACATTTACCTACCTCTCAGGGTTGTGAGGATCAAATAAAAAATGTACTTTGCAAATCTTAAAGCAGTACCTAAATTCTAGCTGAGTACCAACATTTCTGAGAATCAAAAATCTGTTAAAGAATTGAAGACAAACCAATCACACTTCATACTTTAAAATGAAGTGTACAATTTTCTAAAGCTTATAGCATCAGCTTATAGAACTGTACAAGACACGTGTATTAAAAGGAGAATTCAAAGGTGTCTTATAGCTGTCCCTGTGCAATTATATCTTTCTGAATTCACCTAGTCTTCCTAATATGGGAACATTTAGCTGTGTATAAATTAAGATCCCATATCCTGGCAGAAGTAGGTAGTGCAAAGGAGAGCTGTCTTGAATACATCTTTTAAATGAAAATTCCAAGGTTATTTATAATTCTTTTAAAACCCCCACACATGGCTCAAAAATTAACCTAGTTTATGGTGTCACCTTATATCCTTATGACATTGCAAAGTATTACAGTTATGACTATTAAAATTTTATCTCCTTCTAATAATTTATCCAAAATTGAATTTTAATGTTTCATAGGATATTTGTACTCATTAAACGCCCAGTTCACCAGCATTGTTTATATTACCAGGTAAAGCCCACTCTTCTCTGCTTTTTCACCATGATTCAGGGGGTAAAAGAGATTAATGACTTCCCCAATGTCATACAACTAATTAATATATATATGTAGTAGCAATGATTCAAACCACTAGCCATATACACAAAACCTCATTTCTTTATAACCTGACAGAGACTATCATTTCATAGCATAGAAATTTAGACTCCAGGTTCCTTAGAAATGAGGCTTTGTGTATACGATTAGTGACAGATTCTATATATGATTCTATGTAGTATAGTCTAGATAAGTTCAGAGAGGCTCATCCATGGTTTAGCATATTTGCTCTTTGCATTTGGTCACAGTAACTATGGAGGAATGTATGTTTGTCATCCAGGCAGAACCACAACTAGGGAAAAAAAAAAACAAACCAGGCCTTTATTCAAGGGTATCCAAATTTAGATGGGGCTCATCACATTCATATTCACTCTTTCACCGATGAGAAAAACTTAGGCTTAGTACCTAAGTGAGTAAAATTATCACCAAATGGGAGTATTTCTTCTCCGGGTGAACTCACATCCAACATAATAGTGGCACTGAATATTTACTTGGCAGGATCACATTTGCCTGACATCACAACACCGTGATATTTCCCCAGATTCTCTGTTTCCCTAGGAACAAGTGCTTTTTGGTGTTAATCCCTGTGTAAGACTGAGTGTCCAAAAGGCTAAATTTGTCGTCCAAGGTGAAGACCTTGAACACAGTCTCAATAACGCTTGTCCCAGGCACCAGTAACCAGATATTGCCCTAGTATGCAGGGTTGTGTCCGTTGTGATTAAATCACAGATCCCTGAAGCACTAGAATATGTTTGAAGGCTTCAGTAAAGCAACAGAAGCCATCTTTCAATGGGAAATCTTGCCACTGGTTCATTAACATTATGGTAGACAGAAGAAAAGAGCACAGATCAGCTCAGAAAATAAATTATATTTTGAAAAGTGATAAGAATGAGGTGAGAAAACTGCCCAGGAGGGTGACAATGAGTTTATATTTTAAGTATAGAATTCTGCTGCTCTAACTCTTTCTAATCTGTGTCATTAGCTGAAAACAACTCCCCAGGCCTTATTTACACTTTAAAGATTTTTAAAATGGTTAACAAGAACATTTTCAAAGCAAATTCTATACCCTGAATGCTAAAGTCAACTAATTTGAATTTATTTTGCAGGCTGTTATATAAGTAGTTACATCTATGACTGCTCATGGAGAATGGAGGCATTTTTTAAAATTTCACAGGTCTCTTTCTACCTTTGGTTCTTGCCAAAATGTGGCAGCTCTGTCACCTTGGTGCCATGAGCACGATGGTGATTTGAGGGATCTGAGAACTCTTTCAGTCATGACATTTGGTCCCCGTAATCTTCATGGCCACTGAGAGAAGAAGACCAAAGCCATTTCTACTTCATTCTCTGCCAGCTGTAACACATTTTAAATGGACTGAACTTGAGCATATTAGCCACCTCTGCTACTTGAACTAGGGCTGTTTGATATCCAGTCACTCTAGGTTTACCAATAATATAATCTGTTCTATTTTAATCCTGCTTCTGAGTGGGGAGGTGATTTACTGCCATGAAATGAGTTCCTTTTGTGCCAGATTCATTCACTTTTCAATAAGCATTTATTACAGATTTTTTTGCATCTGATGCCATGCTGTAAACTGGAAATAAAAAGGCACAAGTCATAAATATTCTCTGACCTCAAAGAACTAACATTTTAATATGGATGACCTATTTATTTACTTATTCCTTCCTTCATTCATTCATATCCATTCATTCATATATACTAGAGCTTTCACAGTTTACTTGTAATCTTCTTAAAACCAGAAGCTTTTCCATTGGTTTCATTTCTGCAACAGTTAGCACGGTGTCTGGGATGAAGTGGATACCTAATATATTCATGTTGAGTGTTTTGTATAAACTTCAACCAAAGTATTTCTGTTTCACATCATCTCAGAACTACAAGTGACATCCAAGGCAGTCTGGTATACAAAGTAGTATATATGCAAATAAATATTTTGGATTAGGTTTCATGCTATTACTTCAGTTAATGTTATTTGTGATGTTATCCAAAGAGATTGAAGATATAGATATGATCTTATAGAAATATTCTCAAATAGTGTTATTTTAGTGCTTTGCATTGATTTCTTTAAAAGCATAGATTAGCTTACATGTTGACAGGACGTGAAAAGTATAATAGAGTTTGTTGGCTTTTTTAATTAAAGGATATAACAAAATCGAACCCTCCCATTTTTGTTGAGCTTCAGTTATACACCATTACTAATCCACCTATCTGAATGGACATGTGATTGCTTCTCCAAAGCAAAGTCATAATTGGGTGGATGGACAGTCATTGACTGTCAAAGCAGTTCACACATTTGCTACTTTCTTCCCACATTTAGACAGACTCTCTCCTTACACTGAACTTATCTTGTAACTCTTATCAGTAACAATTTTCTTGACACAATCATGTCTTATCTCTTCAGAGTCTTTAGTAACTAATATTTACAGGTCTAATTAAGTCAAAAAAGAAACCAGAAGGTGGTGGGTGCTTTGGAAGCAAGGAGTGTACTTTCATAAATATCCTTGAGATCAGGGATTGTTTCATTCTTGTCTTTGTAGCCCCAGTGCCTAGATAAATAGAAAACTTTTATCAAATCCTTATTCAATTGAATTCAACCTTAAACTCATCATTTTCTATTTTTTTAAAAAATTTTTCAACTTTTAACAACTTTTCCTAAAATGGTCTTTCCAATCTCATTTTATACATTATTTCCCTTTCTGCATGCTATAGTCCAGCCAAACTATTCCTTTTGGTCTTACTCAAATATTGTTCTTATCCCCTTTCCTTCCATTTTCATTTCTTGTTATTCATGCCTAGAATCCTCACCATCTTATCTTCACTTCTTAATATTTCTTGTTGCTTTTAAAATTGTTCTCCATTGAAACCTTTTTTAAGTGAAGGAATTCCTGATTCTTCAAAGTTACTTATACCCTACCTGATAAATTTATCCTATAAAAGCCTTTTAAATTTATACATACTTAATTAGTCTATAAGTTTATATTGTTTTATTTTGAAGAAAATGGAGCAGTTATTAACAAATTTATACATATACATACATACATATACATATATGTGTATATACATATTTAGATGAACATAATGGATTTGACATGAATATGGGACATTCAGCTAGACAGGAGCAATAAGTAGCATTTAACATGGGACTAAAAACATAGTATAGAGATAGTTTACATGCATTTAGACAGATAAACACCTATGTGCATCATACATTGTGGTAATTGAGTGAACCATACTGACTCCATCTCGTGACTAAGTTCTGGATCTAGCTCCACTCCTTTTCTATTTCTTTATGGGTCTATTCCAGTTATTGTCTTGTGTGAAAACTTTCTTCAAATATGAGAATTGTGAAAAAAAACTTTATTGCATTGTTTTTACCTAACCCTGTTTGATTGGAAGCTGGATCTCCTTTACCTGTTGCTTAGAAATCCTTAACAAAGCACCTCAGAAACCTAATAAGATATAAAGATTGCTATATATCAAACAATTCACATGTCTTATGCGAAAACTTAACCCGTAGTGGTCAATCAATTGCTATTTCCTTGATCCATTTATTGAAATACAGATGCTTGGAGGGGGGAAGGAGATGGGTTAACTCTTTTTTTTTTCTGATTACAGAGAATTAACACTGTTTATACTCTCTACCTCCCAACTTGGAGACACATAATCTTTCCTCCAATATGAAATCAGATTATCCAATATTGATCCTGATTTATATCTGGTTGATTGTTTTCTTTTAATGCATAAACACTTTGTTTGTCCCTCTATTCGGATACCAGTGCCAAACTGAGGAGGTCTAGTTTTAATTAGTTATGTAATTGGCATGCATTGCTTAAAAAATGATATGCTCAGAAACTAGAACCATTCTTTCCTCAGCCATTTCAAAAAATCCACATGCCACACAACACACTGTAAAGCCAAGCAGGAACAGCTTTCAAGTGGACTGCTGCTGTGAACAGCTTTAAGGTTCTGATTCCATAGTGTAGTAAACTCTCTATTTATTCAACAGTAAATTAAAGCAAAACATTGACAGAAATCAAAGTACAACATTCACAATGTTACAACTTAAAAAGTTATCACTAAAATGGCCACATAGTTTTCACCAAAGTGGTCAGGTAGTTTTAAGCACACAAAGAGGCACAAAATACATTCATTCAGTAAAAATTTAACTCATTTATCCTTAAGGAATCAAGCCCCTTATTAAACGCGAAGTACAAAGGTCAAGGTTCTCTAGCTCTAGGTCACATTGTCTTAATCTCTCAATCAAAAATTATTCTTTTTTCTCTATTGGAGATTAATTTCCAACCATCCTTGAATCAATTATCCTGAAAAGTTACAGGATAAAAGTACAAAGTCCTCCACCGCAGGCCATAGTAAATCATGATCTTCTCAGTTTGCATTAAATACCCAAGAAGAAGTCTTGTCATCTTGACTTGAGACTGGCTCTCAGCTTCCATGGTTCCTCTTCCATGGTCCCAGCTCCTGACCAAATCGACACAACTGTCACCTGGGTTCAAAGGCAGGCAGCTCCCAGTTTCTTGTCCAGGTCCCATTCCATATTGAAGCTCACGGTGTCCAAACCACTTCAAGTCCTTCACAGTTCCTATTTCTGGTAAGACAAAGCTTAGCAGAGCCAAAACAACATTCATCACAGATTTCTGGCACCATTGTCAATTCACTATCTGCCTGTGAAATCAACAGGGACCCACAAAGAAAGTCTGAGAACTCAACACAAATCATCAATACAGTCCCAGGACACCTGAATCCCTCCTCCAGGACTTCTGCAAACAGACAACCAGAAAATCCTCTTTCAGGGCATCCAATAAGGTCGAAGGGCTTCTAGACAAAGTATCACAGAGAAACAACACAGACAGAAGGGACAAACAGAGTGCCAAGATACCACAAATTTTCTCTTCCACCACAAGTGCTCCCTTCTCAGTTCTGCTCTCTCTCAGTTCTTCTCTCTTCTCCATTCTGCCACCACAAGTTCTGTTTTCAAGTCTACCCTCTCCAGCCTGGGCCTCTCCTTATATATGACCATTAGCTCCTCCCTTCCTATTATATCAGCAACCGGAGTTCACAACTCCTAGGGTGCACAAATTGTGGGATTCACAAGTTCTGAATCTTAATACTTGATACAACCATGAACTGGAACAAGGTGTCAATTAAATAGCTGAAACAAAGTGTTAACTACTTCTTTGACTACCATTACACATACACACACACACATACATATATATATATATATATATATATATATATATATATGTTTATATGCATATAATATAAATATGCATCAGGATACAAATATATATGTATGTGTGCATATAGACAGATATCAACACTTATTTATAGCCCTGAGAGAAATAGAGGCAGAGACAGATAGGCTAAGAAGTCATAGATGTAGAATTGAGAAAAATAGTAAATACCCAAGTCTCAGAGATTGCCTGTTGTAATCTTTTAATTTTAAAGATGAGAAACTGAGATCCATAAAGGATATGATTTGTGCCAAGTCACACTGGTAGTGAACACCACCAATGGAATTTGAAACGAGAATGAGTGATCTTTTCACATTATCACTTTAAAAGAGATAATTTGTGTGTTTGGAGGTATAATTTTGAGAAGGAAGATAATGAAGTTTAAAATGGACATATTGAATTTGAGATGAAAGGACCAATAAGCAGCAGATAACATGGGACTGAAAGCTTTGGAGAAAGATTGAGGCTCGATATAAAGTTCTGGGAGATATTTATCTAGAAGTGAGTATAGAACCTATGGGAACTGAAAAAAAGTGCAGAGAGTGAGGAGAAGACTCAGGATACAGTACTAGGCCATATGTGCATTTGTAGGGAGAAGAATACAGATGATGACCCTGCAAAGGTGCCCAAAAAGGTACAACTTTGGCAGGAAGAGAGTCAGAAGTGAGAATATCCATTTTGAACATGTGGTCAACAGTGCCAAATATTATAGTGAGTTTCAGAATCATAAAGATTGATTTTAAAAAGTCATCAAATTTGACAAAGAATTGGAAATCAAGGGGAATGTCTAAAGAAGTAGTGATAAATGAATGTAATGGAATACCATTGGGCTATAAGAAATGATGAGCAGACAGACCTGGAGAGAGTTATACAAACTGAGGTTGAGTGAGGTTGAGCAGAACCAGGAGAAATGTGTACACAATTACAGACACAAAGTATGTGTGACAACCAATTTTGATGCACTAGGGTCTTCTCAGCAATGTAAGGTTATAAGACAACTCCAAAAGACTCAAGATGGAAAGAGATGTCCACATCTAGAGAAAGTACTACAGAGTTTGAATGCATAATGAAACAAACTAACTGTTATCTTTCTTTTTCTTGTTTTGTTTTGTTTTCTCTTTCCCATTGTTCATTCCATTGGTTATAATCCTTCTTTACAAGCTGACTAATGTTTAATGTGAAGGTATTTGCAGATCCTATATTTGATTGCATGCTGCCATGGAGGGGGTGAAGGGTGGGAGAAAATTTGAAACTCAAGGGAGTGTGGAACTGAATCTTGTAAACTAAAAATAAACAAATAAATTAATTTTTAAAATTGGCAATATTCTGTCTATCACAATGAAAGTAAGTTCACAAAGAACAGTTTCAGATGAAAGATAATGATAAATAATCTATGGGGGGTTGAAAATTGAGTGTGATGCTAATAAAAGGTGGGTATATAAGGTAGGCAGCCTTTAAAAGGGAACAAATAGTCTCAGATCTTGAAGTAGCATTCTGTAAGGTAGGATAACATTCAACAGGAGTGACATAATAGTTGGCACAAAAATACACTAACTTTTTTGTAATGACCTGGTGATTTTATCCATTTAGAGATCTCCCAGTAAACAACACTTTCTCACAAGGAAGATCAATAACTGTTATACAACTTGTAGCAATAGAGAATTTTGCAGAGAACCAAAAGTTTAACTGATTTGCCTTTGTTTATACAAGTACAATGTGGCAGTGATGAGACTTGAAGCCAGACATTTCTGACACCAAGGCTGTTAAGTCATGTTATTCTCTTTACTATCTGCATAGTTTCATATATTATGATCAATGTTATATTACAGTTTTGTCCCTTCATCCAGAAATTCTTGAGGGAAAAGGTTGTGTTGTAATCATCTTTGTCTCCGCAATATCTATTATGAATTCTTTAAGGCAGTAGCTGCTTAAAAATAATTGATCTATCTCCAATTGATAAATAGCCAAAAGATATAAACAGGCAGATTTCAGAGAAAGAAATTAAAGATATATATAATCATTTGAAAAAACGCTCTAAATCACTATTGATTAGAGAAATGCAAAAAAAAACAAACCTGAGATACCACATCTCATCTGCCAGATTGGATAACATGACAAAAAATGAAAATTATAAATGCTGGAGAAGTTGTGGGAAAATTGCAACACTAATGCATTGCTCATGGAGTTGTGAACTGATCCAACCATTCTGGAGAGCAGTTTGGAACTATACAAAAAGGACTACAAAAATGTGCATATCCTTTGACCAGCAAGATCACTTCTAGTGTTGTATCCCAAAGAGAACATACAAGTGGGTAAAGGACCCATATATACAAAAATATTGATAGCAGCACTTTTTTTTTTTTTGTGATGGCAAAGAATTGCAAATCAAGGGGATGTCCATCAATTGGAGAATGGCTAAACAAGTTGTGGTATATTAATGTAATGGAATACTATTGTGCTATAAGAAATGCGGAGCTGACAAATTTTATAATAACCTGGAGAGACTTATATAAACTGATGTTGAGTGAAAGGAGCATCGAAGGGAGAACATCGAACACAATTATAGACACATTGTATCTGTGGTGACTAACTTTGATAGACCTGGCTCCTCTCAGCAAAGCAAGGCTATAAGTGAATTCCAAAAGACTCATGATGGAAAGGGCTATCCAAATATAGCGAAAGAATTACAGAGTGTGAATGCAGATTGAAGCAAACTACTTGCTGTCTCTCTTTTGTGTTTTGTTCATTCTTTCTTGTTGTTCACTCCATTCATTATATTCCTTCTTTACTACTTGACTAATATTTAATGTGAAGGTATTTGTATAACTTATACTGGATTACATGATGCCATGTAGGGGGGAGGGGAAGACAGAGAGGGGGAGAAAATCTAGAACTCAAAAGCTTGTGGAAATGTTGTAAACTAAAAGGAAATAAATAAATGCATTTAAAATATATTAAACATGCTTGTTTTAGATTTTATCCATCTGCTCTGGGAAAAGCATCTAAAAGCCGGAATATGGTTTCAAAATGCTATTTATTTTATTCTTACCACCCTTCTTCAGCTTTAGGTTGTATTCTTTAATTATTAGACTACTAAACTTCACCTGGTTTTATGAGTCTACAACAGTTAATCCCAAAATATAAAATGCTTTAATTATGCTTAGCTCTGAAATTTGCCAGCCTGATCCTACTGGTGAATTGGGAGCAAGTTATTGACCTTTTATGAGGACATTAACTTGAGACTTCGCAGGTAGCCATTCAGTAAATGCATTCCTCTTCTTCACCAGTAGACAAAGAATGGCCTCCATTGTTTTTCCTATATAGCTATTCAGCTGAATTGTCACACACAGATAGGACAGAAATATGGCTCATTAACCACTGTTGGTTCAGATAACTTAATTTTAGATGATACAAGCAATGAGAAATCTTGTTGGTTAAATAATTTGCAATTAGCCTATATAAAGCAATGGCAAATAGCCTGAAGGGGGAAATATCTTGAGCTGACCAGAAGGAATGAAATAGATATTCCCATTGTAACTGCTTTTTCAGTATTAAAATTTACTTCTAGACTCTGCTGTATAGCTCATATCAATAACTTCATAAGTTTTAAATAATAATATTAAGACCTATGTACAGAAAGATAAAAATAAGTTAATTCCTGTCTTGAAGGGCTTTCTTGTTTGCTTAAATGATAATTGCTCATATTTATATAGCTTTAATATTTACAAACTAGTAACAATATGGCATAGATAACAAAATACTAGATTTAAAATCAAGAGGACATGACTTCATGTATAATCTTGCCTTTTTCTTCCTTCTTTCTTTCCCCTCTCTCTCTGTCTCTCTTTCTCTCTTTCTCTCTCTCTCAAGTTTCATGACCATGGACAAGTCACTGTGAAGAAACAGCAAGAAGAAAAGTTATAAAGTGTCCCTTCAAGAAACAAACAAAAAGAACCAGACGTCATTCTCTAAAATCTATCACCTCAGTCTCAGAGTTGTGGTCTCACATTTAAAATAATTTCTACAAAGGTTTCACCTACCAAGTGCTCTTTTAAATGTGGCAAGGCCAATCACTTCCATGTAGATTCCTAAAGTTGAGCTGGGTTATGCAGGTAATTCTTTTAGGCTTCAGCTGTTGTTTCATCTTTAGTAAGCCTCCAGAAAATCCAAACATGTACTTTATCTCCTTGGCCTCTTACCTTTAAAGTTTACAGGATCATGGTCATCTCGAATAATCCTTCACCTAAAAATAAGGAGAGACTAACTCAAAGAGGCAAAGAACAGAGGCCTATATTCATGGGCCACATGTTGGCCCAAAGCATCTATCCATCCAATGTCCTAGGGAATTTCTCCATCATTCATATACAGGAAAGGGGAAATGCCTTGGCAAACTAATGTCATTTGAATGTACTGGCTCCAGAGCAACAGCAAAAAAAAAAAAAACCAAACCAAACATAACTCCTCTTTTTCCTATGCTCAAATTGATGTGGGGATTGTATAAGGCAGGGTACAGTGCACGTGATACTAAGGTTGTATGTATAGATTAATGCTGAATTTTATATGTTAATCCCATTATCTTCCTACTTCAATCCCCATAGTCCTCAACTAAGATATTGAAGGTATGAAGGTATCAGCTAGAATTGTAAATTGTCAGACATTTAAGGCACTACATCTTGGTCCAAAATATTACCCATAGGCCTTAAAACTAGCACAGCATTTTTATTTCCTGACAAAGCTATTGAACTGTACCAAAGGAACGTGCAAAGGTACCTGAATCTCCCAACCTGGAGACAACTTGTTTTTCACTAATATTTGGTGAGACCAGAAACCTTGAGTATTTTTTTTATGTGGGGGAGGGGGTAAAGACAATTTCAAAAACATATCACCATTTGGCACCCCATACTTATTTCTGTAGAACTGCAACATTATAGAGGCAGCAATAAAAAGGTTTTTTAAGCTATTTATACATATTGACTAACACCTGTGAGACATAGTTTGATGTCAGGTGATTAGTTAAAAGTTTGTCTCCCTCAGCGTGGCTAACTCATGTATGGAAACTAGGCAAGCTATTCATACCTTTAATTCAGAAATTCCACTAATGGTGATGTTCTGCAGGATATTAAAGACAAAAAATATCCTACAATAATGAATTGAATATATACCAAAATATTAATTGTAGCACTTTTTATGATGAGAAAAACAAGACAAAGCAGGGAACCACAGATCATGGGATCTGAATGAAAGAGAATATATTTACTCCATTAGATTCAATACAGAAGTGCAAACCCAAGTATAATTGAAAGCATTGTATTAAGTGATGCAAAGGGAAGAAAATAAAAGCAAAAAAGTATATGAGATGGCCTCAAAATAATGAGAAAACAAAACTGAAAGGCAGCCCAACTGAGGCAAAGTGCTCTGATTATTCTTTGTCTGAGAGAATAGACACTGAAACACACTTCTGTTAATAGAAAAGCAGAGGTCTATCCATTCAAAAATCAGCATATACTGTTAGCTGCGCTTGTTTTATCAGTTAATTTTGCCAAATTATTTTTCTATTACAAAAATATTTAATAGAAATTGAACAAGAGGATCTAAGGAAATTTTAGTAGAATCAACAAATGTCACCAAAATTTTTTTTCAGGAAAATAAAAACTATTTTATTTAAGTATTTTGTTGAGTTTAAATTTTGTTGAGGGGATATGTATCAAGACTGCTTAAGTGTTTTATTGATAGCTGCATTTAAAAGGTTTACCTATCTCCAAATGCATACCCATAGGGTCAACTAAGAGGAAGAGAAAATTTTGGAATTTGAAGTTTTCTCAAAGCCATCCTTCTAATATAAAACATTCTGAAGTGCTCAAATGTAAATATAGGCTAGAAACCATCTAATGATGGATTAATTCACACTGTCATTCAGATATTTTCCAGGTTAATCTTAATAATATGGACTGTGACTTGCCATGTAACGGGAAAACAACATGATTAAGAGTCTAAGAGAATTAAATAAATGTCAAATAGTGTTTTTCCCCAGAAAACAAGCATTACTAACATGACTAGAGGAATGAACAAAGTTAGAAAATAAGTAAAACAGCCAGCATCATCCCAATAATTGTATTCTAAGCAATGATGCATAATTGACACCCAAAGCAATTAAGTAAATGTAGTGTAAGGGTTGTATTTCTTCTCCTGACACCCAAAAAAAGAGTGAGGAGGAAGGCACAATCTCACTAATTACTCTAATTACCAGGGACTCACTAGTTCAGGTAGATAAAAAAGAAAAGTAGGTTTTCAAACCTCCTGGTTCCTCCATCAAATGAAAAGTAGAAAAGCTGCAATTATTATATTGGGTGCTGAAAGGCAGTCTTTAGCTAAGGAATTCTGACCTGATAACACTGATAATTATATTGAGAGCAAGTAAAGCCTAGACCTTCCTTAGAAAGAACTCATGAGTTTCTGTGATTCTGAGAGATTCTGTTAAGGATTTCTATTATTTTATTTGTGAAAAATATTGCTTTCATTTTAGAATTATTTGTAAAAATTAAAGTGATGACATATCTTTGTTTCTATCACTTTGAAGACACAGTCTACAAAAATCCACACCCAAAGAGGAGGGAACCTCACAAGACTATCTATTTTCTCCCCTGCCTTCAGGCAATACCTAAATGATGTCAAATAGTATTCTCTCCTGTTTTAATGATTTTTGGAGAAGGGGAAATTCAATAGAGTCCCCTGAAAGAATATACTAGAATTGAACATCCCCCGACTGTAAAAAAAAAATACAATTTTTTCATAGTACTTTTCTGAGTTTAGTAGTTAAATAGGTAAATTACTGACCAACTTTTTTTTTTTGGTAGATGATATCACTTTTGATTTCTGAGACACTACTCTCTCTCAAACTCTCTAACCACACCCTTTCTCTTTTTTCATGGATTTTCTCTCCCCCATAATCCAAGATAGGTGTCCATCATTATTCTGTCTTTGACATATACCATACACACACAGACATGGGCACATGCATGTTTGTCTGTGTGTTTTCCTCCAAACATCAATTCTAATATCTCTAGAGAGAAAGGTATGACATAGTGGTCTTGAATTCAGAAAACCTAGGTTTGTGTCCCAGATTTCACACTCACTAGGCATGGAATTCTGAATGATTTGTTTCAGGTGGTCAGTAAGCATTTATTAAGTACCTCCTATGTGCCAGGCACTGTTCTAAGAGTTGGGGGTACTAACATGGAAAAAAAATAATAACATCATCTCTACTCTTAAGGAGCTTCCAATATAATATAAGGAAGTGATATGAAAAACAAAACAAAAAAAAAACATCTATTGTATTTTATAGTTTATTAATGGACAAAAAGTAGATGTTTGAGAAATGCTGATTGCTCATCATATCCACAGAAGAGCAACTGCCATGGAGATAGAGAGGCAGAGTAAACCCGGTATTCAGCTTGGTATCAAGAAGACTGAGATTCAAGTTACTCCTTCTTAAGCAAGCCCCTTGGTCCTCTTCACTAGACTCCCTGCCCCTGCCCTCCTTGATCAACTCCCTTTCCTCTCTACACTGAAACCAGATTTTGATTCAACATTTCCCAGGTCTGTGACACTGAGACTGTTACTTAACCTCTTTGTGCCTCAAACAAGTTTCTATGATTTATCCCTTTAATCATAAAAGACGCTATGGTAGAGGAAATTCCTATGCTGATGACATCAGACACCTTCTGTGGATTTATGACAACTATCATGCAGTCAGCATATTTTGTTACTGAATATTGGAGGTTATTTGGGAAGAAGACAACATTTGTTGTTTTGGCTTTTGTTTTTTTTCTCTTAGTAAGGCTGAGTTGTTTATGAAGAGGCCTTAAGTGGGGAATGTTCAATTTCGACACATCAAAACAGCATTTGACTTTTTTGTTAAATTCATCTCAGTATATAAAAAAAATCGATTTCTCTAAGTATACAATGATATATTGGTAAAAGAAGAGAAAGTTGAAATATATGTTAGTTGAAAGATTCTGTTCTCAGTATTATTTTTGTACATTTATTCTCTGTGAGCAAAGTGGAAACTGAACTTCCCACTTGAGTAAATGATGAATAAGCTAATAAACATTCACTTTGTATACTAGATATTTATAGGCTGAAAGTAAGACAAATACTTAATCTGAAAGATGCACCATTTCAGAAGTGGTGCACTGTGTAAGACAATATCATATTATTATATCACTTCAGTTCATCCTGTCAAAACAGAATGAGAAATGATATGATACTATGGGAAAGAACACAATGCAAGAAGAGTGATAAGGGATATAGAGAGTGTGGAAGATTGTATGCTATTAAACATAAACCTAATAATCATAATGGTAAGTCATAAATCTGTAGTATCAAAAGAATGCTGAGCATGTTTGCCAATATCCAACTTTCATATTTCTCAGTATTCAAGTCCTCAAGGTATTTCATTCAAACTTTGCAAAATTCCTATTATGAGGCTGCTTCTTTTCTTCTTTCTTTCAAGTAAAAACAACAAAATAAAACATATGTATACAAAAATGATGCATGCATAAAATAGTGATGATAACAGTAATTATGATATCAGTAATAGAAATCTACATTTTTACTGTACATATAATACATAGAAAGGATCTGATATTTGGTTCATCAATCAAATGGGTTCAATCTTGATAATTGGGTTTGTCATTTTAGCATATGCAGAATTATAGGTTTTAATAAATTTATTTTTTTCCTCTTTGAAAAGTAACAGACAGCAGCATTATAATTATTTTTTTTCCTGCAAAACTACCTTGGTGATGGCACCAGAATAAAGTTACAAATTGGTTCATGATTCAGTTCAACAAAACAAATATTAATTGACTGCTAACTATGTGCCAAATTCTGCTAGTTGCTAGAGTATATAAAATGCAAGTACCTTCTATCTAAGAGCTTAGATTCTACCAGGAGAAATCAAAACGTATATGAATGAGAAAAAATACACGCACACACACACACACACACACATACATATATATGTGTATGCATATATGTGTGTATATGTATGTATATATAGATGTGTGTGTGTGTGTGTGTGTGTGTGTGTGTGTGTGTGTGTGAAATACAAAGTAATAATTTTGGAGGGGCAATAAAAATTGAAGAAGTTGGACAAAAAGAAAGATCTCTTTGGTGGGGCGGGGGGGGGGGGGGAAGCACTTAAAGGTCCTTTGAAGAAAGCTGGGATTCTATGAGTCTGAGGTAAAAAGGAAGAGTACCTGGAGGTACTCAAGTGTCCCAATGAGAATAATCTACTAAAAGGTACATAGGTAAGATATGAGAAGGTCCTACATCAGGAACAGCAAGTTACACTCTTGGGCTTGACAAGATTCAGAAATGCATGAGTGAGCAAAGCGTGTAATAAACTTGGAAATGTGTACTAGATTTAAATTTGAGGAAATCTTAAATATCTAGTAGAGTATTTACTTCCTCCTAATAGGAATAGGAAACCACTGAAACTTCTTGAGAAAAGCACTGGCTTGGTGAGAGCTATACTTAATGAATGTCTCTTTGGAATCTGTGTAGGGGGATAAATTAATGAAAGACTCCATGAAGGAGTAATGGATAACAACTGAATTATGGAAATAATCCAGAAAAGAGATGTTGAAATCTTGTATTAATGCTATGTGAGCTATATGAAGTTCCTAGTAAACTCCTCCCTCAATCCCTCCCATCTCCCAAAGGGAGAAGTTCCATCTCTTCTCATGGAAGTAAGACCTTTAAGATTTCTCACAACCCAAGCAACTAAAATCAAACTAGGAGGAGAATGAGACAGGTCCGGAGGAGACTCAGGAAAAATGACCAAATTTCTAAGGAGAAACGGAACAAATGCATGAAATTCTTTGGAGGTAGAATGAACAGGACGTAGTTACTGATTAGATGGAGGGGGGGGAAATAAAGGAAAGTAAAACAAAGATGATGAATAACTCCAAGTTTTCAGATCTGGATGATTGAAAGGATGGAGCTGCCCACAACAGAAGCAGAAAAAAGTAGAGCAATTTGAGAGGAAGATAATGATCTCTTTTTTGGACATGTTGCCCTTGAAATGTCTGTGGATGTCAAGATAGAGATTTCTTACAGGTAGTTGGAAAACTAAGATTAGAGCACATGACAGAATTGTGGTAGGGATATATACATTTACAAGTCATCTTCACAGATATGGTAATTGAAACCATAGATAGACAGATGTAGGCCAGACTATAACATCTGAGCAAGTTTAATTTCTGAGTATCCTGAAGCAATACTTGTGCAAGGCCTGCAAAGCTTAGTATAAAGTATTATGCAATTAATGGTCTCTTTTACAAATGTGCTCCTTCCAAAACCACATACCCATACCTTGTTTTTCAAACCTATTCTTTGTTCTTCTTGATACCCAACTAGTGGATTCACTGTTGAATGCACATATTCTCTCTTGTAACTAGAACCTCATACAAGACTATATCTATGATTCAGTGTTTGCTTTGGAGTAAAAACCCCACATGACATAATCTACCTATGACACACTGCCAGTGTCAGTATCCATATGATTCCCAAATCTGTTAGCTTGATAATTGCATTGCTTTCTTTGTTCCCAGTAACTTAGGTTTTTACCACTTCCATACCCCCCTCTGGCTCTTTTCTGCCTATCAGAAAAGATTTTTTTTTCTGTAAGAACTATCTAAGAGCTGAATGGTCAGCTTAGGAAACAATAGTTTTATCAGAATTTTAGACCAGCGGTTCTCAACTTGTGGGTTGTGACCCCTTTGGGGGTCAAACAACACTTTCACAGGGTTCACCTAAGACCATCGGAAAACACATATTTCCGATGGTCTTAGGAACCAAGATATCTTTCCTCTATCCATCTCCAGGCAAGTCTGCCCACAAGATGACATGCCCACATATGAGTATTAAAGGGTTGTGGCATTAGGAAGGTTGAGAACCACTGTTTTAGACTTTCAATTGGAGCTTGGATAACCATTTGGTGGGGAGTTGTCTAAGGGATTTTTATTGTACTAGATGTGGATGAGATGACCTCTGAGGTTTCTACCAGCTCTGACATTCTATGATTATCTCAAATAGCCTTCTGGCAAAATAACAATAAACAGAAAGTGGTAGGACTTTCTTCCCTGAAGTACCATAGCCTGAGTGTGATTAAGGATTAGTGTTTCAACATTACTCTATTTCTCTTTTCTTATGACTCTGACAAGTTATAATGACACACTGGAAAATTAGAAACGTTTGTGGTTTATTGGAGCTGATGATAGAGGGCAAGTTCAATTAAAAATAAACATTGTACCCTTAATCTCCTCCCTACCATACCATAAAAAAGAAAATAGCATGGACTTATAATCCTATGAGTTATAACAGCTTTAGAATACATGGTAAGAATTTCTGCATCACATCTCTATTTGTGCATGATTTCATAAAATTGTGTTATCTACCTGTATGTACATACATATGTATGCCATTAATTTCTCTATAAATAATGCTATTCATTGGGCACAGTTATACATACACACAAATACACATAGATGAATGAATAGCATTATCTATGGAGAAATTAATAACAGATTCTCCATGACTTCACTGGGGGAGAGAATTCAAACTCAACCATGACTTTGTAGATGTGTGAAAGTTACCTGAGGCTCAGAGAAATGAAATGGCTTTGTCATGATCATTTCCTGTGTACTGTGATATGCTAGATTTGAGATTAGGGCTGATTGATCTAAGTCCAGTACTTTATATACTGAGTCATGAAATTTTCATAGACACATAGATGTTTTCTAAATTATGAATATAAAGTAAAATTTAATTTTGACATAGAACTCATGGAAAGACAATCATATACATTTTTTTTTCTTATGCAGGCATGTGTAGTCACAAAAGTTCAAAATTTAAACATTCTATAGCTAAGAGCCTGCCTTCAAGACTTGACTGTCATTTTATTACCTTTGAGCAAATTTGAGAAAAATTTCTTAACCTTTTTGGGGCTCAATTTCCTCATATGTAAAATGCAGGAGCTATGACATATGACCTCTTAGGTAACTTTGAACACTAGATCTCTTATTTTAAGATTCTTCAAGGAAGGGAGAATGTATAAATTTGACTAACTTTGGTCAAATGATATTATATTCTTTTATTTTCTTGAGTATTTTTCCCCTTTTAATTCCTCTAACTGCTCCATTTTTTAAGTAAAGAATTATTTCTGTCTCTCATCGTTCTCTGGTCAGTATTCATGATCCTCTGAAGGTTTCATAAGAACATGTAAAAGTGTGACTGCTTAACTTAACAAATACTAGGTAAGACCTTTGAAATCTTCTTCAAACATGCTTGTTCTGTTCTTAAAACCTTTGAAGTATCTAAGCAATGAAGTATAAGTCTGTGAAGAACCCCAAAGATAAAATAAACCCCTGAACTTCCTATTTATTTGGCATTTTAGCATTTAATTTGCTTTTTAAATTATGCTTTGCTTGGGCTAATAGAGTGAATCTCCTTATTTATATAATCACCTGGACTATCCCACAAGTTAAAATTCTCCTCCAAGTCCCAGGACATTCACTGTATTTCCTACAATTTGCACTCAAGTTACAGAAATCCTTCATAAACACCTTGCTATCAAATTAACCCTAGAAACCAGTTTTTTTTTCTATACTAGTTATAGATTAATGCTTAGTAGCTTATTTAGAGATGTAGGAGTGCTACAAATGTTCTGCTAATATTTTCTTAACCCCTTGAAAGATGCCTGCAGGGTAAATTGCAACCTTAACATCAATAAGAGAGATGTAATAAGATGTCCCTAGAGAAGAATATGCTGATTGCTGAGGATATGAAAAGTCAATAATGACCACTTAGTGTTGGTAACCAACCAGATTATTACTGCTAATATTACAATATGACCAGAAATACTATAGTGAATTAATTATTTTATTAATTTGCTTTCCCATTTGCACAATATGTGTAGCATTTCCTTCCAGGCCGTAGATAAATGAAAAGCCGAATTTTTACTGTGTTCAAAATAATCTGAATTCCCAGAGTACAGAGTGTTTTGAAAGGAAAAGGAGGCAGTACCTTAATGTATTCATTGATAAAGGGGAATCATCTCTGAGAAAAAGAAATGATGAAAAAGAAAATAATACAACCAATGAGTTCTGATCAAGTGGTTGATATATATGTAAAATGATGTGGGAAATTCAGCTGTAAGTTATTTTTTTTTGCTAAAGGGAGAGGGGCTTGGCAAATGAAAATAAATAATAAAAAATGTTTCCAGTATTATTTCACTGAGGGGCAGAAAAACACTTTCCAGTGTACACCTTATGTTAAACTGGGTGATTTCCCAATTAGGGTGATGGTTTCTCCATGGCAGTTATTACAACGATATGAACCCTACTTATGCTGGGATTTTAGCCTTAATTCAGTTATATCTAGACATTTAATTAGGAGATGCAAGAGGTGTTTTGTCCTGACTATATCAATAGTTTTCATGGAAGGGCTATTTCATATTTCTGATGTGACCATCATGTAAAAAGGGGCCTAACTCATTTTCTCTTCAGTAAGAATGGTCAGTACCTTCAAAGAATCATCCTAATGGTGGTAATTGGAATACCTCCAAAATCAGAAGGATCACAAATGTTAGTTGTTATCGTTGTCCATTATGTATTTGGAAAGAATGTGAAGCATAAGGTAAAGTCAATAATTACGTCTCAGGGAAAACGTCCTGTAGCTAAAGCTATAGATATTCTCACTTTGACTCACTGAGTCACAGCATATATTCATATTATGTGTGTAATATGAGGGTCCAATTTTTGAAGAAAGATATTCTGTCCTCAAGATGCTTCTAAGATAATGGAAGAATGAGACAAATACAAAAAGAATTGTTAAAGTTAGAAAATGGTTAACTGAAAAGTCAATATAAAATGAGGTGAATAAGATTCCAGGAAGGAGATCTCATTTTGGGGAAGGAAATTTTAATTCCATTCATTTCATGAATATTTATTAAGTATCACTATAAGTGAAAACTTAGAATATTTTCCTAGTTATTCTTCCTGCCTCTAATTTTTACCCACTCCAACTCATCTACACAGCTTCCAAATAGGTATTCTTAAAACATAGGTCTAAGTAATTCATCCCTTTGCTCAAAACACTTCAGAGGTTCCATATTGTTTCTATGGGAAAAAAAGTGTCTTTTTCTTCTGAAAGTGATTCCATATCACAATTCCTTGCCAAATTGGCTGCCTTGCTATTAGGCATCTCTTGCTACCTCCAAGTTGTTTTTTGTTTTTTTTTCACAGATTTTCCCTTAGGCCTAGAATGTACTCTCTCCTCACTTTAACCCCTTAGAATGTCTACATTCCTTTAAGACTCAGCTCAAGTGTCACCTGCTACATGAAGCTAATTCCTTCAGTTAGTGTTCACACACACACAGAAATTTTGAAAAATTACTTAGAATACAGGTAGAAGTCAGTTAATGAGTGAATAACCATTTAATAATTCCTACTGTGAGACAGGGATGGTGCCAAACACTGAGAATGCAAAGAGAATCCCTCATAGAGATCACAAATCAAAAGGGGGGACAACATGCAAACTCATATGCTATAAATAGTCACATTTATAATACGTATGCATGTGCTCATTGTATACATGCACATAAATAGTACTTATATTATATGTGTGTATTAAGTGTACATGGTATATATGTAAATGTATATTTATATAATAAATAGAAAATAACAGTGGGAAGATATTAATAATTATTTGTGTTCTGATTTGAACCCAGATGCTCTGACTTCTCTTTCACTTGGAGCCATATAGCGCTGCAGAGATAATTTTATTGTTGACAGGGGAAAAGAGCTTAGGGGGAAAATTGTGGCCTCATGGAGAATCTTGGTGTGGTTGAAAACACTTTGAAATGATAAAATCTTATAGGAAATGTAAGTAATGATAATAGTTAGAATTCCTATGGTAATTTATTGTTTGCCAAGAGGCTTGCATATGT
>CM053583.1:138686813-138709772 GCA_028627135.1 Pseudochirops cupreus
ACACTCACATGCATATGTATATGTGTGTGTATATATATACATATGTACATATATATATATTTATATATAGGAGGGTATTTATGTGTATGAATACATATGGGAGTGTGTGTATATATGTGTACAGGTACACATGGACAGAGGGAACAGGATTGATGGAATAGGCAGGGATGATATATAAAAGGTGAAATTGAGATGTGAGAGAGGAATATAACGAGAGGAGATGGGGAGAGACAGAATGGGGTAAGTTATCTTATATAAAAGAGGCAAGGGATAAGTACTCCAATGGAGCGGAAAAACAGGAAGGCAAAAGGGAATGGATCAACATTACTCCCATTGAATTTGGCTTAGGGAAGGAATGACATACACTCTCAAATGGGTATCTTGCCCTACAGGAGAGTAGGGGGGAAGGGGATGAGACAGGGGAGGTTGGAGAGGAGGGCAGGTTGGGGGTGAGGGTAGTTAGAAGCACACACTTTTGTAAAGGGACTGGGACATAGTAGAGAATAGAACAAGTGGAGGGATAGGATGGAGGATAATATAGTCAGTCTTTCATAATATATCCATTATGGAAATGTTTTGTGTAACTACACATGTACAATCTATATTGAATTGCCTATCTTCCCAGTGAGGGTGTGAGACAAGGGAGGAAGGGAAAGAATCTGGAATTTAAAGTTTTAAAATCAAATGTTTTAAAAAATTTTTCTTCTTCTTCTTCTTCTCCTTCTTCTTCTTCTTCTTCTTCTTCTTCTTCTTCTTCTTCTTCTTGTTATTATTATTATTACTACTATTTACATGCAACTTGGAAATAAAATATACAGACACCAGGTTATGGAGATCCATCTTGCCCTACCAGAAAGGCAGAGGGCAATCAGGGAGGATGTAGGAGAGAGCAGATTGGGGGAGGCGATATTTAGTGGGATTGCTATGGTGATGGGTAGGGGAAAAATGGGGAGAAAAGTTGTACTAAAAATCTTGTGGAAATGAATGGTGTAAACTAAAAATAAATGCAAAAGTGAACATGGAAAAATATTGTGGACCCCCTTTTGTGAACAGGGAATGCATGAAGTTATATCAAAAGGAACTACAAAAGAGTGATCTGATAGGTGAGAGGAAAACCTAAAGGAAAGCAACAGCGTTGTAAAAGCCTAGCAAGAGGAAGGGTGTATGCAGGAAAAAGGGTTGGTTATTAGTGTCAAAAGCTAGGGAAAGATCAAAAACGATGAGGACATAGAAAAAATCATTAGAGTTAGAAATTAAGATATCGTTGGCAACCTTCAACAAAATAGTTTCAGTTCAGACTATGGACATGGTGGGAATTAATGAACTAGTTTATGTCCTTCAAAATATTCACAATAAGCAAAATAAAGGTCTGAAACATCCCAGAGGTCTATATTAGGCATCAGTTTTCTAAAGTAGACAATGAAAGTTCTATATAGAGTCTTTTGATTATTATGCATATTCAGATATATAAAGAAGCCCAGTTTTCACCTTAGATGCATTGGGGGGTTAATTAGATTTCCAGTAAGCACTTCTTTCTTAATTCCTCCTCAGTGCATAACATTTCCATGCAACCACTGGGAAGTAGTCGGCAGCTATAAACCTGAATCATGACAACACCCCATAGCAACATCAGTAGCCTCCTTATTTAAGACTAAGGTTATTGGTGAGAGATATCTTACCTTCAACACTCATTAAATGGTCACCTGTGACATAAATGAAACATTTGCTTTATGGATATGTATATTAGGGTGTCTGATTACTTTGGGTGGAGGTGGGGAAAATGGAAGAAAAAAACATACTATTTCACAAACTGTTTTGTGACTGGTCCCTAAGGGGTGAGCGTTCCTATTAACCTTTTTTTAATCGCATTTCTTAGCCTATGAAATGTTTTGTCACTCATAGTGTATTTTTTTTCCCTCCTTTAATTTACAAACTTTTGAGACCAAAGGAAAGTTTATTAGGTCAAGCATACCAATAATTATCTCTTTCTGAATATACTTCCAGATGGATTTCCTAGGCTTATTTCAAACTACATGTAGCTCCATAAAATGTGTACTAATTTCTATAAAACTGGGAAAATACTAAGTCCTGTCTTACGAGATTGCTATGAAAATCAAATGAGATCATACATGAAAAGAGCTTTGACATCCTTCAAGAGGCCCTATTTGTGCTATTGTTGTTGTTGATTTTATTGTCGTGGTTGTTATTATTGTAATTATTATTATTATGACATGGCTCAGCCTTCAAGATTATTTCTTTTTAATTTGTCTGCTGCTAATAAATAGTCTTTGCCAACTTCAATGATTTGTAATTTAATTTATATTCGTCAGTTGAATTCACACTTCCCTCATCAAAGACAGATTGCAATTCTTTTTATGACCTAGGGAATGATTTTTTAGAATTGTTAGGGCAAATAGATAGGTGGGCAGGTAGATAGATAGAGAGATAGATAGAGAGATAGAGAGATAGAGAGATTGATAGAGAGATTGATAGAGAGATTGATAGATAGATAGAGAGATAAAGAGATAGAGAGATTGATAGAGAGATAGAGAGATTGATAGAGAGATAGAGAGATAGAGAGATTGATAGAGAGATAGAGAGATAGAGAGATAGAGAAATAGAGAGATTGATACAGAGATAGATAGAGAGATAGAGAGATTGATAGAGAGATAGATAGAGAGATAGATAGAGAGATAGAGAGATAGACGAATAAATCCATACAAGATCCTCACACTGTGGCAAGCCTGGTATTGAGCTCATTTTAACTGCTCACATAGCACTGTAGTGAGTCCTGGGCACACAAAGAAAGACAAAGGATAGTCAGTGCTCTCTAGATACTTTCAATGTAATGCTGAGATAACAGAACCAACTAATTACAGTCTATATACATATAGGAGAAACTGGAGAAACCAACAAAGGGAAGGGCCTGACATTAAGGTGGATAGCAAAGTGTCTCTTATACAAGAAAGCTGGACTTTACTTAAGATTTGAAGGAAACGAGAGAAGTTTGGAGACAGAGGTAAGAAAGGAAGGATTTCCAGTCAAGTGAAGCAGTTAGTTTTAAAACAAAAGCAAAACCAAACAAACAAGAAAACAGACAAAACAAAAACCACAAGAGTCAGGAAATGGGGCATCTTGTGCAAGGAAGGTCAAGGAGACTGGTATCACTGGATCGGGGAGCACATGGATGAGAGATGCATGTAGCAGGAGCAGAAGAGAGGATTTGCAAAAAGATGGAAAAAAAATAGAAAGGGGCTGGCTTATGAAACGCTTTAAAAGCTAAATGGCAAATTTTTGTATTTGATCTCAGAAGATGTAAGGAGGCCTTGAAGTAGATGCAGTATAGGAGCAGCATGGCTGAAGATACTCTTGAGGAAAATCAACTTAATAACTGAGTGGCAAATGGAAAAGAGTGGGGAGGGTCTGGTGGTAGACAGATGAATCTAAAGGGTATAGCAACAATCCATTCTTGAGGAGGTAAGAGACTACACCAAGGTAGTGTCAGTTTAAGAAGAAAGAAGAGGGAATATATAAGAATTTTTTACAAAAGTATAAATGACAGCACTTGTCAAGTGATTGGATATGGGAGCCTGAGAGCCAGTGCGGAGTGTGATACTTATGTTGTAAACCTGGGTGACTAAGGGGATAAAGGAATTTCCACAGTAACAGCTAAGTTACTTAGATGGAAGGGCTCAGGGAAAAGAGAATTAGTTCGTATTCAGACATGTTGAATTTAACATTTCTACAAAACACCATGTTTGCAACATCCAAAAAGCAGTTAGAAATTTGAGATTAGAGATAAAGAGAGAAGTTAGCTCTATAAAAATAAATCTAAGAATCATCTGTAGTGTTAGGAATGAGATTTGAATCTGGATTTGTCCTGATTACAATCCCAGTACTCTATGCTCTCTGGAAGGCAGTACAGATTGGAAGAATAAACCTTTGAATTTCATGAGTTCTAGTATATTTATTACTATATTAATAAAATGTGAATTTGTCCATTTTAAGTATCACTCATGCTATAGCTTTTTGACCTGTGTAAATGAGATACCTTAAGATACACTAAATACAGCTGACTAAGAACTATTGTAAACTTATTAAAACACACACACACACACACACACACACACACACAAATACACACTAAGAAGCAAGTCAAGTATTTAAAAGTCCAGTTGTCATAATTAAAAGTCTGATTTTTCTGTTACACTAAGTGCTGATTTTGCTAGGCTATTATTTGAAACCAAATGCTGATGCAAGATTACATTGGTCAAGTACTTTTTATTCAGTATATTTATTCCCCTCCCCAAAGAATTGGTATGTCATTATAAACAGCTTAGGGAATAGAATGAATCTAGACCTTCTGTCAAACAATGTCAGGTCCAAATGTTGCATTTCCAATTTGAACTAAGTTGTTCCTCTATTTTATTGATCTTGTATAAAATGACACTGGTTTGTTCTTATAATAACCCTGAACTCAATTTAAACATTCTTAGAAAGTTTTTAGTATGAAACTGTGAACAGATAACTTATTTTTGTAGCACATCAACATTATATATCTTGAAATCTTTCCTTGTTATTCTTGGTATTTCTTAATAAGGAAGTAGGTAATGAAAGAATAATTCGATTAAAGTAAGCATTTCATAGGTAATTTAGAGTTTAAATTAGCTGAGAAGTTTAAATCTTTAAAAAATAATTGGATACTTTATATCAAAGAAATATTTTGTTATGAGATCTCTAAAGATTTAATATGAACTATACCTCCCACTGCCTTGCCAGAGAACACAAATTTTGGTTATTGAAGGGCTATGTCCACAGCTTTCTCTGGGGTATTTGAATGCCCCAGAAACCCAAGGTGTCCAAAGACACTCAGTCAATATTGCTGCTGGGCAACCCAGGAGCTACAATTAACTGAGTAGAAGTTTTCTATGGAGCTAATCCCAGTTCCTGTTTCATATACCCAAAATGGTGTCTCCTTACAGCTGGCTCTGGACTGGGACCTGATTCTGGTGCTTGTGAAATTTTCTTCCCATAAGAAAACAGAAGAAATAAAGCAACAGAGACAATGGAATGATGAATATATTGTATACATGCTTCTAATGTAATAGTACATTAAATAGTTACAAATATTACAAGGAAAACAACATATAGACCAACATCAGTGTAGTGGCTATAAATCAGTAACACTACCAGGGTAACAATCTTCTATGAGAAGAGCTCTCCACAGAATAGACACAGACACAGACACACAGAGACAGACACTCACAAAAACACACGAAGTACCTTATTTGAGGTAGTATACACTTAATTTTGAAAGACACAAATATCTTGGACACATTAACTAACCTCAAATAACCTCTGAGATAGTACCTATTGAAACATGAAAAGTAATGTATATTTGATTTCACTGGCACAGAGGAACCTCCAGATAAAGAAAGTTCCTCTGTCAATGCCAGTCTGGAAAGTTTTCTACAACGTTAAGATTATGATTTGCTCAGTGTCAGACAACCAATACGTGCTGAAAGTTACACTTGAATTAAGATTTTCCTGGCTTTAAGACCAGCACTCTGTCTGACACATTTATCTGTCTGTCTGTCTGTCTGTCTATCTATCTATCTGTCTATCTACCTATCTACCTATCTGTCTAAAGTATACATTTCATTATGATGTCCCTTCCTAAATGTTCCACCATATTTTGTAACTTCTATACCTTAATGTGGAAAAAAGATCAGGGATAGATGTTACGATAAAAATTATATTTATTATATAGATCTAATAGAAAGTTTCACCCTTGTATTGGCTCACAACACATCCAACTGTATTTGGTATATAAAAAATAAGTGACGATCTATATATAGTGTATAATATGCTTATATATATAATTATTGGTTTTATATATATGTATATATATATATACACACATACATACATACACACAGATGAACATAGATGTAGATTCTGTTCTTGGATCACAGAAATCAGAAGGATTAATTAACAAAAAGTAAGATAAACTTCATTCAGATAGGCAAATTCAAGCAACTTAACTTGAAATACAAGTACAGAAAATAAAGTAGCTTTATTATAGGCAAAAATGTATCTGAAATTGTCTTTTAAGTAATTTAGTCAGTAAATTATTTAAAAGAAAATTTCAAATACATAATGTCTTTAAGAAGAAAACATTCACGTAAGCACTGTGTTGGACTTGAGGAGAAGCAATGTGAGGAAATTGTTCTTTTCTTGGGCTAAACTGACCTGTTACCAAAAAATTTCAGGGGCTAAGGGAATTTCCTTTTATGAACTAAACAGCATATTTGGACTTGAGAAGAATACATGGGAAATACAGTTCAAAATAACTGAAACCTGTTCTTTGCTCAGTTCTCTGAAGACTGTATGAAAGTACAGTCAAGGGAGTTGGTATTTGGATGTGGGGGAAGAGCTATAGGAATTGGCAGAGGCTGCCAACAAGTGATAGAGCACGGACAAGGAAGTATTGTAGCCCTTTCTCAGCCAAAATCAGAAATCATTTAGAGAGGTAGCTAAATTTTGTAAAATTAGTCAGCAAATTTTAGTAAAACTTGGCCTACGGCATCATAGCAAGTAGAATGAAACAACTACATGGAGAAAGCAGATGTGGGGAGCATAGCGAACTTTGAGAATTCTAACTATAGTATTACAGACCATAACGTCTATGTAAAAGAGATAAATTATATTTTGAGGTGGACAAAATGTAGGGGAAATGATACATGTAAATAATAATGGAGATGTTTGAAAGCTAGAAAGGCCTTAATAAGTAAATGTAAATGGTTTTATTCTAAACATTACATCTGTTTATTTGTTATTAAATTTATGCTATGTTTTCATAATAAATATTTCTTTTGAACACAAAATGAGCCCCAAGTGATTTCTCTATTACCAACAATGAATGAAGAAAATGCCTGGATTGTGGAGGATACTGTTTTTCTCAAAGTTCTTCAGTTTGTGACAAACAGTTTAAATAACTTATTTCTGGAGTTCTTAATTTATATAATGTGTGGGAGGGAGTAAATACAATACAAACTCTACAATTTTGTCATGAATTAGATTTGTTCTAGTGCTTCCCAGGCTTTAAAGTTTGAATGTTGCAAAGTCTGCTGTACCTTTTGCACGTTCAAACCAGTATTATCTTCCTATGTGAAAATCCACTTGTGAACAATTTTATATGTTCACCTATTAATGTGAAGATCAGCATAGAATAGGATAAATCTAAGGTGTGGTATTATATTTTTACCAGTTAATAGTTTTGGAGCTTCTGATTCTTCATCAATAAAACAAAGAACTGAAACAGGAAAATCACAGATTGAGAGATGGAAAGGTCCTTAGGAGTCAATTAGTCCAACCCTCTTCTTTTATAGATGAAGAAACTGAAAAAAAAAAAAGAGGTGAAATGAGTTGCCTAAGATTGAATAGAATTGGGATTCAAATCCATGTCTTTTGGTTCCAAATTCATTCCCCATTTTATGTTCTTGCAGTACATCACCTCCAGAATGAGTACTTTTTTTTTTATCTATACTGTAGTCCAGATTAAAAAGTTATACAAGAAATCCCCAATGAGAAACTGTATATATGGATGAACTAAAAATGCTTAGTAGGATATGCTTTAATTTGAAGAAAACCTACATATGAATATATATATAATGTGTGTGTGTGTGTGTGTGTGTGTATACACACACACACAATGGCACCGAGTGATAAATGAGAATATAGGAAATGTAATAAACACAGTAAAAGTACTAGCAGGAACATTTCTATTTCTCATATTGTTGTTTACTCATGAATTCCACCTTTGCAAATGATAATACAGCGTAAGAAAAATGTATTTATTTACAATTTCATAATTTTTTTTCATTTTATATCAGATTTTTTGGGATTTGTGAGGAGTATTAGTATATTTTTCACAACTAGTATAATAAATAGGATACTAAGTCATGCAATGCTAAAATCAAAAGCATAGGTTGTTGTTATGATTCCTTTTATCCTTTTCTTTTTCTTACATCACTCTATTTAATGAGCTTGTATACTAATTTCAAGACTTTGGGCAATTTGCTTGATTTCAATATGTAAAGAAGATTGATTTCTCTGGTTTCTTTAGCTCTGTCACTATAATGAAGTGACTCAAGTATTTTGCATAGTCTACCACATATGCTGCCTGTCTCTTTTCTCTCTTTGTAAGTGTTTTCCTGGTGGCATTTAACATTTCTTGCCAAAATGGTTCAAAACGTTTGATTTTCTTTTTTTGGTTAATTCTATCAAATTATTTCACACTATGTTTATTTAATTCTCTTTTGCTAGGTGCAAACAAATTTTCTTACTGTGCTATTGCTATCTGTTCTAAATGTCACTGTAATTTTAAAATTGCATCTATATTTAAAATTAGTGATAAGGATCAGACATATAAATCCAGTGATATTTTTAAAACAGTATTGAATTATTGGCAGCCACATCATCATATGTATTATGTGAATATTACCTGTGAAGGAAAAATAATGTCATTGACCCGAAAAGTAAACTGCGAAACAGATCATAACTAGGAGGATAGTGGCATGGATAGAAGTGACTGTCACTTCCCAGGGGAAAAAAAAATATATTTATATACATATACATACACACACATATACACATATATAAATATGTGTGTATGTATATACATGCTATATATGCATGCATGTATAAAAGATGTACACACATATAAATAAGATATACAAATACACATGTGTACATATATGTATATATGTGTGTTTATACATACATACACATACACATACACACATATACATTCACATGCACACACACATATACATATATACACATACACACATACATATCTATCCTTTGTGCTTGAAAAAGTTGATTGGGTAAGGTAGTAGACCTTGGGAGAGGGGCTTCATATTGCTTAGATTCTCTAGAAATCAGTCTTGGGGGGTGAGAAGTCAACATGGCAGCATAGAAGCAGGAGAAGTCTGGGAGCTCCCCCCATAACCACCTCAAATACCTATAAAACATGACTCTAAACAAATTTTAGACACCCAGAGCTCATAAAATGACAGAAAAACAAACCTCTCACTGAAGGCAGCCCAGCAGACAGAGGGGAAGCTTCCATTGAAGTATGTTGGGAGCCAAGACCAGCCCTGCATGAACTCAGGGCTGCAGCCCTAGGGTGGTCAGGACAAGCCACAGCTGGATATTTGATGAGAGCAAATCACTGGCAGCTGTGGCAGTTTTAGGAATTACCAACCCATAAGAAACAAGGACAAAGTGAAAGGTCAGTGGAACTCAGCTAAATTTGGGGGAAAGGAGTGGGTCCAAGAACAAGAAAGGAGTGGAAGTGGTAGCCCTGCAGCTGCCTCTACATTGCTGCTTCAGAGCTCCCGGCCTGCAGATTGCAGAGGAGCCAATTGATTACTCAGAGGCTAAGTGCTCTTGCCTTAACCTGTCTGGATCAGGATACTAGTCCTGGGCGAGGGGGGGGGGTCCTGAAGTGTGTGACCAGTGAGCCAAAGCTGGTGGGGGCTGCAGAGACAGCTGCCCCCTAATAGCCCTGGTAACTGTCAAAACCCCAATGATTTGGGACAAAGCTCTCCCCTCTGAAAGCAGAGTTGTACTGAACCCAAAAGTCAAGTAATTGACTGTCAACATGAGCAGGCAAAGGGAGAAAAGCAAGCACAGCCATCCAACTTTAAACTCCTTTTTTTGGGGACAAAAAGGAACAAACCATGGAACAGGAAGAAGACAACTGGGTACAGCCATAGAGGAGTTTAAAAAGGATTTTGAAAACCAAATAACAGAAGTGGAGGAAAAATTGGGAAGAGAAATGAGAATGATGCAAGAAAATCATGAAAAGAGAGTCAACAACATGACTGAAGAAAATCACATCTTAAAACATAGATTAACTCAAATGGCAAGAGAGGCCCAAAAGGCCAATGAGGAGAAGAATGCCTTAAAAAGCCAAATTTGCCAGATGGAAAAAGAATCTCAAAAACTTGTTGAAGAGAATAATTGCTTCAGAATTAGAGTGGAGCAAATGAAAGCAAATGACCTTATGAAATATCAAGATAATATTAAACAGATACAAACAAATGAAAAAATAGAAGGCAATGTGAAATACACGCTGGAAAAACTCATCAATCTGAAAAATAGATCCAGGAGAGACAATTTAAAAATTATTGGACTACCGGAAAGCTATAATCAAAAAAAGAACCCAGACATAATCCTTCAAGAAATTCTCAAGGAAAATTGACCCAATATTTTAGAACCAGAGGGAAAAATAGAAATTGGAAGAATTCACCAATCACCTCTTGAAAAAGACCCCAAAAAGAAAAATCCTAATAATATTATAGCCAGGTTCCAGAGTTCCCAGATGAAGGAGAAAATATTACAAGCTGCCAAGAAGAAACAATTTGAATGCTGTGGAAACACAATCAGGATAACCCAGGATCTAGCAGCTTCTACATTAAGAGATCAAAAGGCCTTGAATATGATATTGTGGAGATCAAGGGAGACAGAATTAAAACCAACAATTACCTACCCAGCAAAACTGAGTAATGTTCCAGGGGAAATATGGTCATTTGATAAGATGGAGGACTTTCAAGCATTCTTGCTGAAAAAAACAGAACTGAAAAGAAAATTTGACATTCTCATACAAGAAGTATGCGAAGGTAAACATGGAAAAGAAATCATAAGGAACTTATGAAAGTTGAATTATTTACATGCCAACATGGAAAAACAATAATCGTAACTTATGAAACTTTTCTCAGTATGAGGAGAGGTGAAGGGACTATAGATGTGTGTGTATATACATATACATATATATATATATATATTTATGTACATATGTATATATATACACACACATGTACGTATATGTATATGTATGTATGTATACATACACAGATGTCTTTTTAGGAAGGTATATATATGCAAATGAATACATATGTGATTTTATGTATATATGTGTACATAAAGAGAGGGCACAGGAGCAATTGAATAGGAAGGGATGATATTTTAAAAGGAGATATTGGGAGGTGGGAGAAAAATAGAATGAGGGGAGACAGGGAGAGCCAGAATGGGGCTAATCATCTCATATGGAAGAGTAAAGGGATAACTGTTACAATGGAAGGGAAGAACAGGAAGGCAAAAGAGAATGGATCAACATTATTCTCATTAAATTTGGCTTAGGGAAGGAATGACATACACTCTCAATTGGGTATCTTGCCCTATAAGAGAGTAGGGGGAAGGGTATGAGAAGGGGGAAGATGGAGGGGAGAGCAAGTTGGGGGGGAGAGTGGTTAGAAGCACACACTTCTATAAAGGGACAGGGACAAAGTGGAGAACAGAACAAGCAGGGGCAGGATAGGAAGAAGGAAAATATAGTCAGTCTCTCACAATATGTCCATCCTGGAGGTGTTCTGCATAACTATACATGTATGCCCTGTATTGAATTGCTTGTTTTAACAATGCATGACAAGGGAGGAAGGGAAAGAATCTAGAATTTAAAGTTCTAAAATCTAAAATCTAATGCTATATATATATGTATGTATATATATATATATATGTGTGTGTGTGTGTGTATGTTTGTGTGTGTGTATTTACATATGTATGTATGCATCTATGTATATATGCATATATATGTGTATATGTATGTATTATTATTGTTTTGTTGTTATCCTTATTATTATTATTTAAATGCAACTGGGTAATAAGATTTACAGAAACTGGGGTAGGGAGATCCATCTTGCCGTACTGGAAAGTCAGAGGTATGAGAGGGGAGGCATAGGAAAGAGCAGATTGGGGGAGGGGTTATACAGTGGAATGGCTGTTTTGGGGTGGTAGATAGGGATAAGATAGGGAGAAAATTTGTAAGTCAAAATCTTGTGGAAATGTATGATGTAAACTAAAAAAACAAAAGTTAATAAAAAATAAAAAAGAAAGAAAAATCTCAGTGGGTAACAACAGATTTTCAAGAAAGTAAACTTAGAAAATTAGGTGGCTACTAAGATTAGTTTTCATATTTCTAAAGAAATTGCTGCATTCTGAGAAGTCTTTTACTTTAGTTGACTTCAATAAAGTGTTTCCTGATTATAATTTTTGAATTATGTCCTAAGAAGAAAAAGTGTTTTTGAGAAATACTTTAATCATCACTTTTGCCTTTACTTGGAAAGTGAGGTGCTAAAAACCTATCTGTGGCCTGAAGAAGTTTAGCCTATTTAAATTTTCGCCCCTACCTACTGCCAAGTTGTATATGTCTATATTATGAACTATTTACTATGTTTTGCAAATAGCCTTTGCGCCTGTCCCCTATATTTTTTTTGCCTTTGTTTTTGTATATTCTGCAAAGTAGTGGAAAAATGAATGAATCTGGAGTCACAGGAATGATTTCAAATGTTGACTCTGACACATTATTGGTATGACCATTGGATAGTTACATATAGGATCTATTTCTCATCCATAAAATAATAACGTTTGACAAGGTGTCCATTGTAATGGTAATGGCAATTTGAAGATCTTCCTTGGCCCTTAACAGGTCAAATGTAATCACATGGAGACCACGGAGGGAGGAAGTTGCTTGAAGGGTAGAACAAGAAAGGTGGAGCAGGGAGGAGCAGGCGAGAGAGCCAGAACCATTGGGGAATGGCAGCATGCAAGCAGAGCAGCTAGGGTGAGAGAGGGACATTTTTCCTTAAGGAAGGCTGTTTTGTTTTGAAGGCCTTACCAGTAGAATGTTTGAGAATGTTGGTGTACACTGCATTGGTTATGTGTACCAAATTCTTAGTTGGTATGATGGATTTGGCTTTCTGGTATTTGAATAAATGTTTTGGTTCTGTCTTCCATTTGGAGAATCTGTTACATTTTGTGATTCACAACTACACCAGTATATTCATAGCCACTGTGGATGCTGTGAATATCAAATTGCTGTGATAACCTCTAAGGCCCCTTCCATCTCAAGACCCATTATCCTACTATGCTCATAAAGGTTACTGCTTAAAAGACATGAAAGAAAACAATTTATAAATCAGACATGGTATAAAAAAAGACATTTATTTGATGTCTACTTTCTGTTAAATCTTACTCCTACCCATTCACTGATCATGACTAATGGTAACTGTAGAGACTGAATTTTATTTTAGCTGTTTGGAAATTAGAATTGTAAATCACATTAGTTTTAACCTAGTAGTTTTGAATATTTCACTAATAATCAAATCTCCTGTTTTCTATAAACAAGAACGTAATGCTAAGACCACATAGTTGTAAACCAAAAATGCTTCTTTGTAAAGAGGCAGTAATGATTTTGGTGAGCCATTATGCTCCTATATGGTGGCAAATGTCACCTTTTTTCTTTGTTAAGTTTAATTATCATTTTACATATTAATTACTTGCTATTTGCATACAATTAATTTATATTTCATAACTTAAGCTTTAAAAATACTTATTCTTTACAAGTTTATATTAATATATTTTAAATTTGACATTCTCCCCATATGCCAATATGAGGTTCATGTGGGAGCTCCTTCAACTAGTAGACAATAATCCATATATAATCTAGAGCAAGCCAGAGGGAGCTGCCCAAGGCATATTTTCCTTAGTCCCTTAGCTTGTTGGTAGTACAAGTGATATTGAAGCAAGGTCTTCCTGACTACAAGTCTAGCAATCGATTTACTATAGTATGTTGACTGTTAGATATATAGACAGACAGATAGATAGATAGATAGATAGATAGATAGATAGATAGACAGATAAATCAATTGATCGATAGGTACAAAGATAGATAGATAGATAGATAAATAGATATTCATATGTTAGGGGCGGAGAAATAGAATATTACAATTGCCTATGATTGCCTGCTTGCTTAGTGCTTTACCTTATAAGGCTTAGAATGTAATAGAAGAAGTTGATTGGTTGAGGAGGTTTATAAAAGTAATGGGCAAGGAAGCGCTCGCTCTCTTGTTCTGGTTCCTCTTTTGCGTTCCTGACTCTGCTTGAGGATATGAATGACTTAATAAACTACTCCTATAATCCTCTGGCGAACTGTCTGGTTTTGTGCTCCGTAAGGAGGCCGGTGACGACCGAAGTACCCGGAATGGGTAAGTAGAGGGCGGGGGTCCGAAGAGGCGGGGAGAGCCCGGGACATTCATACATATGCATAAAGATATCCATATAGAGAGATAATAGCCAGCATTTATAATGTGCCAATTGTACTATGCAAAACACCTTACAAATCTTATTTCATTTGATACTCCTGACAACCCTAGAAGGTAAGTGCTATTTTTACCCCCATTTAATGGTATTGGAAACTGAGGCAAAAGGGGATTAAGTGATTTATCTTAGGTTTTATAGGTAATTTATGACTGAAAGAAGATTTGAAGTCAGATTTGATTCCCTGGCCTCTCCCTAGAACAGATATATAGAAAAGGAAGAGACAGAGACAGGGAGATAGAGACAGAAAAAGAGAAAGATCTCAGTATAAAATCATTAATATGATCATTGGTCTATGGGTTCCATTATCCTTCCCTAGTTGCCTATGCCTCTTCTTTATTGCTAATACTCACTCTAATTGCGATGAAAATTAGTTTATCTTTATCCGGAGACAAAAATCATTATAAAAGCACCCAAAGTGCAAATAGTACAAATCTTAATGAAGAATTAAAGACAAGAGGGAACTCATAAGAATAAGTGCTTCCAGTTTCCCACCCAGCTTGAGGCAGGGTTGAGAGAGGACATAGACAGAAGGCAAATTCACAGGGTTATGGTAGTTAAAACAGACAGAAAACTAGCCCATGCAGATCTTTCCTAAAGTAGATCAGTTATCTAGTCAAGGCTCCAACCATTCATGGTTGTATTCAGTTTTGGGGAGCATCATCTTTTCACTTGCAATCAACTGTCCTTAGGCACTAGCCCTTCTGACCCTATACTTACTTCTTCCACCTCTCCTGGGCTTCCTCCTGTCCTCATTCCTTAAGACTTTGTTTGCTTCACTTCCCATAATCTTTCAGTCTCTCTTCCAGCAGAGAAAACTATACTTTGCATTCTTGTCAGATTCCTTGCAGAGAAGGGAAGAGAGAGATAAAGAGACAGAGACAGCAAGATATAGAGAGATCTAAAGACAGAGTGAGATGAAGAGGCATAGAGAGGCAGAAAGACATGCAGACAGAGAGACAGAGACAGACAGACACTAAGAAAGAAACATAAAGACAGCCAGAGACAGAAGCCGTGAAAGACAAAGACAGATTGCTTCAGAGAGAGACACAGATAGACACTGAGAGGGTAGCGGCCGTTAAAGAAAGAGAAAGGAGAATGGACAAGGAATGGAAGAAGGGAAAGAAGGGGTGGGGTGCTCATGAACCTAACTGGACAACAGGGAACCAATATATATTTGATAAAGTTCAACATATAAAAGGACTTCCTCACATCTCCACAGCAATATTAGAATTTGAATTATTGATTCCAAAATAGAAACCATTTTAAATTTTAAAATGATCTTTTTTATTATTGTTTGTAGTAACTTCAAATACTGTAACTATGTATATTTTTAGGGGGGGGTGAGGATAGAGAATCTGAATAACTTACATATTAGAATATCTTTTAGAGATACTGTGACTATTTTTTTTCTGTTGATTATGAGTCAACTTTACAAAAATACTTGCATTTCTTCCCTTCTTATAAACCATAGTATGAAAATCTTCCTTTTGGTCACTCAACTAGTATTCCTTAATTCTTCCTGGCCTCTGGATAATGTCTCAAGGGTAAAGAAAGGGAGAGAGACAGAGAGACCAACAGATACAGGGAGAGAGAGAGAGATAAAGAGACAGACAGAGACAGAGACAGAGACAGAGAGAGAGAGAGAGAGAGAGAGACAGCACATTTTTAGTTTCTAATGCTTATTCTGGTTTCCTATTTAATATCTTTCATTTTTCTTCACTGTGTTTAAGGCAAGAGAAATGTTCCATAATGCTATGTTGATCCATGCAGTTTCAAAAAAAAAAGAGAGAGAAATATATAATAGACTTTTGTCATTAATATGCATGCTTATAAAAGGGTCATTATTAGACATACTGTCCTAAGAGTGTCCTGAGGCCAAATAGCTTAGGGAAGCAAAATTTGTTTTGTGCCCAGTTGCTTTTTGTCTTTGCTATTTAGTACATTATCTTGGCCAGGATTTGTTTAATCACTATTTGTCCCTGGCCAATGAAGTCCTTTCCTGTTCTACGGTTATGACCCTATGCTTAGTGAGCATAGTATTAAGAGAACAGTTATTGCTCGAACAGTTAGGTCATATAGTGAATAGAGAACTGAGCCTGGAGTCAGGAAGGTCTGTGTTGGAGCCCAGCCTTAGACATTTATTTGCTGTGTGACATTGGCCAACCTCTTCCTTAGTTTCCTGAAATATGAAATGGGAATAATAATTGCAGGTTTTTGCAAGGATAAAATTAGATAATATTTATAAAGTGTTTAGCATAGGCTAGGCCCTATATAAATGCTAGTTATCACTATTATTATTTTGACTCTGTATCTTGACTATGACATATTTACTATGATTCTGCTTGACTCTGAGGTCACTTCAGGCTCTAAATCTGTGATCCCAGTGATTAAATGACTTCCAAAGAAGAGGGTATTATAAATTTAGAGGTAGAAGAGGTTTTAGTTCAAGATGACTTGGTAAGAAGAAATCTTATCAAGCCCAACTGTTTTGTTTGTGGAGAGGATAGTCAGACCCAGAGAGATTGATTGACTTATATCATACAGATAAATGCCTGAGGCGGGATTTGAACTCAGGCCTTCCTGATTTTAGGCTCAGTGTTTATTGCACTCTGTTACTTGACTGTGTCTGGTTCTTTCCAATTCTATAGCTATTATTCTGTGACAGTCTGCAAGGAGTTGACAAAGTCCTTAGAAGGAGGAAATTATGCATGGCTATGAGCAATAGTTGCTTAAGAGGAAAAGATTTTCAGTGGGTTGTGATCTTTGCTGTTGGAGAGGACTAAACATGACTACATAGCCGTAAGTGCATTTAAAGCTTGAAAGAAACAGTGCAGAAACAAAAAAGAGACAGAGAGAGTGAGAAGCAGACACAGATACAGAGACAGGGAAAGAGAGACAAAGAGAGAAGAGACAGACAACAAGAGACAGACAGAGAGACATTACTGATCTAACCATTTAACTTCACAATTTCTTAGACCTACAAAATTTTATCTATCAGTTTGAATCTTTCATTTTTCATCTAAATGGAACCAATTTAATGTAAACATCTATCACAAAATAAGTAGAAATAGAGATAAATGAATACATGGACAAATTATGATCCTCCCTTAACACTGTTGTTTTCTTTTCATTTTCTAATCTTTCCTTCTCCTTCATTGCCCCCTTGGACATGGCCATGAATTTCTGGCTATACCACAACAAAGTCTAATTTTGGGTTTGATCCCCAGTTCTGGAATGACATTTACTATGTGATCATGGATAAGTCATTTAAACTCTGAACCTCAGTTTTCTCTTAGATATAATGGAAATAATAATATACTGTAGAGTTCTTGGAATTCTTGTAGGGAAAACATTAGGGAAATCATGAAGTTGTCTGGTTTCCTGGCTTCAAATCTCTTCTTACTCCAATCCATCCTTTGTACTGTTGAAAAGATGATTTTTCTAAAGCATAGGTTCTACCATGTTACCCCTTGCTTGATGATTTCTGGTCTCATTACCTCCAGGATCAAATATACATTCTTCTGTGTGGCTTTTTAAAATTCTTCATAACCTGACCTTTTTCAGCCTTTCCAGTCTTCTTATGCTCCACTCCCCTCCATGCACTTTGTGATGCAGCTACAGCAACCTATTTGCAGTTCCTGGGATAAGCAGTGTTGTTTCCTATCACTTCCTCTGCACTGAAGGCCCTTCATGCCTGGAGTTCTCTGCCACCTCACCTCCATCTCTTGGTTCCCTCACCTTCATTTAGCTCAAGTTTCAGCCCCTGTAGCAGGTCTTCCCCCTACCCTCCCAACTTCTAGTCAATTCCCATTTCAGAAGGTTTTTTCTCTGTTCTGTATGTATCTTGTATCATACCTAATTATTTAGATTTTATGTATGCCATTAGCATGTATTTTCCAGATAAATGTTTTGTTTTGTTTTCCAATTTCTCTATATCCTCCAAAATGAGGACGCAGTCTGGAACATAGTAATCATTTACTAAATGCTTGTTGAATGGACGACCCTAAAAAATGTGAGTGACTGTTTTCCTCTCTATATGACCTCTATCTTCAGAACTTTGTTGAAAGTGTTGTCGTCAAAGTTTTCAGGAACTACTCTTTTGATCATATCCAAAAAAAATGGTTCTAGACTATTCATACTAGTGATTATAATTTCTTTATAATATTTGTTCTTCTTCATTATTTTAGTGTTATTGACTCCTCCTCTTTTCCTGAAAGCCTTCTCCTCATAACTGAGTAGCTCATCTGCATAACAAGTTATGCCTCACCAGACATCTTTAAAGAAAGACTACGTGACTACTTTTCAATTGTGCTGCAGAGGGATTCAGGTAAGACTTGGATTAAATTTACTACTGGCACCTCTTTCAACTTTGTGTGGGCATTTGCATATGTGATACCATATACTAAGTGAAAGAATGTGGATATTACAGAACAATCCTATTGTCATAATCACAAATCAGTGCAAGCAGATGATGCTTGGAGAAGCCATGACACTCTTCTGGACAGAGATAATAGCTTTCTGATAGCACAACAACTCCATTACATGAAAGGAATATGAAGATCATTGCTCCCGATGGCCTTTAAAGACTTAAATATGCTTAGATATCTAGAAATCTTGTTTAAAATGACACATATTTTTCTTGGTTTTAAAACCAGGTGACAGAACATGCTAGACTTTGTGGACCAGGAAAAAAGTGTATCTCTTAGGTATGTGGCAAATCCACCACAGAGCTAAGATTTCCACTTGCATTCCATAGACGAGAAATCCAATCAAGAGTAAAAGAACGTTCCCAGCCAGGGGACCTGAAATTGTTTGATAATGGGAGACATTAAGTGCAAATCAGACCCTTGTTCTTGATTAGAAGCTTCTGATTATGACATAGCATTTCAGAGTACTGGCTTACACCCTGTAAACAATGTGACAAATGAGGCAAAGGAGATAGATCCTGTGGTTTATAGAATGGGTTGAACTCAGGTGCTTGTACTCATTTCTACATTTGGGATTAACGCTACAGGCTCCAAAATGTACTCAACACAATGGTGTAGTGTTTCTTCAACTGTCACTGTAATCAATATATTAAGAAAGTTAGCCCAGTCTTCATGGTCCTATACTGTTCCATAGACATTTATTTCCTCTACCTGACAAATGGAAGTGACAAAAACCCCCTCATTCCACTGTGGCAATGTCTGAAAAAAATGGAACAATTGGGCAGAGACTGTCAGAGCAGCTTATATCAAACTGGTAACTCTTTATTTAACACAAACAATGGCCAATTAAATTTCTCCTTTCTGTGTAGGTACTTGATGTTCACAGTGTCTCCTATGGTTTCCTTCTGATAGAACTGAGGGCCCCTCTAGAACAGTAGCATCCTCGCTCTGCCTGCCGTGACTTTTAAAGTGACTAATAGCAAGGGTTCTTTGCCTGCACAATTTTCCATCCTTCATCTCTATTAATAGGAAGGTGCACAATGGGTCCTTTCAGGGCTTCTCTTGTTTCACCAAGTTTCCCTACTGAGCTTATGTAACTTCAGTGCTTCATGCCTTGTTTCTTATCTCAAAAATCCAAATCAGACACATTTCGACTGATCCCCTTTCAAACCTGAGTTACCTGATTTTTCTGTCAAACTGGATCAAAAGTAACAAGCTAGTGGCCCCATGACCAGTTTATTTTGTCCTCTGTGAACTCATACTAATTTTGAAACCACCAAAATGGTACCAACCACATTTGATGTAAATGTTTGCCGCATCAAAAGTCAATAGAAATATTACAGAAAATAGAAGATGAAATAATCAGAGGCTCAGCTGAAGTGTGGAAAAGGGAGATTTTATTTTTTATTTTTTAAAAATTCCACAACCCCATTCTACTCTGAAATTGTGATTATGACTGAACAAATTCTAATTGGCAATTGATAATTACCTTCAGGAAAGAAATAAAATAATGAGAACCATGGAAAATAATGAGTGTCAAATATTACATAGTAGGAGCAGAAGAGGGAACAAAAGACCATTGTGTACATATTTATATCTCTGTTACCACAGATTCTAAGAAATCTCCCATTGAGGATGGCAAGAAAAAGTGGTTGATCTGTAAATTAATTCCTTTTTTTAAAAATAATTTTATCCACTCTTGGTATATAGTAGGGGCAGCTAGGTGGCACAATGGATAGAGTATTGGGCCTGAAGTCAGGAAGACTCATCTTCCTAAATTCAAATCTGTCTTCAGATACTTAGTAATTGTGGGATCTTGGGAAAGTCACAGAAAACCTTTTCACCTCAGTCTCCTCATCTATAAAAGGTTCTGGAAAAGGAAATGGCAAACCATTCCAGGATCTTTGCCAGGAAAACCCCAAATGGCATCACAAAGGGTTCAGTAACAATAATAACAAAGCATATACAGATATTTAATAAGTGATTGACCAATTACAATGTTTTTTAAATACTTTGCAAGACTTAAAGCATTATTCAAAAGTCATTTGTTATTATTGTTGTTAATAAGCCACACAGTAGGAAGATGATATTGTGAATTAAAGACTTGACTTGACATGAGAGAGACCTGAGTTCAGGTCATCCCTCTGATCCACATTAGGTGTGTGACCCAGGGCAAGTTAATGAACTTCTTAGTGTTTTAGTGTTAGAGATTATTTTCATCTTGGATGTCCTTTCACAGTGATGAAATCACAGATTTGGCTTAAAAATTATCCCGTTATTCTGTCTTCTCTTCCCCTTTAAAAAATAACAACAACAAAATAACAATATAGGTATGGTATTTTTATCCCCAGAAAGTGTAGTTACCATAACTCTAATATTAAAAAAAAATGCATCAGCAGGTTTTTTTAAATTGTGAAATAATATTTTATGATTACCTTCAGAGCTAAGAAATATAAAAATCCATATTAGCTCATAATGGCTAATCACATTATGCTTTTTGAAAAACGGGAAATTGGCCTAAACTTTAACATAAAACTAAAAAAAATAATGAAATGACTGAACTTGAAATGACTCCTGCTTTGATCCTACTCACTAATAAAATAATTTTGGAGACAGGTGTAGCAAATGCCCTAAGAAATGTGTCCTCTTTTGCCTCAATAATGAAACAATAAATCTACTGATGAGACTTTGAAAACTTTGCTGGTGTGCATAATGGTAAGTATTGGCTGGGCAAAATTCAATTAAATTGAGTAAATGTTTATTAAACAAATACCAAATTCTTAATAAAAGTGCATAGTGCATGTCTATTTGAACATAGATGATACTTATGTGTATAACTTAATGTATACAGTGAGATATAATATATTAGTGCATACACACACACATATTCATTATGAAAAGAGAATAGAAAATGTTTCCAACCAACAGAGTTCATTCTAAAGTGATAGAGAATTTACACATTTTAAGGTGTGTGTGTGTGTGTGTGTGTGTGTGTGTGTGTGTGTGTGTGTGTGCGCTTTAAGGAAAATTTACAAAATAGCTCAAATAAAACTATTGTAGAAAATTTCTTCTGAATTGAATTTATTCCTTTATTTGAAGCCTTTGAAATTCAAGAAATGATGGGAGTTTTAACATAAATTCCATCTATGTGGGTTTTAAAGATTTGTACTTGCAGTCCTTATATACTGTCAGAAGGCCAGTATAAAGTATATGTAATTTGTCCCCTTTTTAAAATTTAGTTTTAATTAATGGATTGTGTATTTATATATACCTATACATTATCATCTTCTAAAGGACCTGATTAATTCCTGGACTGGACTTGGATTGAGTTTCAGAGTACAGTGATTTAATAACAAGACTCTATATGGAACCACAATATTATTTCTCAAAGCCAATACACATTGAAGCTATGATTCCCTCTTTAAGCAGGGAAGATGACAAAAAAGTGGAGAGGACAATGATTCCCAATTTGGAAATTCCTTCCATTAAGGGAGATCATGTCTGTGATTTAGAAGATAAGTAATATGGAATTTCTGGAGACACTTAGGGGTTGAATTTACTTGGTCAGGCCATGAGTCAAAGTAAATATTTGAAACCCAGGTCTCTTGAACTCAGGATTCTAGCTACTATATCATACTTTTTACCTTGTTCCTCAGATCCAGGATCAAAAGGAGCTTTTATACTAACCAGTCTGCTGAGTATTTTGAAGCATCTGTTTTGCTATTACAAAAGTATTCTTTGGCATGCTCTGTTCAAAGTATATTAAGTTTAAGAGAGGAGAGAAAAAGAGTACTTTTTTTTAAATTTTATTATACTTTGCATCATTCATTTCCACAAGATTTTGAATTGCATATTTTCTCCCCGTCTTTCCCCCACCCACCGCCCCAAAACAGCCAACCCAGTGTGTCCCCCCTCCCCCAGTTTATTCTCTCCTATGTCACTTTTTGGTAGGGCAGGATGGATCTTCTAACTGCAGTGCCTGTGTATCTCAAGTTCCAGTTGGATGTAGTCAATAATAATAATAATAATTGCATATCTATATATATATAGATAGATAGATAGATAGATAGATAGATAGATAGATAGATAGATATAGATATCTATATATACAGCCACATTCATAACATTTGATTATGGAACTCCAGATTCCAGATTCTTTCTCCTCCTCCCTCACCACCTATCCCCACTAGAAGCATAAGCAACCAAATACAGGCTGAACGTGTGAAATTAGACAGAACCTCTCCATAGTGAGCACACTGTGAGAGTCTGATTAAATGTCCCTTCTTCCTATCCTGCCCCCCCC
>CM053583.1:138710272-138722132 GCA_028627135.1 Pseudochirops cupreus
CAATGTCTTGCTGGTTCATATAGGTTGGCTCGCCTGCCATTAGGGTGACAGTTGATGGGAATTGCTTCTGTCTTCTTTCCAAGGGAGTTGCCTCTCTGCATGATGACTGTGAGGGATGTACTTGAAGTAAGACTGGGGTTCTGCAGGTGAGAAAGGGAGCTGCTGCCACTCTCAGGGTTCTTGCGCTTAGCTCACCATAGTTGGAAGTTCATAAGCAATTGGTGGTAATGAAAAATGTGGACCTGTTCTCTACAATGATTTCTCCTTTCTGTGGTTTCTGCAGGTGTTGGGCTAGAAACAAATTTGGTGGTTTACAGGATACTGTTATTCTCAAAGTATTCTAGTTCAGAGTCCTTGCCTATCTGCATCAGTGTCTAAGGGGAGATAGAGCTCAAGACGATGACTTGTCTGGCACTTGCTGACTCTCAACTCTGCTTCAGGGTGAATTGTTGCTTTGTTAAGTTTTAGGGAGACACCCTGAAGAAACAAACTCTTTCTGTCACATGTGTAGTCATCCCTAAAGTGAAATCCTGGTTTTATGTATATCTATATTTACTTTCAACTAAGAGATTTACAACTCATTCAGGCTTATTGGCAGGAACTAATTAACGAAGAGACATTGAAAGCAAAACATCCATATCCTTATCAGGGAGAGCCTAATGAGCAAAAGTACAAAAAGTGGGATGTTCCTAAAGAAAAGTTATTGGTTTTATATAAGACCCTGTGTATTCAACATATTCTGTGTCTATTTTTATAGATCTTATCAGAAAATTTAGAAATATTTCATACTGTAAATATATAACATATTTAAGTACTTAGGCAAGAGTTTTAATTTTATTCAGCTAACTTTACTTTGCTGAGAAACCTTAGAAACATTTTAGTCCAGAAATTCTTGAACCTTTTAGAGGACATGGAACACTTTAAAAGAATGATAAAATCTATGGACTGCTCAGAACAATGTTTTTGTTGATTCCATATTTAAAAGAAAGGCTACATTTCGATTAGAGGTTAGTGAAAATAAGTAGCATTCCCTGCCCCTCCCCCCCTCCCCCCATCCAAGTCCATAGACCTTCAGAAATCAGTCCACAGACCCTTTGGGTGTCCATGAAACTTAGGGTGAGAATTCTTGCTCTGGTCATATCTTCTTATTTGACATTTTAGGAAATTGAGATCCAGAGAAGTTAAGTGACTAAACAGATATTTTAAATCTAATTATAGACACAATTTGGATTAATCAAATCAAAAAGCATTTATTAAGTTCCTACCATGTGAAAGGTACAGTTGCATTGGGAATGCAAAGAAATGAAAAGAACAAATCAAAACAAAATAATCAAAAAAAAAATAGCACCTACTCTCAAAGAGTTCAAATTCCAAATGGTTAGACAACATATAAACCATTATATACAAAAAGAAATATAAAGAATAAATTGGAGATAATTAAATCAACATCTGATTACATCTCAGAGCAAAGGCATAAGCATTAAAGCATTTGGGGATAGGATTCTTGTAACAGAAATTTCAATTAATTTGTGAAGGAAGTCAGGATAGTCTCTTGACTCCAGGGGCGCTACTCTATTCACCATGCCACCTAACCTCCCCTCATCCTTCTTAATGTTAGTGCCTCCCCTCTGTTGATTATCTTCAATTCGTCCTGTATATTCCTTGTTTCTAAATAGTTGTCTGTGAACACAGAGTCAAGATGCCAGAGCAAAAGCAAGGAATTCCCTGAGCTCCAAATCCCTCCAAAATGTCTGTAAAAAAAGACATTAAACAAATTCTAGAGAAGGAAAACCCATAAAATTAGGGAGAGAAATCAATATCCAGCCTACAAAAATGTGGAAGTTCAACAGGAAAGTTCTATTGCATCTGACTGGGAGAGAAGCACAGACCAATCCTGGCTGCATAGGCACAGCCCCCCAGCAAACCTGGAGTAGGTCTGAGGGCACTGAAGCACCAAGAGCTGTGGCTGTTTCAAAACTTCTCAAAACACAAACACCAAAGACAACTTAGAAGGTCAATAGGAAAGGTCTGTTGTACCTGGGTGAGAGAGGAGAAAGGTCTCGCTCCAGCATGGGACAGCAGCAGTGGTTGCTTCTACTTTAAGGGATCACTGGGCTTGAAATAGTGAAATATTATGGAGGTCAAAGGAGTTGGGATTAAAATCAAGAATCACCTAAGCAGCAAAACTGAGTAAAATACTTCAGGAGAAAAAACAGGCAAAACTAAAAACTAAATAGAGGACTTTCAAGCACTGTTGATAAAAAGAGCTGAGGTAATCAGAATGCATGCTTTCAAATCTAAGAATCAAGAGAAGCATGAAAAGGTAAAGAGGAAAGAGAAACAATAAGGGACTTAGTAAAATAGAACTATTTGTACTCCTACCTGGGAAGATAATATTTGTAACTTGTGAAATCTTTCTCAGTATTAGGGTAGTTGGAGGGGATATACATACATACATACATACATACATACGTACTTTTACATACACACAGATATGTGTATATACACATGCATGCATACATGTGTGTATATGTATGCATGCACATGTGCACATGTACATGTGTATGTATGTGTGTGCGTATATGAATGCATGTGCACACAATATGTATACACAAATATACACACACATACATACATACATATAGTCAGAGGGCTCAAGGTGAGGTGAATATGAAGGGATGATATCTAAAAAAATAAAATTAAGCAGTGAAAGAGGAATGTACTGGGAGAAGGAGAAACAGAAAGATAGAATGGAGTAAATTATCTCACACAGAACTAGCAAGAAGAGTTTTTGCAATAGAGGGGAAGACAGGGTCATGACAGGGAATGAGTGAACCTTGCTCTCATCAGATTTGACTTAAGAACACTCGATTGAGTATGAAAATTTATCTTACCCTTTAGGAAACTAATCGGGAAGCTGTTAAGGGGGATGATAGAACAGAGGACAAAACAGAGGAGAGGGTAATCAGAAGCAAGCACTTTTATGGAGGACCAGGGTCAAATAAGAGAATAGGATAAATATGGGGCGGGATAGGACGTAGGAAAATACAGTTAGTCTTTCACAACATGACTATTATGGGAAGTGTTTTGCATGACTACACATATACAACCTATATTGAATTGCTTGCTTTCTCAATGAGAGTGGTAAAGGAGGGAGGAAGGGAAAGTATGTAGAACTAAGTTTTAAAAATTAATGCTAGAAATTATTTTTACTTACAACTGGGTATAATGTCAAGCATAAGCAGTATCAAGGTTCTGATGACAAGCATAGTAAATACCACATTTATTCAGTGACAGATTAAGGCAAAACATTTACAGAAAAGAGAAAATCAAAATACAGAATAACTTAATCATTCAGTAAGTCTTCAATTGGTGATTAGTTTCCAATAATAAACAAAGTACATTCATTTGGTCAGTTACAAAGGTAAAAAGTTTTCCACCCTAGGATCACAACTGAATTACAATAACACCTGTCACCACCAAGCACCCTCTTATGGGGCAGTGGAAAGCACACAGGCCATCCACCCCGAGGTCACAACTAGTTTACAATATCATCAAAGCATTCAGTGCCTAAGAAGGGATCTTTTCTTCATCTTGACCGGAGGCAAGTTCTCAGCAGTTTCCATTCCTGGGAAGACAAAGCTTAACAAAGGCACCACAACATTCATGCACATTGCCAGCATCCTCTTCAATTCACCTTCTGCCTGTGAAATCAACCTAGGCCCAAAAAGATCTGAGGCCTCTATCAACAAATTACTCTGAAGAAGTAACATCTAAACAGACAAAATACCGGTACCGCACTCATGCCTCCTCAGTTCTCAGCAGCTCCAGGTGGCAGTTTTCAAAAGTCCTGGGCAGCTCTAACTGGCACTCGGTAATCCAGGCAGCTTCAACTCGCAGTTCCCTCTCTCAGCAACTCTGGCCCCTGTCAATTCTTTCTCTCTCTGTCTCTCTGCCTCCATGACACTGCTCCCAAAATTTCTTCTGACCTCTCAGCTTGGGCCTCTCCCTATACACAGCACCAGCTCCTCCCTGTTCAGCCCCCTCTAGTCACATCAACAAATCCATCCCACTTGTGGGATTCACAAGCTCTGGGTCTTAACACTTAACCAGAAAATCAAGCCAATACAAGGGGATCTTTAAATTACATTACATTACACTGGGAAATAAAGTACAGGCAATAGGGTATAAAAATATATCTTTTGCTATGGGAAAATAGAAGGGAAGGGGATAAGAGAAGGTGGGGGGTGATAGAAAGGAGGGTAGTTTGGGTTAGAGGTAATAAGAATGTGTGCTGTCTCAGGGTCAAGGGAGAGGAGAGATATTCAAAATCTTGTGGAAGTTAATGTTGAAAACTAAAAAACAATTAATTAATAAAAAGTAAAATGAAAATAAATTATTGAATAGTTGTTTGCATATTGTCTCCGTATTACAGTGTGAGTGGCTTGAGAGAAGAGGTAGTCTTTTGCCTTTTTATTTTATTTTTTGTTTTGTTTTGTTTTGTTTTTATTCCCTGTGCTTAACACACCACCTGGAATATAGTAAGTACTTAATAAATGTATTTTGGCTTGACCTCTCCACAACTGTTCTTTTGAATCACAGATATGTATGTATTATATCCTTTAGTAGCTTCATGAGGGCAGGGACTGTGACTTATTCAATAATATCTCAGAGAGAGCAGAGTATATTGTCACACACATTTTGGGTATAAAATAAATATTGATTGATCTTGAAATTGTGAAGCATTCTATCCAATATAAGTATCTTCTCTATAGAAGAGATGAATCTCCTACATCTCCTATGTATTGTACATCTCTTTTAACATCTCACTTCCTCTGAGAGGTACTACTCTCATTCCCATTTTGCAGATGAAAAAACTGGGGATTAAATATGTTTAAGGACTTCCCCAGGTTTACAGCTACCAAGGATGTGAAGTGGTATTTATGCTCACATCTTCATGATTTCAAGTCTTCCACTCATTACAGGAATATCATTGAATTATAAGATCATATAGGTAGCATTTAATGGGTTTCTTATACAGAATACTGGGTCTGGGGCAGGAAGACTTGAGTTCCAATCTGACCTTAGACATTTTCACTTATCTGTCCCTGGGCAAGTCATTTAATCTCAGTTAACCACAGTTTCCTCATCCATAAAACAGAAATAATAATAGCACCTTCATTTCAAGGTTGTTAGAAGGACTAAATAAGATAATATTAAAAAAAAACTTATTTTTTGTAGCTAATGGTAGGTGCTTAATAAATGTTTCTTTCTTTCCTTCCTTCCTTCTTTCCTTCCTTCCTTCCTTCCTTCCTTCCTTCCATTCATCTTTACTTCCTAGATTTAAAACTGGAAGGGAACTTAGAGGTGATTTAATTAAACTGTCTTGTTTTACTTAATTTACCTTACCTTGCTGTCATAGACAGTTATATGAGTAGTTTGATATTAGGGAAGAAAGTCCAAACTTAGATTAAAAAAAAAAAGTCTCATGAAGTTATCGCTACTTTTTTTGGCTTGTTATTTGGAGGGGGAAAGGCAGGGCAATTGGGGTTAAGGGACTTGCCCAAGGTCACATGGTTAGTAAGTGTTAAGTGTCTGAGGCTGAATTTGAACTCAGGCCCTCCTGACTTGATGGCACATGTTCTATTCACTGCACCACCTAGCAGCCTTTTTGTGTTCTATCACATTTTTCTTTTATTGGGGTAGAGGTAGGGGTCAATAAGATTTAAATCCAGTTTTCAGGGACCAACTCTTCTATCCCTGAAGAACAGTAGACACCAAAATCACATTCTTACACAGCAGGGGAGAAAGGAATACTAGTACAACTTTAAGCTGGTAATTCAGATAGTTTTGCCAGGAAGATCAGCTAGGTCAGGTCCTGTGCTCTCTTGCCTAAGGAAATGTATCATTTTTGACAAGTCTCTCAGCTGTTCACCAACCAGAAATGCCTGGGGTCAGATTCCCTTATAGGCAAATTAGTGCACTAATCTGAACCAATTTTTTAGTTTTCTCTTTAGTTCCACAGACATACAGAGACAAGTGAAGTCATCCCCTTACTGCTTCTTTCTCTAGAGAATATAGAAACAAAGACTTTCTCCCTATTGTTGAATAACAAACTAGCTAACTTCATAGAATCAAACCAAACTCACTCATTAGGTAAAAAGTACATAGCTGCAGGAGTTAGAGCAAACCTGCTTCTGAATTCCTTTTCACACCCTAACTGATTATGTCATAATTTACCATTTACTTAATCTCCCAGATGCTCATCTTTTCCATCTGCAAAATGGGAATAATGGTACTTATTCTACCAACTTCAAAAGAGTTTAATGAGGAAAGAGTGTTGCAAAAATTTAAGTCATGTATGAATGTAACTTTTTTTTGTTTTTTTTTCATTGACTTGTTTGTTTACTTTTAGTTTACAAGATTCAGTTCCACAATCCCTTGAGTTTCAAATTTTCTCCCCTCCCTTACCCCTCCTCCATGGTGGTATGCAATCAAGTATAGGATCTGCAAATACTTTCACATTGTACAATAGTCTGGTTGTGTAGAAGGTTGTAACCAATGGAGTGAACAATGGGAAAAAAGAAAGAAAACCAAACATGAAAAAGAATGATAGCATGTAGATTGCGGCAGTCTCCATTTAAATTCTGTTCTTTCTAGATCTTTCTCTGAATGTAGATATCTCCTTCCATCCTGAGACTTTTAGAGTCGTCTTATAGCTGTACATTGCTGAGAAGAGTCCAGTTTATCAAATTTGGTCATCACACATCTGATGTGTCTGCAATTGTGTACAAATTTTTCCTGGTTCTCATCTTCTCACTTAGCATGAGTTTGTATAGGCCTTTCCAGGTAAACATGAAGACCGTCTCCTCCCCATTTCTTATAGCACAATAGTATTCCATTACATTCATATACCACAACTTGTTTAGCCATTCCCCAATTGATGGGCATCCCCTTAATTTCCAGTTTTTTGCCACCACAAAGAGAGCTGCAATAAATATTTTTGTACATATGGGTCTTCCTCCCACTTCCATGATCTCTTTGGGTGAATATAACTTGTTTTTCAAAGTCACTGACCTCTGTTAAAATATGTCACATAGCAAAAATAAATAAAAAAAGAAGAAAAGAAGATAAATAAATAGAAATTATCCAGCCTAATGATCTCTGGAAGCTGTGAACTCCTAAGAATAAGAACTCTCTAAAAGGGAAATCAAGTTCATTTTCCTTAGTTGTAAAATGAGAGTAATTTTAAAGGTCTCTTCTAACTCTTCATACTATAAATCCTAAAGGATTTTCATTCCGTTTCATTGGAAAAGCAATAGGTAAAGATGAGTGACCACTTATCAGAGATGGTGGAAAATGGGGCTGAGGAGAATTATTGGAGATTTCCAATGTTCCTACCAGCATGGAGATTCCTCTCTCTTAATAATATAAAGTGTTTTATTTGTTGGCTTGGGCCTTCTACTTCATCCAGGAATAAAATTCTCTTTATATACCATAGACAGAGACTCTAAATCTAATTTAGGGGGCCATTTAATCTTCAATTCCACAGCACTTACTGTTTCTCTATCTTGGGCCATATCAGACTTGTTATCCCCTTCTGAAAATGCTGTGTATAAATAAAGCTTTTGCAAATTGAATTTTGGTAAACGAACAAAGGAAACTTGCTATTTAACAGAAAATCACAGCGAACTCTTTGTAAATCAAATAGTCATTCCCTAGTGTATCTTTTTTGTGTAAATTTAAATCTTCATGTATTGCTTGCTTAATATAACGTACTTTTTAGTAATTTTCCTCTAAAGCAACTGGTAACTACAGGGTTAGCATGAGTCAAAAAGAAATACAACCCCTTAAAAATAAATGAAATTGCTGCAGTTTATATACAAATATATTGTACACTTTGTGGCAATGAATGTTGAATACTTACATAAAAATGACCTACATTTAAGTGGTTATGTTCTTGATGTACTCTTCATAAGGCCTCTATAAAAAAAAAAGTCAGAACAGTGAACCCTATCACATGGACCCTCTCTTGTCTAAGTTGTCCAAATGGAAATAAAAAGTTCATTGTTGCATATAACAATTAGTATTAATTTTGAATTGCAGCTCTACTACTTTTGCGTTTGAGAAAGTCAAATTATTTCATCCATCCAGGTTAGATCAGATAACCTCAAAGGTCCCAATTTACTTGTAAATTTGTGATATTATTATCTGGAAAAACTAACTTAAAAGAACTCTTCCAAATATGGAGAATTAGTCTGGTTAATACATTTTTTTTTTTTGCTTTTATGATATTTTGACTGAGTGGAATACATTTGTTGAGGGAGATAAGTGCTTTCACATCAGGAGAATTGTTTTTTGAGGTGTAGCTACAAGTGTAGAATATTTCAATAGTTTTCTTTATGCCTCCATTAATTCTACTCCTGATAAATATACTGTTTATAGGTGATTAGTCATCTTCAAGGATGGGCTTTTATTAGAAATCAATGGAGCAGAATTTACTGTAATTGCTTATCGATACCTAAGTTTGCTATTCCAGAAGTGAAATATGCAGAGAATATATTTTAAAACTTTTGCACTAACTGGGGAGTTTCATTATAATGAAAAAGACCAGCAATGAATAATTCAATTGTAATTAATCAATTACTTTAATAATAACCACAGCTATCAAAATGATCAATGAGCAGTGGGAAGAATGCATAATTACTATACTACTAATGTGGTATTTTTATGTACACTATTTCTCCTATCATGTAAATAATATTCTTTGTCCATTTATTCTATCTTTTCTACTGTCTGGCTATGTGGTTACCCTTGCATTATATGAAAAGCTCATTACCCATAAAAGCAATTTTGTGAACAAATCATAAATTTATTATGATTAATTTCTGTATTAAAACCCCAAAAGCTACCTGCAATTTAAATTCATAACATAATTTAAATTCATAATCTTAAAAAATAAAATAAAGTACACAGTAATTTAGGAACTGTCTATACATTCTCATATAAAACAAAATATACATATACCCTTAGTATATATGGTTATAGGAATCAGTCACTGTTAGAGAAATATTGATGGAAGTCCTCAGTTGATTCCTATATACGTACAAACACACTTAAGTATTTCTGTAAGGAGGACTCAAAACTAAGGTATCCTGAATGTATTCTGAATCAATGTGTGAGTTCTTGTTCTTCCTACTTATCTCCATTTCTTAAAACCACTGGCCTTCAATACTGTATTCATACTCCATCTTTTGTAGAAGACCTTCCCATTTCCTGGTCCCCCCACCTCAATGCTAATGCCTTCTGCTCTGAAGTTAGTTCCCCTCTGATCTGCATGTATCTTGCAAAGACCTGTTTCTACCTTATATCTCCCCCATGAGAATTTAGGTCTTTGAAGGCAAGGACAGTTTTTGCCTTTTTATTTTTTAATTCCCAGTACTGACAACAGTTCCTCATCAATAGTAAGCACTTTTGTTGTTGTTCTGTCTTTTTGAATCATGTTCAACTCTGCACTATCCCTTTTGAGGTTTTCTTGTCAAAGATACCAGAGTAGTTTGCCATTTGCTTCTCCAGGTCATTTTATGGATGAGGAACTGAGGTAAACATGGTTAAATGGCTTGTCTAGGATCATACACCTAGTAAATGTTGGAGGTCAAATTTGAATTCAGGTGTTCATAACTCCAGGTCTGCTGCTGTATCCACTGTGCCATCTTGCTTCCCTAGTAAGCACTTAATTCTAGCTGATTTACTCACTGATCACTTTCCCTTTTTACCTCTTTCTTTGTACCTTGTACATATCTGTAATTCAGCACATGTACAGAAATAGCTATAATTTGTGCTTCTCATCTATGACTGCATATGGCAATGGCATCTTTATTATGAGGGCAGATATTATAGTCACCAAAGCAGAACAATTCTATCCCAGACTAAAACCAAGAATGAAAATGTGATGAAATTCACATTCAGTAGAATTAGATGAGATCTTAGTATAGTGTGCTATGAGAAATATTATCAAGTACATTATTATTCTATTAAAGAAAGAAAAAAAAAACTAAACTGATATAATGGAAAGTGTCTTGAATTTGAAGACAGAGGAAATGGGTTGGAAGTATTATCATATATGACCCTGAGCAAGTAACTTAAGTTCTCTTACCTTTGTTTTCCTCCTGTATGAAACAGTGAAAGTAATAGCACTTATGTTACAGAATACTGCTGTGAATCTCAAATGTACTTAAAGTTCTTTGAAAACCTTTATGTTCTCTGTAAATGTTATCTCTGATTATTATCTAAGTAGATGTTACATCCCACCAGTAGAATATAAGCTATTTCAGAGCAGGCACTAGCAGGAGGAAAAGAAGGAAGAGGAAGAGGAAGAGAAGGAGAGGAAGGAGGATAAGGAGAAAGAGCAGAAGGAGGAGAAGGAGGAGGAGGAGGAGGACGAGGACGAGGACGAAGATGAGGATGAGGAGGACAAGGAAGGGCAGGAGGAGGAAGAGGAGGAGAAGAAGAAGAAGAAGAAGAAGAAGAAGAAGAAGAAGAAAAAGAAAAAGAAGAAGAAGGAGGAGGAGGAGGAGGAAGAGGACGAGGATGAGGACGAGGACGAGGAGGATGAGGAGGTTGAGGAAGGGCAGGAGGAGGAGGACGAGGAGAAGGATGAGGAGCAACAGCAGCTAAGGAAAAGTGGCTGGTGATTCATGTGTTTAGAGTCTTAGAACCATAGAGGCTTTCAGAGTAGCCTAGAAGAAGACAAATATAAGGCTGGACTAAGGCCTAAGGAAAGTCATTTCAAATTAAAGGCAACAGCTTAAAAGTGGGCACCAAGATGAGTGCAAAGGAACAGTGAAGCATAACCTCTGGATAGAGGAATGGCCTGGGAGCACAGTCTTGAGGTAGAGTGCAACGGTGTTTATGGACTGATTAAACCTGGAGATTCACAACTTGAACGTGCAATGTTTCAAACATAGGCAGTAAAGGCTCAATTAATGTTGGATGGATAAAATTAAAGTACCTGGGAGGAATTGGAGATTCTATATGACGTTGAAGGCTGTCAACAAAAGCAGTTCACAGATACATATATTTGGAAGCATTTTTCTAGAGTATCCGTTTCTTAGAATACAATTTTGAGTGAAGATCAAAACCAGTGTCTGGTGCTAAATAACCTGTGTCAAAAACCCCTTCATTTGGGAAAAATAAATGTTATTTGGTACCAGAATTCTATTATCCCATCAGCTCAGTCATGATATGATTTGCAATTATTTTGTTTTCTTTTAGTTTTTTATTAAAATCTCCTTTTGGAAAAATCTTTAGATGAATTATGGGGAAAAGACATGCCCCAACCATTGGTGGGATGGGCAGGGAACACACTGAATCCCTAGTATTCAGTACTTGTAACAGTGGTATCATGCCTGCTCAGAAGTCTTAAAAGAACAGATATCTCCTATAATGAGAGAGTAAGTGGAACAAAGCTGAGAACAACTTCTCCTCTTGACCCCTTTGTCCTTAGGACAATGCTTCATAGATTTAGCTGGAATCAGCAGTTACCTTCTCTTTTGACTAAAGGTGAATCTTTCCTATGTTTGATAAGAAGTAGCGAGAGTATTTTCAAAAACTCTACATGTGAATGACCCCAATGAGATACATGTATCTTTTTAATGGTGTAATGCCAAGCAAAGGCAACTTCCAAGGTTCAGATTACCAGCATAGTAAACCCCGTTTATTCAGCAAACATTCACAGAACAGAAAAAGTCAAAATACAGTGTAACTTGTTCCTTTAGCAAGTTCTCAATTCAATCCAGGTACTACTCCACCCCTAGACAGGACATTCATTTAGTCAGTCAAATATCTCTTCTCAAATGGA
>CM053583.1:138729195-138755786 GCA_028627135.1 Pseudochirops cupreus
TTATATAGTTTGTGTATATATGCATGTATATGTGTGTGTAGATAGATATACATGTATATACACATACACATATGAATGTAGATATATGCTCATATATACATCTATACAAACACACCTATGTGTATGTGTATCATTAGTAGGTAAAACCAATTTAAAGAAAGTTAACAAAAAATTCTAGTAAAGAAAGTCATCCCGAGGGCATTTAAGAATAAAAATTAGAAAGAGAATAGCAAACAGAAAAAGGATGAATAAGGTTTGCAAGGATTCTTATAAAAAACTTCAAGAAAAATTGACTGCCGTACTAGGATTCTAATATTATGAGCCAGCCTATGTTTATGGAGCAAGGAGAAATATCATTACAGAGAACAAAGACTAATTTCATGCTAGAGGTGACAAAATTTGGGGAAATTGTAGAAATATTCGCAAAATATCTAAATTAGGTCAAAACACCAAAAGTGTGTGGTCAAAAAAAATCTGAGAGCTATCAATATGAAAAAAAAAATAATTGAGACCAACAGTACATTAACGAGTGCTTCCAATATGCTCACTTTCATTTGTATATAAAATATTTTATGAGATGAACTTATTCACACGTTGCAGACATGTTCAATGAAGATATTTGTAAGGAACACAGAGATTTTGCATAATAGAGTATATTTACAACTCTGCAATTGACTGAAGTAAGTTCAGAATCTAAAATTCCCCTTTGCTTATTGTTGACTATGAAAAAGGCATTTGATTCAATAGCACAAAATGCCATCTTCAGGACTCTCTTCCAACAATGCAGTTGAAAAAAAATCAAAATATGTGTGATTCCTGGAGAGATAGAAAACAGATATGACCTTGTTCAATGACTCTCTGTGGGGAAAAAAGAGAAAACAAAACTAAAGAAGAGAGAAGAAAAGCAAACATATGCTTGCCAAAGGTGATTCTCACGGAAAAGAATAAGCATAAAAGCTAAGTGGAAGAGAGAATCACTGTAAGTTGTGAGGTCCTCCACATACTCATATTTATGTATTGATATTGTGCCACTTGCATCAAAACTTATAATGTAGAAATTTCTAAATGAGATCCTTAACTCCTTAAATTAGTTTGGTTTGATCATCAACACAAGGGGACCAAAAAAAAAAAGGGAACAATAAAACAAAACAAAACAAAATACTTATGGTCCATATTATGCCAATGATAAGTTTAGAAAATCTATGGGATTTGTCCTTATCAGTATCTATATGTATATGTAGATGCATAACTGACATAAAATTGTATGCACAAAAATGTACCTGGATGACCTCCCCACCTATGCCTTTTCAACTTAGCCTTTGTCCTGGATCCAATCCAAGATATTTATGATCATCTTGGTCAAGCATAGACTTGCCTTTTGAACAAAGTATTTCTATTATTTTATCTCTCAAGGAATCTTGCCTATTTTGATGTATTCATCAAAGATACATGGTTGTGAAATCAACCGTAAGGTGGCATTTTGTTTTCCTGAATCAAATGTCTTCTTATCACCAACCAGTAACAATTTTGGCAGGATCTTGGACTCCAAATGCATTTCAATCAGTTGTAGAATGGTGAAGACATGGTCTATTATGGAAAATCTTTTTTGTTCCCTACAAATACCCTGAGTGAGTTTACCCTCAATAGTTGAACGTTAGGCTGATAAAACCTTTTCTTTAGAAATACAAGTAGACATATTAAAAAGTAGTTCTGAATCCCAACATTTTTCTAATTAGCAGCTCAGATGTATGCAAATACTTATACACTCATATATATGTGTTTGTGTGTTCATATACATATATGTAAACATACATGTATATATATATACACACATGCAAATATTTGTTGTCATATTTTTCAGTTGTGTCCTACTCTTAAGGACTCCATTTAGGATAAAGATGATCCTCAATATTTTGGCAAAGTTACAGGAGTAGTTTGTTATTTCCTTTCTCCAACTTATTTTTACACTCGAAAAAAAACCTGAGGCAAACAAGATTAAGTAGCATGCACTGGTTCACACAGTTAGTAAGTGTCTGAGGCTAGATTTGAACTCAGGATGATGAGTTCTTCTGACATCAAGACTGATACTCTAGGGGCAAGTAGATGGCACAGTCAATCGAGTACCAGTCCTGGAGTCAGGAGGACCTAAGTTCAAATGTGGCCTCAGACACACAAAACTTTCTAGTTGTATGACCTTGGACAAGTCACTTAACCCCGATTGCCCTGCCTTTCCTCCTGAAAAAAACAAACAAAAAGATGGACATTTAAGCCACTGTGTTACTTAGTTGCTTATATACATACACACAAATACACACACGCTCATATATATCTATGCATACAATAGATATATGTATAGGAACATGATATATATATTTTGAAACACACAGGTATACTAGTAGAAAATATGAAATTCATACTAATTTTCTTTCACCATATATTACCAAGCTTATTGTGCTTTTTAATTCCAAATTTGTTTTTATGATGTCCTTTAATTGTTTTTGTAAATGTGTTATGTGTTGTAGCCAACCAACACACATCATGTACCTATGCATTGACTTTAAAAATACTCTTTTTATTTTTTACTAGAGTGTAATATTTCATGAATCATAGGTAAACACCAGTAAAACTATATATATATATATGTATATGTATATGGACATGTGTGCACATATCTATATCTATATCTATGTAGACAGATAGATCATATGGATATATAGATATAGATCTATCTATCTGCACAGATACATACACACATATATACATGCATATATAATAAATTTATCAACAAAACAGAAAAAATGATCTAAAATTATATAATACAAAAAGGATATATTAAGTATGTACAATTACATAAATATTATGAATGTACAATGTATTTACACATATACACATATGCTTGTGGGCATATATGTGCATGTATGTTTATGTATATGGGGGGGGGGTCCTGATTGGTAAAAGGCATAACAGGGCCACAGTGACCAATATAAGATCTTGTATGCTTGAATATCTATTCAACAGCACTGGCCTTGATGCCTGGGGTTCTCGACTCAAGTTTGGTACTAAGTAATAAATCAAAACATTAGTTAAACTAAGATGACATATGTAATATTGCTTTATAGTTCCTCCTCCCTTTGTCTTTTTTTCTATAATTATTACAGGGATTTTTTGGAGTCTTTGGGAGGATCCACTGGATCATCTCTCCATTATCTTAGGTTGAACATTGTTAAACTCTTGACAGGGATTCATCATTCTCCCCCTATGTAAGTAACCCATTATGATCACTAAATTTCTCTTACAGTTCATAATGGAGCTCCTCGCCTCTTCCTTCTGTATTGAACTTGTTCTACTATTTGGGAGGCAACCTTGAACATCCCTGTGAAGGGGAATTCTGGACTCTACAGTACGTATGTGTGTGTATGTAGGTTAGTGATATATATATGATAGATACATATCTATATATCTATAGATATAGATATAGATATATAATCATTATATATCTATGTATAATATTCAGTTATTATTAAGTTCTTTCAATGAGCTCAAACTCCTCCCATATACAAAAGTGTGATATACATACTTTTATTTGTTGAAGAAATTTAATTGCATTGAAGGAACTTTTTTTACTTTCCAAAAGCAATTCACTCTTTTGTCCTCCTTAAGGTTACTTCTAGTCCTGACTTGTTTTCCACTTCTGTTGGTGGTCTGAAATTCACACATACAACACATACATAAACATATACATATATATTCACACTATCTTTCTTTGCCTCCCTCTTCCTATCAAGATTAGTTAAGGCCATTTTAAGATCTAGCCCTTTCCTTTCATTTTTCTCTCCTCCCCTTCCCTTCTCTCCTGTCTCCTCTACACATACACACAGAGTAAGCTGCTATGGTGGTGGGGGAGGGGATTTTTCTTTTTTGTTGAAGATAAAATGATTCCTCAAAAATATTTAAACTATTTCTATATTTGAACAATTGTTCAAATTTGTTTGTGTATGCGTGTGTGTGTGTGTGTGTGTGTGTGTGTGTGTGTGTGCGCGCCTCCATGTGCCTCCTTGGTTTCCTTATGAGTGGAAGAGAGATATATTACCTTTCCTAATATTTACCTGCAAGCATTTCCAAATCTCCTTCATTTCTACATTATTCCAGGCTTCAGTAAATCCCAACCTTAATGATTTTAGGCAATAGTACCCATTTCTCAGATGTAAAAGCTTGTTCAGTTCTTGTGCCTTGGATGAAACCAGATTTCCTTTAGTTGGCCGGGAAACTATCCTATCTTTCTGCATTTTTTTCCCAATGAGAAAACTTGCACTTTGGTATCTAAGTCTACCTTTGCTTGCCAGGCATAAAGGACACATACAATTATTACTATTAAGTTTTTTTTTCCCCTTTAACTTCTGTCCATTTACAGTACAAAAATAAATTATAAAATCTGGAAGACATACTTATCTCTTGTAAGATTTAAATTTTGGGGAAAAGAAATAAGCAAATGTTAAGAAGCTTCTCAAGAAATCAGAGATGATCTAGATCTATAGATTAGCTCTAGCATTTAAAGAATTATGGTTTGCCTTCAGGAAATTAATATGAGCACCACAGGAATGGACTCCGAGCATCTAATCCCCTACCAGTTCCAATGACTTATTTTCACACCCCTGTCTCTTAAGATCACAGCAAATATTGGGATATATTAAGTAGTTTTTAAGTCCTAAGTTTTCCTAATTGGTAAATGATTTCACTGAGCAGGAAAAATAGCTATCATCTCTTTATTCTTATCTGTCCTGAAGCTATGATTCTGGTTGAGGTATTGTGATAATATCTATCATATTGAAGTTTGTGCAGGAGAAAATAAACAAACAAACAAATGTATGAATGAATAAAAAATACATGCACATATATAATGTGTATCTAAATAAAATTCTATAAATGTGTGTATGTATATGCAGCTATATATCCATGTATGTTTATATAGACATACATATGCATGTGTATGTATGTCTGTATATAGGTATAACTGAATGCACATGTGCACATGTACATGTGCGTTCACACATACATGTCTTCTCAATAACCACTCAGTAAATATTGGTAGATATTAGATGTTATTTCTGTGTCCACTGACAAGCCAACCACATAATAAATTCTTCAACTTTCTCAAATTCATACCTCTTCTTCTCTCTGGTCATGTAGTTATCATTCCCTTTCAGACCCCTATCCCTTTTGCAGCAATCCCTTACAAGAGTTTCTTTATTGGTTCATCTTCCTTCAGCATTACTCTTCCTATGCATCCTCCACACAGCTACCATCATAAAATTCTTCCTAATGAATACATCTGACAATGTCACCCAATTCAAAAACTGTAGTTAGCTTACCTCTATAGAACAGGAGTCCTTAATCTGGAGTCCATGAACTTATTTTTTTTTATGAACTCTGATCAGTATATTTTGATATAATTGACTCCTTTTTCAATGCTCTTAAAATTTTATTTTGTGTATATAAAATCAGAGAGAAGGGAGTCTACAGGTTTCTCCAGATTTCCAAAGGAATCATGACATTAAAAAAGAAAAATAAGAAGCTGGGGCAGTTAGGTGGTGCAGTGAATAGAGCACCAGCCCTGGAGTCAGGAGGTCCTGACTTCAAATTTGGCCTCAGACACTTGACACACTTACTAGCCATGTAACTTAGGGCAAGTCACTTAACCCCAACTGCCCTCCAAAAAAAAAATTTAAAAAATTAAGAAGCTTTACTGTAGGATAAATATAGAAGTGGTAATTTGGCAAGAGCACCCTTGACAGTCCTGCTTTCCTAGACTTATTTCATATTGTTCCTATTTATACAGTTTCTGTTCCAACTTAGCTGGTGTACTTGTTCCCCAGAGTCAGGTTTAATGTCCTGTTTTATTGACTTTTCAAAGGCTACCACCTTCATCCCCCATGCTTGGGATGTACCTCTTCCTCTCCCTTGGATAAAATCCTTGACTTCCTTTAAGGTTCAGCTCATAGCTCAACTCCTATGGGAAGTCTTCAATGTTCCTACTGCTTCTCCTCTTTTCTCCCCAAGTTTTCCTACATTATTTATCTGTTTTCAGATTCTATCAATCAACTTCTTCCCCACCTCAAGTAAAATAGTATGTTGTCCAGGGAAGGACTAATTTTTATCATTGTTTTTGTATCTTTGCCACAAAGCATGTACACAGCAGGTGATTAATAAATACTTAATGAACTGAATTGCACAATTGACTCATTAAGTCTACTAAATTATCCATTATGTCATAATTAGATGACTATATCCATTTAAAAGATATAGAATCAGTCTGTATCTGAAATCAAAGGAAAAAAATTATAACCCAAGTATGAGGTTCTAAACTTCTTAGAATCTGTACCTGTTTGATTTCCTAACTTCTGCTTGGACTTTTTCCTCTTATTCCTTTAGTATACTTAGTGTCGCAACCTGCTAAAGAGAAAATCCATCTGTGCATTGAAAGAATTGTATTGAAGTTGAACTGCATAATGACATGAATTATCAGTGTATGTATACTACAGAGTAAACATATACACATGGTATATTCATTTGAGATTTGAATTCTATATAATGAGACTTTGGATGTGATCAGCAAAGGAAACACTGATGAATTTGAGTTTCAGAAACGAAATTCTGCACTATAATCAGTTTTTCAGTCACATGAATGTGTTGATGTGTGTGTATGTATGTGTGTGTCACTCAGCTAGACATGAAGAAATATGGTTCTATATTTCTTTCCAATACCTTAGAGATATTCTTTTTCTGCTAGATAATTTAGGAGCATGCTCATTGTCTCTTACCTTGGCCCTATGTCAGTGGTGAGAGGCAGACATAGCATAGTACAGGGAGTGTTGGAAGGCCTGGATTCAGGTACTGATTATCTTTGTGACCATGAGCAAGTCATGACTCCTCTGAGCCTGACTGTTCTCATTCATAAAATGAGGCATTTAGATTTGAAAGCTTTAGAAAGCCCTTCTGGTTCTTAATTGATGATCCCTTTGAGTTCCCCTAGAACATCACTTTGTTATTTAATGAAAGCCTGTGCACAATAAGAGGTAATATGATGTAATAGATAGCAAGCTGGCCTTGAAGCCATGAAGTCTCATCTATGACATATACTGGCCATGTGATCCTACTATTTCAATGTTCTAGGCAACTATCTTAAAACCATGCTCTCAAACTCAAATAGAAATGAGAGGAGGGTATTAAACTGTATATAAAGATCTAATAAAGCTGCAAATTACCTTTTTTAAAATGTAAGTTTTAAAATGTAAGATTTTGTTTAATGTGAATGTACATATAGAACCTATATTGGATTACATGCTGTCTTGAGGGAGGAAGGGAGGGAGGAGGAGAGGGAAGGGAAGAAAATTTGGAACACAAAAACTTGTGGAACTGAATGATGTAAACTAAAAATAAACACATTTAAAAGGGAAAAAATGTAATATTGGATTTTATTATATTTTTTATTTACTTCTTAAAATGTTTCTCAATTACATGTTAATCTGGTATTAATTGTGCTGCAGAGTGTTGTCAGCTGCATCTGGTCAAAGGGCTTCGTATTTGACATACCTTTGCTCTAAGACTGTAAGTTGCTGACTAGGACTGACAGAGAAAGTTTTCTCTATAATGTTCATAGAACAAAGAAATCACAGATCCAGTCCCTATCTCTTTTCTTATTCCTGATTATGTGGAAAGAAGTGTAGTGTATATGGATCTAGCTTGATATTCAATGATGAAAGAAATGCTATGCAGAATGGTCAACAGACATAAAAGAAGAGGGCAGTTAGTGAGGTGGTTAGTGAAAAACTCATCTTTAAAAATAGAGAGAGGCTAGAAGATGGTAATCTACCTGAGAGGCAGTGTGACTTCAGAAAGGGCCTTGGAATGGTTCATATGGTGTTTGCTGCCTAACAACTCCAGGAGAAATGCCAGGAGCAGAACAGAGGTCTCTATAGAACAGCCCTTTGATTTTGTCAGTCATAAAGTTTTATTGAAAATTATTTCAAAATGTGGTTGCCCCTAGAAGTTTATCAGAATTCTATGTCAATTTCATGATGGCATGCTTGCCTGGGTTCTGGATAATGGACAAAGCTCTTGTGCTTTCCCAGTCACCAATGGAGTGAAACAAGACTGGGTGCTTGCTACCATGCTTTTTTAGCATGATGTTTTCATCCATGTTGTCAAATGTTTTCAGTGAGGATGGATATGCCATCAGGGTCAGCTAGGGCACTGGTTGTAAATTCTTCAACTTGAAAAGCCTACAAGCCAAGACTAAAGTGGAGGGAGCATTATTGCATAATTTTCTGTTTGAGGATGATTGCACGTGCAATTGGAGCTTCTGAAGCTGAGATGCAAGAAAGAATTGATTGATACTCTCATGCTTGTGCTAATTTTGGCCTAACAATTAACACCAAGAAAACATAGGTACCCCATTAGCCACCACATATGTGGAATTATCAGTTACAGCAAATGGACACATTTTGAATACTGTGGATAAGTTCACTTATCTTGGTAGTATACTTTCCAGGGATATATGTATTGATAATGAAGTTGATGAACACATTGTCAGAGATAGCTCAGTATTTGGGAAACTCCAAAGGAAAGTGTGGGAGAGAAGTATTAAACCATCTACTGAAGGTCTACAGAGCTGTTGTGTTGAATTCATTGTTGTATGAGTATTAAATTTGCATAGTATACCAGTGCCATACCAAGAAACTGAATTTCTTGGATTTGAATTGCCTTAGGAAGATTCTGAAGATCACCTGGCAAGATAAGATTACAGACACTGAGGTCCTTTCTCAGACTAATCTTTCAAGCATTCAAACTCTACTTCAGAGAGTGCAACTCCGATGGGCTGGTCATGTTGTTTGAATGCAAAATGTACACTTGCCAAAAAGACCATTTTATGGAGAACCCATACAGGGCAAGTGTTCCCATGCTGACCAGAAGAAGTGATAGAAGGAAACTCTTGAGGCCTCTCTTAATAACTTCAGAACGGGTTGTGTGCATGGTCGACACTGGAACAGGACCACTCAATAGGGCATGCTCTCATCAGAGAGCATGCTGTGCTCTGTGAGCCAAGCAGAACTGAAATAACTCAAAAGAAATGCAAGATGCACAAATTTAGAGAATCTGCCCCAAATGTTCACATGTATTATTTGTGCCTGAGCTGTGGTAGAACATTCAGAACTCATATCGGTTTGATCAGACACAGCTGAACACACTGAAACTTGACTCACACATACTGCTGTTATTTTGGTCCTCTTCAAGAATAAAGGAGAATAACCAATCTATTAGAGAAAAGAAAAATCATCTTTATAAATCGAGGGATTTTAATGGTGACCTTAACTCTTGCTCCTTTGTGTTTGATCTCAAAGTATAAGAAATGATGATTGTTTTCTATTCAGAAACTCTATGAGGGACAGGGAAGAGAACAGAATAGGAATGATGTCTCTATGTACAACTGAAAGACAATAGTGTGTAGTGGTAAGTGGTAAGAAATAGAAATATGAGTTCAAGTTCTCTTATGTGTGGTTATTACCTATATGACCTTGGATAAGCTACCTAACCTCTCTGAGATTCACTTTCCTCATATGCAAAATAGGAAAATATCTTTCCTGTACATATCTACATTTCAGAGTTATTGAGAGAAAAATGTAAGGAATATTAAAAACTTATTTCAAAGCTAAGTAGTAATAGTAGTAGTAGTAGTAGTAGTAGTAGTTGCTGCTGCTACTGCTGCTGCTACTGCTACTAGTCATCCTCATCTTCCCCAGACTATAGATATTTACCATCCAAATCAAGGATTTAGAGAACTTCAGAGTTGGAATGTACAATAGAGGCAATGTAGCTTAATCTCTGCCTTTAAATGAATTTCATCTGTAAGATACCCAATCAAGTGCCCGTCCAATCTTTACTCAAAGATCTTCTATGAGTAGAAGCTACTATTTCCCATTCAGTTTCTAATTACTAGAAAGTGATTCCCTACATAAAGTTTATGTTTTTCTCTTAGCAATTTCTACCAGTTACTTCTATATTTTTTGTTTGCTTGTTTGTTTTTGCTATCTGGGACTAAATAGAACATGACTAATAGATTGGTCTGTCTCAAAAGATGTCATATTGGAAGGTACGTTCTTTCCATAGACACCAAACTGAGTGTTCATTTTTTATCTACATTTTTTCTAGCTCAACAGATAAAAATAGCAGTTCTTATATCTTGGCACATAAAAATATAATACCTGACTAACAAATATAGGAATCATAGAGTTTTTGCTTCAGTGGGAAAATAATGATTAGAATGAGACAGGTCTGTTTTGTGGCTCCAAGCAGAATGAGATTCACCCATAGTGCAATTGAGAGATATATGGTGAGTGTAAACAAGCTGTAACGTCCTACCAATTATGGCTTGTGTAGAATAGTTGGTATAAAAGATGCCATTGGAATCATGAGTATCTGGAAAAGACCTGGTGATATAAGAAATTTAAGGATAATAGATGAATAGCTTGTATTGTTCTGTGCATCCATGAAATAATCAAAGATCCAAAGAAAAGTTTTCTAGGGCATTGAATAGGTTCACTACAGAGTACTTCTGGAAGGGAAATTCATGGATAATATTTATACATGATGAGGTGGTAGAAATACCTACACTAATGGATCCTTCAAGGGTACAACTATATTGGCAGGAACAGCATTTAAGATATTAAATTTCACAAATATATCAAATATAACCATTATCCTTCAAGCACCAGTGTTTACAGACCTCAGATTCATAGGAATGTATACATTCACACCACACACACACACATTTACATACATATATACCTGTACTTATACGAGGTAATTTGGGAAGGAAAGGGGATGAGTATCTAAGGTGATCATTTAAAGGCACATGTTCAAGGTGGAGCCTGAGCTGAACTAAGTCCTGAAGGATGTAAAACACTAATGGGCAAAGGTGAGGAGGGACTGAATTGCAGTATGGGGGATTGCAAGTTCAAAGGAAGAAAGACAGGAGATAGTGTGTCATCTGTGAGAAGCAAGAAGGCCAGTTTGAATGGTGCCTTGAGGCAGCCAAGTACAACAATTGATACAATAGATAGATCATAGGGTCTGTAGTTAAGAATAACTGAGTTCAAATATGGCTTCAGACACTTACTAGCTGTGTTGCCCCAGGCAAGCCACCTAACCTCTGTCTGCCTCAATTTTAAGATGGGCAAAATGGGAATGATAATAGCACCCAACTTGCAGGGTTCTTGTGAATATTAAATGAGCTCATGTTTGTCAAGTACCTGGTACTTATCAAATGCTTAATAAATACTTGGTTTGTCCATTCTCTCCCTCCATCCCCACCTCCGGGTATGAAATAAAGAATAATATATAATGAGGTTAGAAAAGGTAAAATGAACAAGGAAATGGTTTTGTATTCAGAAAAGTACTAATTCAGTCCAAGCTCTGGTACTTATTAGCTTTTTTGACTGTGGGCTGGTCTTTTTACCTTTTGGGCCTTGACCTCTTTATCTGTAAAAAGGGAGATGATCTCAGAATTCCCTTCCACTTGGAAATCATATGATAATTGTAAGAATAATGAAAGCATAATGAACTAGGAAAATATATAGTGAGCAAAAATTGTGTTGTCCAAAATGATAGGTTAGAGTTTTTCCTAAAGGAAAAAAAAAAAGCATGGTTGGGAAAAAAAGCCATACTTGCCAAATCTTTTCATTAGGAATATGATGAATAGTAGTAATTATACATGTTGATTAAAGATATCATAATTCATAAAGCTTCAGTATGGTAGCAAGAATGTCATGTAATATCCCTAGGAAATTCCTTCTCCCCATTTCAAAAGATTCTTCTACATATTTTAACTTTTTAGCCATCTGGATAGCTATTTTCATCAATGAGAAGATCTGCTCCAGTGGTCATCCTAGTTTATGAAGATGAATAACTCATCTAGAACCTAAAGACTTCTAGAATTGAGGGGTTAAGTGTTTTACCCAAGGTCATACAGATAACATGATATAATATGATACACACACATATAAATATATAAATATGTATATATATATGTGTGTGTTTACACACATATAATCATATCTGCATACACTATATGAGCACTTCATGCCTTCTCAGCTCTGTGAACTTCATTGAAAAGGTGACTAAGCTTCTAAAGAATAAAAATCATACAGCACATTTTTTTTCCTTTTTTTCTTTCATTTGGAAAAGTCGGATTCATTTATTTGTGAACTTAATAGAAAAAAAAAATCATGTCTTAAAGAACCTGGGTCTCTTTCCCCTTCTAACTTACTTTGTACAGATCTGACAGTCTCACTTTACCACAGGTCTGTTAATTCTTCCCAAATCCAATGCATACCTGAAAGAATTTCTTTTTCCTGCCCCCCCCCCCCATGCTTTTCATTCTTTTTGACCCATTTTGTCTACCTGGCAAATGACAGATTTCTCTCTCTCTCTCTCTCTCTCTCTCTCTCTCTCTCTCTCTCTCTGCCTTTTGGAGGGGGGAGGGGAGGGTAATTGAGGTTAAGTGAGTTGCCCAAGGTCACATGGCTAGTTTTTGTGTTAAGTATCTGAGGCTGTATTTGAACTGAGGTCCTCCTGACTCCAGGGCCGGTGCTCTATTTGCTGTGCCACCTAGTCGCCCCATGACAGATCCCTTTATTAGAACTCAGCTATGTGTGTTGAAGGCACATTTAGTTATCAGCTATTCTCCATTATGATAGTCACTCTCAGGCATCTTTTCTTGGTTAGAACAGAGCTGTTTACTCAGTACCCAAAGTGCGTACTTATTGACTGTGTGTTGGTAAGCAAACTGATATAAGAATAATAGGAAATTATAGCTTCAAGAGACATGAAAACCGCAAGCAATTCAGCAAACAATAAGAACATTTCTATCAACTAATATAGAATAAAATAAGCAGGTAAGACCAAAAAAATGTATTGAAATGTGTATGATATAAGCAAAACCATACTGAAAATAAGGAAAACTCATTTATTATGAGGACAAATCTTGGTGCAAAGGAAAAATGAGAAATAACCTACATACATACACACAAATCAGTATAAGGTTAGAATGCCTCATACATTTTCATATGTCATTATTTGATTTGTTTTACTATATTTTTAATTGTAAGCATTGGAGGTGTCTGAAACCTCATAAAATAACTTGTTGAAGATAAAACTCAACATTTCCAAAGAAACATTCAAAGAATCAAGTTCCAATTCATATGCCAATGTTTGCGTATTTGTCTCTTCCTATTTTATTATACACTTTGTAAAATTCCTTTTTGTTGATCTTAAGAGTGATTTTTATAGAAGACTTAATAAAAGACCACTTAAGAACCTTAAACAATGTAGTTTATTTACTCTAAACGTAGCTTCAGTTGTAAACCTGTGTTTTTAAACCCTTTCACTTCTTTCCATTTGCATACCAGTATCATGGTCATCTTTTCTAAATAACTGATTTTTTTCTTTCCCAGAACAGGTAATATTAAAGGATTTAATGATCTAGGATCAAGCTTTAATTCCCTAGATGGGAAGACTGGAGAACTTAATCAAAGGAGGATAGACATCTCAGATTCTGGCAACTACAAAGCTTCCACCGACTTTAGGCTTTTAGAATTTTATTTTCCCACTTCTTTTTGACCTGCTTCTTTATTTGCCACTTCACATTCCCCAACTTCATATTCTGCCACTTTTTAAGACCTTATTATTATGTGAAAGCTTGCTAGCTAAGCAGTTTCTGGAGTGAAACAACCTTTCATTGCATTCCCCTTTTCAACTTATATGACATGTCTTGATAATTGGTCTAAGGTGTGCACCTCCTTCTTTCATTTTCACACAGTACTGCTATCAGCTGCTTTGATCCACTTTTCAAAACTGTAAGTCATTTCCACAGGAAAGTAGCTCGTGATATCCTCCCAAACAGAATCATTCAATTCAGTCTAAACCAGATGGAATGATGGCTCCATAGAATCAGAGAATGTCAGAGCTAAAGGGATCTTTTTCTAGAAATCATCTAGTCTATCTGACAGATAGGGAAAGCCATCTCAGAGAAGTTCTCTGACTTCCCTATTGCTATACAGTTAGTAAATAGCAGAACTGAAGCTTATGAACTTACAGACTAATAGAATTGAATCTCAGTCTAATTCTGATTCATGGTCCAGTGCTCTTACTAGAGCATGCTTTCATTGTTTTTAAAACTTTGAAATGTACATCTTCTCCATTTGAATGTTTGCCTAAGTGAAGAAGAATGTGGAAGATATTCTTTATTGCATAAATTAAGTTTTACACCAGGTAAAGTTGCAGGACAAGCAAGTTAACTTTCATTGTATCTCTTACAGATTATTTTTACTTCATATTTCATTGGACCACAGAGGATTTTGAGAGTTGCATTCCTTGCCTTTAAATGGTTCAACAGTTTCATTTCTAAAACTATTTATATTCCTTATGGCACATAGTAACATTTTTATGATGTTCTTTTGTGACATTTTATTATGTACTTTTGAAACATAATCTTTTTATTATCATTCACTTTGTTGATGTCAATATTGAACAATAATAAGAATGTAACAGCCTGTTTTAATAAGCCTATTACAGACATTTGTGTATTATCATCTCTATTATGACTTGACATTCATAAGTGTGGCTAGATAGTTTATGATGAATAAACAGCTGAGCACCACTCAGTTTGTCACTTAAGAGACACAGTGATGGCATATCCAAAATAATTGAACAAGAAACTCTTTGGTGACCATAACTTACAAGTGCCTGAATGACAATTCTGAGCCCAGATTAGATTCTCTAAGGCACTGCATTTCATGAAGGGATAGTTGTGACAGTTTGTCCTTTAAAAGATCTCTGTGGAAATGCAGTTGCAATCATATAGATATGTTGAGATTGATTAGTACATGAGGTGCCATGATTAAACAATTCACCATCAGGTTATCAGACTCTCCTTTATCAAGGTTGCTCTTCATAAAGTAGACATAGTTGGTATCCAAGACTACACTTGAAACCTTTCATAAGTGGTAGAGCCTGCTGGATCATGTGTACTTCTGGCACAGCTGTTGAGAACAGAGACACCTCTATACTACAAAGGATTGTAGAGCTATAAATCATAGAATGTTATTGTATTCCAAATTATTGAAGTTGAAAGTTATTTCAAAGGACAATAGAGAAGCATATAGAATCTGTAAGGAGGTTTCAATATCTTGGAAACAAATAATTCATGCAAAAGAAGTAGTAGAGAGAATATTTCAAAGAAAGGGGTATGACTGGAACACTTAATAGTTTACTCATGTGATTAGATCAAGGAGTAAGCAATGGATAGTACTTGTATCCCATTGTGCTACAGGTAATGTGATCAGAAAACAAGGAGGGCCTCAGCAAGATAGATGAACTTCCTTTGTCAAAGATACAGTGGCATGATATAGACAAGAGTAACAAGGGATGAAAAATAATAGGTAGATTATGGTTGCCATCAATAGAAGGAATAGCTGTGTCAATGACATCATACAACTATTCAACTATTAGTATTGAACCTAGCAATGTTTAGAAAAATAAAGGCAGGTTTATACAATATTAGAAGAATAAACATTAGTGAATAGTCATAGACAAGACCACCTATAGAGTTCAAATGTTTCAGACCAACTCAATAATGAGTCAACTCCAAAAGACATTTGCAACTAATAGGAATAACATACTGAGACAACCCTGCTCAACTGGAGAGTGGCTATATTATGGCAGCCAGAATACAGAAGGGCCTCAAATTCTTGCTACAAGAAGATTACTTGAAGGAGGTGGAAGTATTTAGTCTAGGGAAACAATGACTTAAGGGAACATGATAGCAGACTTCAAATATTTGAAGTACTGTTATATGGAAGAAGTGTTAGATTCTGTGTAGTTGACTTCCTAGGGCACTAGGAGCAATGGTAGAAAGTTTCAAAGAAATAAATTTAGGCTTTTTGCAAGGAGAATAATCCCTAACCATTAGAGCTATTTAAACATAATGAACAACTTCAGAAGGTAGTGACTTTCTCCTTCCTGAAAGTCTCCAGGCTCAAGTTGCATATTTATTTTTTCTGAGTTGGTGAAAGAGTAGTTTCTTGTTCAGGTATAAAAGTTTTGTGAGGTTATTTTAAACTCAAAAGCTCTAAAATTTTTACGAATTTCAGTTTCTGAAAACAAATCAACTTAGTTCCATAAGACAAACAAACGTTTAAAAAATGGGTTTGTGGGATCATAAAAAAAACAAATTAATAATTCTAATTTTTATAGCAGTAAAACATGAAAGACAACTCTTAAGGTAATGTGGATATGAAGAAGGACCAAACTACAATTCATTTTAATGTGAAGAGGTACAATATGTAGAGGTATTATTCAAACTATCATTAGTTTTGAACAAGTGCTTTAATTTTCTGATTAAGTAGTTCATAATGGTTAAACTTTAAGGATTTGGAGGGCTTAGTCACCTCTATTTTGGAATCTTGGACTAGGTGTTTTTTATGATTCTTTTAAGATTTAATTTAAAATTACATTTTTTTTGCGTGTGTTTGATTTTTGACCATTATGAATCTTCAAGTTCAATAGACAGGAAATTGTGGGTTATGGCTAAAAAGACTACCCAATTAAAGAATAGGAAATAGTTATTTGTTGACTTTAAAAACTCATTCCATTTCAATAACTGGATTGACAACAATGCCTTATGTATACAACTTTAATGTTTCAGGGAATGTCTTCAAAACAAAAACAAAACAGTTATGAACAGAAATGAGACAGTATGATTAGACATTTTTTCTTTTTTTCTTAATTATATTTAAGCCAAACCTATTTCATCTTGATTCCAACTCGTGTAAATGTTGAAAAGCCCCAGAAAGATGATAGTGATGTTTTCTAATGACCTCATATGACTTACTGTTTAGAACATTTTTTAAAGTCAGTGTCTCAGAATTAGAGGGGAAATCAGAAGTGAGGCCATTTCTTTCAACTAACATTTGGGCATGAATTAACTCTGTAACATTCCTGATAAGGGGCCAATCAGTCTTCATTTGAAGGTCTGGTGACAGGAAACTTACTATCTATGGAATCTGTCAATTCTACTTTTATATATCTTTAATTGTTAGGAATGATTTTCCTTACAGGAAGCTGAACTCTATCTCTGCAACAACAAAGTTTTCACACACACAAATACACACATATGTAAATGAAAATATAAACATATACACACACACACACACACACACACACCTATTTCTCCAACTTTATGGAACTCTCTTGTTTGTTGTCTGACGGTTCATTGTTCTTACTCAGTTGTACCTGAGGGATATGAAACTGTTGTGATTCAGATCAATGTGAAAATAATCAACAAGAATGTTAAGATGTAGTCACTTTTTTTTTTCCTAGAGGTGTCACAAAGCCAGTAGCTTATATCCTGCAACTAGAGACACAGAGCAAGTAGAGATAAAGATAACCTAAGTAAGCTTCACATGTGATAAATTATGGCATCTGGATTATAGCCACTCTTGTATTAAGTTGCCTAACCATTAGAATAGGACTTATACGAAAAGACTGTCTTGTCCTAAGGATGTATAAATCAAAGAAAACCTTCTGTCTTGGTATAAGATATCATTGAATTACCCACTCAAAGAATTGAGATCTTATATCCCAGATGTAGAAGAGTAAAAGCAAGCCATAGGACAGTTGGTAATATAAAATCAATTTCCTTTATCTGGAAGTCATATTTTCTTTCTTTAATTTCCGTATCAACTATTATGTAAAGTTGTTTCTGCTTTTAACTGAGTGTGTATTACATGTGTATTCCTAATTTTGTGGAATCTTTTATCTAGCCACCATGGTATGGGATACTGAAAGAACACTAGAAGTAAGTTCAGAATATCTGATTAAATATCCTGGCTCTGGCATTTTGCCAGCTATGTGACCATAGGCCAAAAACTCAGGTTCTCTGAGCCTTAGCTTCTCTAAGCATAATCTATGCACCTGCATACCCTTTGCTCCAAGTCATACAATTCCAACCAATCAGTCAGTAAATTTTATTAATCACCTACTACGTGCCATGCCCTATGCTAAGTGCTGGGTATACTAAAAGAGGCCAAAAACAGTCTTTGTTCTCAAGGAGCTCCAAACCAATAAGCTCAACCAAACATATATATATATATATATATATATATATATATATATATATATAGAAGCAAACTGTACATGAGAAAAATAGGAAAAGCTTGACACATATGCATGTATGTGTATATGTATGTGCATACACATATTTGCCTGCACACATATAGATGCAGGTGTGAATATGTATGTATGTAAATGTGTGTATGTTTAATTATATATTTGTCAGCTTGTCATAGTGACCTCAAAAGTCAAGAATTCTTGGGTTCAAGTCCAACTTCCTTCTTCTGAAACATGTTAACTTCATGAAGACACTCTCTAAAACTTTCATGAGAGTTATTAATATACATTGATAGATAGACGTCTTTCACTAAGATGTTACCTAGATCAATGAACCTGAAAGTCCAAGTCATATTATATATGCATGTGTATATGTGGACACATGTAAAATCTATTTACATATGTGTATATAATATACACAGACATATAAATATACACACATACATATGTATGTACATATATGCACCTATATTTCCATTCAACTCTACGCTTCATTCCGAACAATAGAAATGAATAAAATGAAATGAAAATATTTCCATTACAATTCAGTACAGAAGACACATCGATTAGGATTCGCTTTTAGCAGTAACTGGCAGAAGAAATAAAGATTATTGTTATAAACATCAGAAGCATATCACTCAAATGGGCATTCTACATGATATGATGATTTCTCATGCTGGCTTTTTGCATATGCAAGGGGAAAAATTATGATGCTTTCCTTTTTACTACTGAGTGATCATTTCAGTGATGACCTTTCTGCCTTTCCTTCTTCTTAGCGACCATCAGCCTAACAGCTCCAAAGCTTCCTTTTTAAAGCTATGTTTTCTTCTCTGGTTCATACAGGAAAGAGTGGTGATCATTGTACCTTTACTCTGAAAGTCAGGAAATATTTCACAGGTGACTTTGGGTTTTTTATTTCTCGGCTCCATTCTCCTGCCCTGCTGAAACATTATTTTCATCTCCTTTCATTTTTCTTCTTGTCTGTGACTATTTTGCATCCATCATATATATATAAGAAGAATGATTGTTGAGGATAATAAATCATTGACATACATAATCCATAAGGCAATAAAAATGTGTATTAGATTATTAATGCTTAAAATGACATGTAGTAGTAGATAGAAAGCTCTATTTTCACAGTAAGGAATATAGAACTTCTGGTCCTGCTTTTTTTATATATATATTCTTCCTACTTGACTGTGAGCTTTACAATGCTCCCTTGCAACTCTGTAAGACTTTAATTTCAGAGGAGCTAATATTCTGCTACTGGGTAGAGGAGTTTTCTGTAATGGAAATGAAATAACAGATCAAAGATTTAGAGCTACAAGGTAGCATAAAAATGACCCAGTTCCCTCGTTAAATAAAACGGTCTTCGTTGTTGTTTGTTCTTCATTCTTGAAGAGGACCATGACATCAGGGAGATGATGCCATGACATGTAAGTGAATTAGATTTAAGTGAGGCAGAGATGTGCAATGTCACCAGTCTCACTGTCTCCTTCCGAGTGATCTGGGTCAAGTGGCAAGATATAGATCAAAATTACTAGAGATGGCTCTCATAAAATGGTTGATGAAACTGAGGACAAGCTGGAATACTTCTCAACATCCTTAAAAATCTTACCAAGTAGGTTAACATGTACAAATAGTTTAGTACTTCAGAAACTACCCGAGGTCAATTATCTTGGATTGTGGAGTTATCAATAAATAGGTCCAGCTCTTTCTTCCCCCTCTATCAAAAGGGGTTTGCAATAGTTAATGAAAAAATGCCAAGTGTAGTAAATACCAAGAGATCCTAAGAACAAAATAAAACACACCTTATCTCGAGCATCTTGTCCCTTGTAGCTACACAGATACCCTAGAATGATCAGAGGATATCTCGAGAAAGTTACTTACACTTCTGGATCATCCCTACAGGTCACTGTTCCACAACTGCCTTCCCAAAGACTGTTAAAAAGGTCTGTCTTTGATGGCAAATAGCTTTTACTAACTTCCTGGGATTCCAGAAATGCTAATCAGCAGTTCTAGTCTACAGCACATTTATTACACCCTGACATGCTGAAGACAGCCTGTTACAAATAGAACTGCCTCTTGAAAAATGCTGCTCCAGTGTTTTATAATAAAGTGCACCAATTAGACACGTTCATTAGGACAAACTACTTGTCTTTTCCTATATTAGAGCTTTTAAAAAGCACAATGCATTTCTGAGCTCGCTTGGCTTGGTATGATTATTAATTGAACAAAGCACATTACAAAGTTTTAATCCAATAACTGTAAATACATAATGAATAATATTTCCTTGGAGACTGTCAGCTTTGCATCAGCCCACTTGGTTACAGAGGCAAAGTAAGATCTATTGCCCAATCCAAGTGGGCCTCTTCCTTGCCTAAATGTTCCCCACAGATATTAGAGGGACACCATAGTACTAGGCAACAGCTTTGGTTGCCGAGGTAAAGCTGTCTGTTCTATTAAGAATTAATGAGAGGTCACTCCTAAAATATATCATGAGTTCATCACAAGTAAAGGGTCATAAAATCACACATGTCCCATTAATTTTTCACGCTGCCTTGCAGATCCTCTAGTTCCCCCAATAAGACAGCATTTTAATTTTTACAGGATGAGGGGCCCCTAGGGCAGTGTATTATTTTGAAAGGGCAAATGGCAATCAAGACATGTAGGGGGGGTGGGAACAGGCAAGTCCTCTCTGGAGGAGAATAACATTATTAAACACAGCAGTGAAGAAACTGAGCAAGATGAATAGAGCTGCTTTCCTGGCTGGCAAGAACAGTATTTTTCCATTTCCTTCTTATACTCTAGCTCACTGAGCAGTAGGCACTGGTCAATTTCAGTCTGTCATGGGTGTGATCTGCATCAGGACCTTAGCTGAATGAAAAACACTCAACCTTCCACTTGGGAAGAAGAATGACTTTGGGGCCTGAAAGTCCTCTTGGTCACTCTCTTTTATCTGTTTCTAATTTGTTACATCATGCCCATCTGAATAATCTAAAGCAATGGAAAAAAAAAAAGAACAACTTAGCTTTAATGTTGTTCTAAGATTGTCCTCAAAGTGACTGAGAGGAATGAAATTTAAGTAAGGCCTTAAATAAAATATCTTAGAGATCAAAATCAGTCTGCCATTGAAGTCACTCATCTTGAACAATGACTTCCAAACAAACACTTGGTAAGTATTAGACAGTGGGTTGGAATGGAGTGGGGGTATGGAAAGGTATATGGGATAGGATAGAATTTCATGTCCTGTATTCAAATGTCAAGTTGCTGGCTATAATAAATAGAGTGCTAGACATTGAATGATCAAGAAAATAATCAAGAAAGTAATAATTCAAGTCAAATCATTGACCATTGATAGCTATGTGACCATGGACAAATTACACTTTAACTCTGAAAGCCTCAAATTCCTCTTCTGCAAACTGAAGGTAAAAAAAAAAAGCATTTATTAATTTCCCATTATGTGCCAAACACCAGGTTAAGTGTTTTACAAATATCCAATTTGATCCTTATAACCATGGGGGAGAATGTGCTATTATTATCACCATTTCACAGTTGAGGAAACTTATTTAAACAATGATTATATGATTTTTTCAAGGTCACATAGCTACTGAGTCTCTGAGATCAAATTTGTACTCAAGTCTTCCTGACTCCAGGCATGGAACTATATCCAATGAGCCATCTGGCTTCCTGTGTTTAAGAGGATTCTTGTACGCTTCACACGAGATAATTCATACAAGCTCACTAATATACTTAAAGTCTTATATAAATGTGTGTTGTTACTATTCAAACTGAAGGAAAAATAAGCAATGAGGAAAAAAATATCACCTTTTCAGATAATATGATGGTATACTTAGAAAACCCTAGAGAATCAACTAAAAAGACTAATTGAAACAATTAAAAAATTAGCAAAGTTGTATTATATAAAATAAACACATATACATCATCAGCATTTAGATACTACCAACAAAACTCAGTAGGCAAATACAGAAAGAAAAGTTTCATTTAAAAAACCTGCAGACAGAAATATTTGGGGGCAAAGCCAAAATGTGGGTGAAAAGACAGGGACTCACCTACACTCTCTCAAATTCCTTTCCAAACAACTTTAAATAAAAATCCAAAACAAATTTTGGCATGGTCGAACTCACAAAAAGATGGGGTGAAACAATATTCCTGCCCATGACAACATACAAGGTTGACAAGAAAGGTTTATCTCACCAGGGTCATACTGGAGCACATGCTACACTGGCACAGATAGTATTACAGCAAACTAAGGACAGGCCTTGGGGACAACTGAATCAGCAGGGGTGGCTATGAGAACTATCAGCTCACAGAAAGTAAGAGGGCTGGAAAATAGTCAGGAGAATACAAGGGGTACTAGGTGGAGACTCTGTTGTATTGCCCATACTCAGATTTTGGTTGTAGTGCTAGGGCAAAGAGGAGCACAAAAAGAGCTTGTGGCTGCATGGGAATGGGGACCCTTATCACAGTTCCTGGGCAGAAAACAGTGCCTGCAGTTACTTACCGACTAGAACATAGGCCAGGGAAGTAATAAACACACTTCTCTTTAGATCACACCACCTTTGAAGAACTGAAAGTATACAGACCCCCATAACCAGTTCTTGAAATAACTGCCAAAAAGAAAAAAAAGAAAAAGAAAAAAAACAAAGAAACAAAACACAAAACAAACTGATGCTTTTGAGAGTTCTCCCTCCACTCCAGGAGCAAAGCCCAAATTTAATAGAAAGTTAAAGGTCAAGAAATAGGCTGGAAACATGAGTAATCAACAATGACAATAACAAAAGGTCATTACCATAGAAAGTTACTATAATAACAAAGAAGATCAGAACACACCTTCAGAAGAAGATGATACTTATAACTTGTAAGTACTTTCTCATTATTAGGGCAGTCAGATAGAGTGTAGATAGATTGAGGTATAACTGTGAGTTGAATAAAATGAGATTATATTAAAACAACAAAATTAAGAGGTAAGAAAGAAAAGTGAATGCCCATGGAGAAAGAAAAGAGGACAGGTAAAATGTGGCAAATTAGTTTACATAAAGAGGCTCACAAGGAAAAACTTTTGTAGCGAGGGTGGAGATAGGGGAAGTAGTAGGGAATGCTTGAACCTTACTCATTTCAGAATTGACTAAAAGCAGGAATACTATACACACTGAGATGGTGTGGAAATATGTCTTACCCTGTAGGAAAGTATGAGAAGAAGAATATAAACAAAGAAGGGGTGCTGATAGAAGAGAGGTTGGATTGGGGGATGTGGTAATCAGAAGTAAAATGCTTTAGAGGACGGACAGCATGAAAGATGGGAGTAGAATACAAAGTGGAGAATGAGATGGAGGAAAATAGAGTAATAATTGATGAAAAAATTGTGATAAGTATCTCTGACAAAGGCATCATTTCTAAAAATATATAGAAAATTGAATCAAAGTATAAAAAGCAAAAGTCATTCCATGATTGATAAATGGTCAAAGGATATAAATGGACAATTTTCAGATGAAGTAATCAAAGCTAATTGAAGTTATATGAAAAATGCTCTCAATTACTATTTATTAAGAGAAATGCAAATTAAAACAGTTTTGAGCTACTAGCTCATACCTCTCTGATTAGCTAACATAACAGAAAAATGACAAATATTGGAGGGGACGTTGGAAAACTGGGACACTAATGTGCTATTGGTCGAGTTGTGAATTGATTTAACCATTCTGTTGAGTAATTTGAACTATACCGCAGGGCTATAAAACTATGCATACTCTTTGAACCAGCAATACCACTACTAGGTCTGTATCCCAAAGAGATGAAAGAAACGGAAAAGGTCCTACATGTACCAAAAATATTTATAGAAGTTTTTTGTTTTTTTGTGGCAAAGCAATAGATGCCCATGAATGGCTAGAGAGGTTGTGATATATGATTGTGATGTAATACTATTGGCTTATGAGAAATGATGAGCAGGATACTCTAGGTAAAACCTGGGAAGTCTTACAGGAATTGATGCAAAGTGAAATGAGCCAAAATTAGGAAAACATTGTACACAGTAACAACAATAGTGTATGATGATCAACTGTGAATGATTTAGCTATTCTCAGAAATACAATGAATACAATATTCTAAGGCAATTCTGAAGGACTTATGATGAAAAATGCTGTTAATCCTCTGAGAAAGAATTGATGGAGTCTGAATTAAGATCCAAGTATTTTTTTTTCACTTTATTTTGTTAAGATTTGTTTTTTTATCTGAGTTTTCTTTCACAAGATGAATGATACGGAAATATGTTTTCCAGGGTGGAGCTAAGATGGCGGAAAGTAAGCAGTAACTTCTCCACGCTCCCCAAGAATTTCATCCTTAAAAACTAAAAAGTAAATTTGAGTGGATTTAAGAGTGACAGAACCCATTGGGAGATAGTGACAGATTCCCAGCCCAGAAAAGTGCCTACTCAGGTCAGGGCAGGGAGAATGCAGAACACACAGGAGTGGCACCAGCACAGAAATGAGAGCAGAGTGTGGCAGACTGAGAAGCCCCACCCAGCAGACTCACCCAGCTGGAGGCTTCTGCAGCCGTCTCCCCATGGAGCGGAAGACCAATGGAACTGGGTAGGAGGGAATGCAGGGCTCATAGTAGGGTCAGTGGTTTTTCCTGGGGCTAGCAACCCAGGGCCTGGATTTTGGAAGCTACATGCCCAGATTTTCAGAATTTGGGATGGAGGAATGAAATCTAGGGGCTCTCATCCCCCTCCCTGACACAAAAAAAATCAAGAGGTAAAAGCCCCACCTAGAGTACATTCTTGAATAAGTGTAAACAGCCCCAGGATTGGAAATCACTGAGGAAGGGAGATTGTACAGAGCCTAAGCCCAGGTGGGTGGAGCCAGCAAGCTCTAACAACAAAAGCCCAGGTGTGCTTTAGAACAACCTGGCCAATCAGCAAACTACAGCCCTGCCCTTCTACTACAGTGAGCCTGCCTGAGAAGCAGCCCAGAGAACTGAGAAATTCAGTACTCCTGCACCCTGGAAGCAGATATCCAGTCTAAAAATACAGGATATAGGCAACCACAATGGGGAAGAAGAAAACTGCAAAGGCTAGAACCATCAAATCATTCTATAGTGAGCAACAACCACCAAACTCAGAAGGCAACACGGACTCCACACACACACTGGAGACCACATAAGGAAAGGTGAATTGGTCTCCCGCCCAAAAAGCATTCTTGGAGAATCTCAAGAGGGATTTTAAAAATGAAATTAGAGAGGTAGAAGATAAATTTAAATCTACAGTGACCAAATTGGAAAAAAAAAAATTCACACAAGAAAACAAAGCCTTAAAAAGTGAAACTGGAGAACTAGGACAGGAAGTCCAAAATCTAACCAGAGAAAATACCTCTGTAAAAATGGAGCACCAAAAACTAATTGAGGAAAATAATTCACTAAAAATTAGAATCAGTCAAATTGAAGCCAAGGACTCTATGATGCAACAAGAGTCAGTCAAACAAAACACAAAGATTGAAAAATTAGAAGAAAGTGCAAAATATCTCACTGGAAAAGCAATTGACATGGAAAATAGATCCAGGAGAGATAATCTAAGAATTATCAGCCTACCAGAAAGCCATGATGAAAAAAGCAACCTGGACAGGGTTCTTCAAGAGATTGTCAAAGAACACTGTCCTGAGGTCTTAGAATCAGAAGGAGAAATGGATATTGAAAGAATTCACTGATGTCCTCCTGAAAGACACCCCAAATTGAAAACTCCAAGAAATATAGTAGCCAAATTCCAGAGTTACAAGGTCAAAGAGAAAATACTGAATGCAGCCATGAAGAAACAATTCAAATATCATGGAAATACAGTCAGGATTACATAGGATTTTTCAGCAGCTACATTAAAAGATCGGAGGGATTGGAATGCCATATTTCGTAAAGCAAAAGAACTAGGACTGCAACCAAGGATCAACTACCCGGCAAGACTGAGCATATTCTTTCAGGCAAGGAGCTGGTCATTTAATGAAATAAAGGACTTCCAGACTTTCCTTATGAAAAAGCCTGAGCTCAATGGAAAATCTGATCTCCACTTACAAGACCGAAGAAAGACGTAAAAAGGTAAACAAGGAAAACATACACTCACACAGACACATACACACACTGATGCCCACACATGCATATAACTTGGGACTCAATAAGCGCAAACTGCTTACATTCCTTTGTGAGAAGCAGATACCTGTCAATACTGAAATTTGTATAAGTATTGTGACATTTAAAAGGGATATACATAGAAATAGGATGTGGGTATAAGTGAAATAATCTGAAGATTAAAAAAAAAACCCTATTAAAGAAAAGAAAGGGATTGTAATGGGAGAAAAGGAAAGGTAGAG
>CM053583.1:138756286-138783717 GCA_028627135.1 Pseudochirops cupreus
TCCACCACACAATTTATAATCTTGGAGAGTTTCCTCAGCACTAATAGGTTAATACCAAGTTATTTTCTAAGGTTACATTACTAGTATGTTATCAGAGGCAAGAGTTTAATTCAGGTGTTCCTGTCTTCATGGCTACTTCTTTATCTATTATATATACATAATATTGGTGTGCAAAGGCATACAAAAAGGAGAGGACACCAAGATTTATGGGGATCCCAAAAGACCTTGTGTAAAAGATATCACTTGAGGGGGTGGAGTCAAAATGGTAATGGAAAAGCACAAACTTAGGATGGGCTCCAGCTCCAAACATTTCCAATAACAGTAAAAAAAAATAACTATAAAATATGATATTCCAGAGATCAAGGAAGCTAGGATCAAAACCAAGAATCACCTATCCAACAAAATTGAGTATAGTGTTCCAGGGGAAAATATGGTCATTCAGTGAGGTGGAGGACTTTCAAACATTCTTGCTGAAAAAAACAGAACTGAAAAGAATGTTTGACACTCAAATACAAGAAGCATGAGAAGATAAACATGGAAGAGAAATCATAAGGAACTTATCAAAGTTGAACTATTTATATGCCAACATGGAAAAGCAATAATTTTAACTTATGAAACTTTTGTCAGTATGAAGATAGGTGAAGGGAATACGAATGTGTATACACACATACACACACACACATATACATACACATACACATATGTCTCTATAAGAGGGTTTATATATGCATATGAACACATATCTGAGTGTTCAATTGATCTTGTACCCTCTACGTTCTCATATATACACGTGTATATATGAGTATATAAAGGGCACAAGATCAATTGAATAGGAAGGGACAAAACTCTAAAAGGTGAAATTCTGAGGTGGGAGAGGATTAGAATGAGAGGAGAGAAAAAAACGGTACAAATACCTGTTCGTGCTATAATTGTATTGAATAAAAGCCAACAGATATTAGCTGGTTAAATGAAATTGGCAAGCTGGTTGCAGGCCCCCTCCAACTAGAGGGAACACAGACAACTCAAGTCAACGGCAAAAAAAAAGAGACACTCCCAAGTACCTAAGGGTACCCCAGTGCACTGAGTATGCGAATAGGCCTAGCCCAGAGATCCTGGGGCCAGAGTCAACCACATCCCAGCAGGAAGGGCCTGCAATGCCAAGTAGAGGATTTTATATTTGCTCCTGGAGTTTACTGAGGAGGGGATGGGTCCTCTGCCTTTTAGAAAATCACTTTGGCAGCTGCCATAGTAGATTTTTGACAGAAGTAGAATTGTTTATCTTCGTCTTTGTGCTATTCTTAATCTTCACCCCTTGGGCTTTCACTTTCAAATGTTAGGTAAGGAGAGCAAGGATTTCTAATACACCTTTGTTACCTATTTTGAAAAAAATAATGAAAATCATGAAAAGCAAGTCAACAGCCTGCTAAAGGAGATCCAAAAAATACTAAAGAAAATAACAACTTAAAAAGCAGAGAAATGCAAATGGTAAAAGAGGCACAAAAAGCCAATGAGGAGAAGAATGCCTTAAAAAGTCTAATTTGCCAGATGGAAAAGACATTTCAAAACCTCTCTGAGGAGAATAATTCCTTCAAAATAAGATTGGAACAATTGAAAGCTAATGACTTTATGAGAAATCAAGGTACTATAAAACAGGTGCAAACAAATGAAAAAAAAAAAGAGAATGTGAAATATCTCATTGGAAAAAAACACTGACCTGGAAAATAGATCCAGAAAAGATAATTTAAAAATTATTGCACTACCTGAAATCCACGATCAAACAAACAAGCCTAGACACCATCTTTCAAGAAATTATCAAGCAAAATTGCCCTGATATTCAGGACCAGAAGGTAAAATAGAAATTGAAAGAATTCATCAATAGCCTCTTGAAAAAGATCCCAAAGAGAAAACTCCTAGGAATATTATAGCCAAATTCCAGAGTTCCGAGGTCAAGGAGAAAATACTGCAAGCAGTCAGGAAGAAACAATTTGAGTATTGTGGAAACACAAACAGGATAACACAAGACCTAGCAGCTTCTACACTAAGGCAATGAAGGGCTTGGATTATCATATTCTGGAGGTCAAAGGCACTAGAATAAAAACCAAGAATCACTTACCCAGAAAAACAAAGCAAAGCAAAACAAAACAAAACCTGATTATATTTCTTCTGGGGAACATATGGTCATTCAATGGAAAAAAAGATTTTCAAGCAATCTTGATGAAAAAAACTAGAGCTGAACAGAAAATTTGACTTTCAAATACAAGAAGCAAGAGAAGCTTGAGCAAGTAAACAGAAAAAAAAGAAATCATAAGGAATTTATCAAGGTTGAACTATTCACATTCCTACATGGAAAAATGATAATTGTAACTCATGAGACTTTTCTCTATATGAGGATAGTTGAAGGGAATATGTGCGTGTGTGCATATATTTATGTATGTATAGGAGGGTGTATGTGTGTATAAATATATATATGTGAGTGTATGCATATGTGTGTACATGTATACATGGACACAGAGCACAGGACGAGTTGAATATGAAAGGATGATATCTAAAAAATAAAATTAAGAAGTGAGAGAGGAATATTTTGGGAGAAGAAGAAAGAGAGGGATAGATTAGAGTAAACTATCTCATATAAAAGAGGTAAGAGAACATTGTTACAATGGAGGGGAAGAGCAGCAATGTAAAAGGGAATGAGTCAATCTTATTCTCATTGCATTTGACTTAAGGAGGGAATAACATACACATTCAATAAATATCTTACCCTACAGGAAATCAGGGGGGGGAGGGGGTAAAAGGTGGTATGATAAAAGGGAGGGAAGGTCAGAGGAGAGGGTAGATAGAAACAAACACTTTTTAAAAGGACAAAGTCAAAGTAGAAAAATAAGACATCATTTGATCTCCTATAAAAAGGAGCTTAGGGTTATATAAAGTAAAGGAGAGAAAGAACTGTTTTCCAGATGGTAAGGAGAAATGTGTGTGTAACCTAGGTGTAGAGTCAGGAAGAGCAATGGCATAGATTGTATATATTTTACAATCCAGATTGACTAGGAAGGTTTTGGGATCAACGGAGAATAAAATATAACCAATATATAAGGACAATGCTCCTTGATAATTTCTTGAATGGTGATGTCTAGCTACTTTTTTTTGATCATGTCTTTCAGGTAGTCCAATAATTTTTAAACTGTCTTTCCTGGATCTATATTCTATGTCAGTGGTGTTTTATTTTTTTTTCCCCCAGTGAGATATTTCACATTACCTTCTATTTTTTTCATTAGTTTGGACTTGTTTTATAGTATCTTGATTTCTCATAAAGTCATTTGCTTCCATTTACTCCAATCTAGTTTTGACAGAATTATTTTTCTCCATAAGCTTTTGAAATCCCTTTTCCATATGGCCAATTCTGCTTTTTAAGGCAGGCTTCTCCTCATTGGCTTTTTGGACCTCTTTTGTCATTTGAGTTAGTCTGTTTTTAAGGTGATATTTTCTTCAGTCAAACTCTTACTCATTATTCATGATTTTCTTGCATTATTCTTATTTCTCTTCATAACTTTTCCTCTATTTCTCTTATTTGATTTTCAAAATCCTTCTTGAGTCCCTCCATGGCCTGTGACCAATTCATATTTTTTTCTTGGCGGCTTTTGATGAAGGAGTTTTGACTTTGTTGTCTTCTTCTGGTTCTATTTTTATCCTCTTTGTCTCCAAAAAAGATTCTCTCATGATTGCACTTCCTATTTGCTCATTGCTAGACAATTACTTGACTTTGGAGCTCTTTGCCATAGTAGAACTCTGTTTCCAGAGTGGAGAGCTATGTCCCAGATTTCTGGAGTTTTCTGTACCTGTTGTCAAAGTTTCTTTCAATCCCCTGCCCCAGAACTGTGAAGAGGACTTCCTTTCTACAGCCTCAAGAAGCTCTGCCACACCAGTGCTCTTCACCTCAGGACCATCCTAGACTACAACCCAGACCTAAGCAGAGCAAAGTAAGAGAATCCTTCCTCAGTGTCAGCAGAGAGGATCCTGCAAATGCCCTCTGGGTAGTCCCTTGATTGCCCTAAGATCTGTAGGTCTGGAGCTGGAAGCAGCAGTAGTGGCAGCTATTGCAGCTGCTCTCACCTCCGCTGCCTCAGGGGCAGGGGTGGGACTGAGCTCTTCTCTAACCTAGGATCAACAAAGTTCCCCACTGACCTTTTACTTTCTTTTTGGAGTTTATGGGTTGAAAATTGTGGAAAGTGCCAGTTTCCAGTGTATTTATATGTATATATGCATATATATATATATATATATATATATATATATATATGTATATAATATATAACATATAGAATACACCCATAGGCATAATACATACATACAAACACATAATCATACACACACACACACACACACACACACACACACACTGGATTAAACCAACAGTCTTCATTTGGGGGATTTATGAACCATGTCAAACCATACACATAACTTATAATCCATGAAAGATTCCAGTCTCCAAACTTCTGATATGTCTAAGCTTAGATCTATCGAAGACATACTATCTCATGGCTTTCATTCTTTTAATATTTCCTACAACAGATAGCAAACCATATCCTCCTCCCCCCCCCAACAAAAATTCTTTGTATCACTTTCATAAGGTTATCAGCAAATATTCTTTTGATTTCTATTTGATGCTCTGGTTCTAGGATATCAGGGCACTTCTCATTAATAGTTTGTGTGTGTATACATATACATATACATATACATACCTATACCTATACGCATATACATACACATACATATATGTACACATATACATATATACTCATATATATATATATAGATACACACATATATACATATGCACAATGTCCATGATATATATGTATATGTGTGCGTGTGAATAGATAGAGAGTTAATACTGAGATACATGTATGTAGCATATGTGTACATTCATTTGTGTGTATGTATAAATACACCCACAAAGTAACTTATCAATTTCAGCTGGTAGAAATGCTAACTTTCCTTCATTAACTAAAGGTCAAGAAATAGAAACTGGATTAAAGACCAATCCTCATTGGGGGGATTTATTAATCATTTTGAATTATAGGCATAGCTTACAATGTATGAAAGATTCCAGTTTTCAACTTTCTCTTGATATTTCCAGATTCAGACCTATTGAAGGCATACCATCTCATTGCTTTAACTTCTTTCAATGTTATCTTCAATGTAATGCCAAACAAAGGCAACTGCCAGGGTTTGTAATACCAGCATAGTAACTCTCCATTTTATTCAGTGAATAATTAAGGCAAAATATTTACAGAAAAGAGAAAATCAAAATAGAGCATTCACCATGTGTAATCCAATAATTTAGGAAGTCCTCAATTCAATCTAAATACTACTCCATTCCTGGGCACTACATTGATTTAGTCAATCACAAAGTTTCTCTTCTCAAATGAAGATTAGTTTCCAATCATAAACAAAGTGTATTCTTTTGGTTAGTCACAGAGCACAAAAAAGTCAAAAGTTTCCCACCCCTGCATCACAACTGAATTACAATTATCATCAGTTAACACCAAGTACCTTCTGAAAAGGGGAGGTAGAGTGCACAAAAGGCCATCTACCCCTAAGCTACAAAGATATCATCACAACATTTAATACCCAAGGAGAGGTCTTTCCTTCATCTTGAGCCAAGGCAAGTTCTCAACAATCTTTATTCCTGGGGAGACAAAGCTTAACAAATCACAAGATTCATTGCCAGTGTCCTTATCAATTCACTCTCTGCCTGCAGAACAGTTTCAGAACCCCTGAAAACATCAGCAAGATGCTCTTCAAGGATTTCTGTACACATACAATAATAAAATCCTTCTTCAAGGCTTCTTAAACAGCAGCAAGGTTCCAGGACCTCTGCTACAACAGCACTGTCCTACACCAGCAGACAAATCTGGCAAAACAACATCAAAACAGATAGACAAAATACCGGCATCATAGCCATGCCTTGTCTGTTGCCAGGCACCTCCAGGTGGCAGTTCTCAAAAGTCCTGGGCAGCTCCAACTGGCCCTCAGCAGTCTCTCTCTCAGCAACTCTGGCCCCCGGGCAATTTTCCTCTCTCTCTGTCTCCAAGATATTGCTCCCTAAAAGTTTTTCTGGCCTTCTCTGCTTGAGCCTGTCCCTAAATCCACTACACCAGCTCCTCCAAGTTCAGCCCTCTCTCTTCAGGTCAACAAGTCCATCCCACAATTAAGATTCCCAAGCTCTGGGTTTTGACACAACCCCCAAACCAAGCCAATACAAGGAGGTCTTTAAAATCCATTACCATTACAGCAACATATAGCAAACCATGGCAAAAAAAAAAATCTTTGGATCTCTTTCAGGAAATTATCAACAGATTCTTTCAATTTATATTTGATGCTCTGGTTCTAGGATATCAGGGTAGTTCTCAGTAACATTTTATCAAAATGTTATGTGTAGACCCTTTCTTTGATCATGGCCTTCAGGTAGTACAATAATTTTAAATTATTTCTTCTTGATCTTCATTCCAGTTCAGTTATTTTTCAAAATGATATATTTCACATTTTCTTCTTTTAAAAAATGACTTTTTTTTATTGTTGCTTGATGTCTCATGGAGAGACTAGCTACCACTCATTCAAATCCAGTTTTTAAGGAATTATATTCTTCAGTGAAGTTTTGCACACTTTTTTTTTTCCCAATTTGGCCAAATCTCTTTTTAAGGTGTTATTTTCTTCAGCATTTTGTGCCTTTTTTTGAGTTTTTGCTTTTAGCTCTTTCAACATCATTGTCTTCTGAGCTTCTGTCTGGATCTTCCCTGTCACAATTGTAGCTCTTTATGGCTGGATTCTTTTGCTTATTTTTATTTCCTCATTTTTCTATCATATATACATATACATATACATATACATATACGCGTACTTATACGTATAAGTATGCATATGCATATACACATACATATACATACACATATACATATATACACACATGCATGCAGACACACAGACACACACAGAGAGACATACACACGCACACACACACACACACACACACACATATATATGTATGTATGTATGTATGTATGTATGTATGTATGTATGTATATATGATTTTGAGCTTTATGTTAAAGGTTTGCTTTGCTCCTGGTGTTTACTGGGTACTATCACAAGCATTAGACTTTTTTACAGTGTTGTTATGAGAACTAATTCTAAGTATACAGAAGTTTTTGGTGCTTCCAAGTTGGTGTGATCTGAGGAGAGGTATGGTTGGAGGTCCCCTGATCTATGCTCTTTCCTTTTCCTAAGAAGAGTCCCTGATCTCTTCACATAGCAATTAATATGGCTCTTCAGGGTCCTGTTCCCTTGGAACTGAAAGCACTACTGCTCTTTATGGCCAATTCTCCCTCTTGACAGAAAGTACCCTACTCTGTCATTGAACTGTGACCCTGAAATGGTTATAAGCAGAGAGGTTGCAAAACTTTTTCCAATCCTGCATCTAGTGCTAGTATGGGGTGGGGTGGGGGGCTCTTTAATTATTTTTCTGACCATTTGCAAGGTTCCCTTGCCATCTCTGGTTCAAGGGATCTCAAAGATACTGATATTTTTGTCACTATTCTTAGTCCCTCCACTGGTATTGCAATCATGTAGGATTCCATTCTCCACTGCCCCCATCATAGACTTCTTCTTCTGACTTCCTAAGTTGTCTTAGACTGGAAGAATGTCTCACCCTGATCTTCTGTTAGCTCTGCTATTCAAGAATTCAATTTGAAGCATTATTTTTAAATTGTTTAGCAAGAAATGTTGAAAGAGATTGACTGATTACTTCCTCTGATCTGCCATCTTGACTCCTGAGTTATTTGTTTATTGGTTGCCCCAAGTCTGCTTTGCAAACCTTAAAGCACTATATAAATCTTAGATACGATGATGAGTTTGATGATGATGAAGAAAAGGAGGAAGAGGAGGAGGAAAAGAGCTTTTCTTCCAATGTTCTACCTCTAATTTTGTAACAATAATTTGAAGATCTCGATACTAAGAACACAGACTTGTAGCTCTGAGGAACCTTAGTAATTACCTACCCCAATCTCCTAAGTTTTATAGATAAGAGATCTAAGACTAAGAAAGAATATAAGACAACATTGCTCACATACTAACATGTAACAGAATCTGGTCCTCTTGTTCTAAATCCAGTATTCTCATGCTACATGAATGCAGCATAAGTCCAATTTAAAATTTTATTAATCTATAAAATACTGAATTATTTTATCTATGTTCTTAAAAAATATGGAACACTAATGACCATAAGTTAACACTAAACAGATACTGTCTTCTAATAAGTAACATTAAAAATGAACAACTTTTGAGAAATATGTGTTTGTACTACCCAAATAACAGTGCATCAATCCTTACAAGTTCTATTTTCATCTTACTTGGTAAATTGTATCTTCTTTTGCTTCTCTGTCTTTCTCCATCTATGATAGCTTATCTTTCAGTTTTCATGTCAGAATATTAAATTGCTGATAAATTAGTGTCATCTAAGCCATCACAGAAGCTACTTACTGTTAAAAGTGTCAGCAACTCATCTTTCCTTTTTGATATCTGAGTTCCCATGTGCTTTTTAAAGCACCCTTTCAAATTAAAAAGCCATCCTTGTGGTTTGTTCCCTTACAGTGAAGCAGATTTGGTAGACGGATAAATGGCAGGTTTGGTGTTCCAGGTCTTGGCCACCTGTAAAGAATTATTTTAGCTCCTTAATAATATATCATTTTAATCCCTTGATAATAAGGAATAGAAAGCCCTTAAATATCCATAGCTAGCTGGCAACGAGAAAAAATTACTGAACTCTCTTACCTGTGTTATTCTTTATAGTCAAATGACTTCCCCAAGCACTTTAATAAATACCTGCTGTCAGCCAAGTATTCCACTAAATACCATACAGGATACAAAATAAGCATATAGTCTGCATCTTTCAATGTCATTGAAAAGCCACAACATATATGAATGAAATAATTGGCAAACAATAGGAAACAGCATATGTTAAAGGGCTAATGTAGATGGAATACTAATATGTCCTGATATCCCACTGGCTTATAGCTCATATTCAATCACCTCTCATCGTAGATTCAGAAGAGCATGTCTCTGAAAACCAGGCTGACTAAAATATAGGGTTCATTGTTGACTGCCATAGTGATGTAGCCATGGATTGATTGTACATTAAAGTTTCTATTGAATCTTAACCAATACCATTGTTGTTATTTTGTAATAGACACATGCAATAGATACATGGCTCATATGGATTTGCTGTTTTCCAAAGTTTCCACAGCAGATCTCTACATCACACCTAATGATTATGTGAATCCCCAAAATGAATAGAGAAAGACTTCACATGGGATGTTCTTATATAACTCTCCATTGTTTAATGATAATAGTGGGAAGGCTGGAGGGTGAAGAGAAGGGGTGATACAAATAGGAAAGTAGAGGAGCAAGCCTGCTGGGGGATGGATACAGAAATCCACTTAGGGAATAGCCAACAGGCCATTTTGATAAGAGATATATAGGGCAACATGGGAAATGCCATAATAGAATTACAGAGTTATGAAAGATAGATGAAAGAAATAGATATCTAACCATATAGATCTGACTTCTTTGTTCCTCCACTTCAAAATCAATGTTCACATTCAGAGTAAGAGAATATTTTTATTGCTAGATTTTGGGTTGCTTGAAGAATTAAACTGTTTTTTCCCCCCAAGATGGCACCAAAATGAAGAAGGAAGCCATTGCCCCCCCTCAAGACAGAAGTCAAGTCCAAGGCTTTGGAGGCCAAGAAGATTATGCTGAATGGTGTCCATGGCCACAAATAGAAGAAGATATGAACATCCCCCACCTTTCAGAGACCCAAGACACTAAGACTTCAAAGGCAGCCCAAATACCCTTGCAAAAGTGCCCCTCAGAAGTGGGAAATTGGGTAAGAATTTCTTACAACCAGTGTCTCTAATAAAGGACTCATTTCTAAAATATACAGGGAATTAAGTAAAATCTATAAGAATACAAGTCATTGCCAAATTGATAAACGGTCAAAGGATATAAATAGATAATTTTCAGGGGTAGAAATTAAAGATATCTATAAACATATGAAAACATGCTCTAAATCACTATTGATTCAAGAAATGAAAATCAAAACAACTTTGAGGTACCACATCTCTCCAGCCAGATTGGCTAAGATGACAAAACAGGAAAATGACAAATGCTGGAGAGGATGTGGAAAAAATTGGAACACTAATGCATTGTTGGTGGAGCTGTGAACTGATACAACCATTCTGGAGAGCCATCTGGAACTATGACCAAAGGGCTATAAATAATTGCATACTCTTTGACCCAGTAATACCACTTCTGGGGTTGTATCCCAAAGAGATCATAGAAGTAGGAAGAAGACCGATATGTACAAAAATATTTGTTGCATCTCTCTTTGTGGTGGCAAAAAACTGGAAATTAAGGGGATGCCCATCAATTGGGAAATGGCTAAACAAGTTGCAGTATTTGAATGTAATGGAATATTATTGTGCTATAAGAAATGGGGAGGAGACAGTCTTCATATTCACCTGGAGAGGCTTATACAAACTGATGCTAAGTGAGAAGAACAGAACCAGGAAAAATTTGTACACAATCACAGACACATCATATGTGTGACGACCAACTTTGATAAAAATGGATTCTTCTCCGCAATGCACAGTTATAAGACAACTCTACAAGTCTCAGGATGGAAGGAAATGTCTACATCCAGAGAAAGATCTAGGAAGGACAGAGTTTAAATCAGTGGTTCTCAAGCTGTGGGACGCAACCCCTTTGGGGGTTGAATGGGGTTGCCTAAGACCATTAGAAAACACATATTTCCAGTGGCCTTAGGAACCGAGACACTGCTTCTCTATCCATCTCCAGGTGGGCCCTCATACAGGCAGACATGCCCACATACCAGTATTGAAGGGTCACAGAATTAGGAAGGTTGAGAACCACAGGTTTAAATGGAGACTGATGCAATCTACATGCTATCATTCTTTTCCATGTTTGCTTTTCTTTCTTTTTTTCCCATTGTTCACTCCATTGGTTACAACCCTTCTATACAACCGGAATAATGTCCAATGTGAAAGTATTTGCAGATCCTATACTTGATTGTATGCCACTATTAGGGGTGGGTAGGAAAAGACAGGGGAAAAAATTTGAGACTCAAGGGATTGTGGAACTGAGTCTTGTGAACTAAAAGTAAATAAACAAATCAATTAAAGAAAAAAAAAGAAAGAAAAGTGCCCCTCAGAGAAACAAGCTTGATCACTATGCCATGATTAAGTTTCCTTTAACCATTGAGTGGGCTATGCAGAAGATTGAGGATAACAACACCCTAGTCTTCATTGTGGACAACAAGCATCAGATCAAGCAGGCTGTTAAGAATATATATGACATCAATGTGGCCAAGGTCAACACACTTATCTGGTCTGATGTAGAGAAGAAGGCCTATTTCCAACTTGCTCCAGACTATGATGCTTTATATCAGCGGTTCTCAACCTGTGGGTTATGTTCAGTTTGTAACAATGAAAATACATCCTGCATATCAGATATTTACATTACGATTCGTAACAGTAGCAAAATTGCAGTTATGAAGTAGCAACGAAAATAATTTTATGGTTGGGGGTCACCACAACACGAAGAACTGTATTAAAGGGTCATGTCATTAGGGGGGTTGAGAACCACTGCAAGATGTTGCCAACAAAATTGGAATCATCTAACTTATTGTGTCCAGCTGTGTCTCTTTACACCTGCAATAAAAAAGGTTTCCAGAATAAAAAATAAATAAATAAACTACATCTCAGGTATCTCTACTCAAGTTCTACTTTGACGTCAATCAATCAGTAAGTATTAAACACCTACTGCATTTCAGCAGTAGGATTTGCAAAGAGAGAAATGGAACATCCCCTATCCTCAAAAAAGTTCACATATTCTATGAGGCAAGATAGTCCTACAGTCATCATGATGGAAACAACCCTTGTGAAGAAAGGGTCTGACATTCCCACCAACACCAAATTACAACCAACTTGCAACATCAAGACAGACAAGACAAAGTTGCTGAAACAAAGAGAAAATCTAAGAGATGTAGCAGGTGATGTGTCCTAGAACAATCAAGTCTAAGAGACCTGAGGATAGCAATGACCTTCCAATTACAAGTTCTGCTTCCAGCTCAGCCCCTGCAGTAATCATTAAGGGTGTAAACCTTCATGAATAAGGGGCCTACTATCCTTGCTACAACCAAAACTAACCATCAGTCAACTGCTTTTGGTGGATATGTATTACTAAAGATTCTGGGAATATTAGCACCTCCTTAAACCATTGCTGTTGATTCTAGTTAACCCCTACAGTTATGGTACAGGAAAATAACTCTCGTGGATATGAAATCTTGTAACTTTCTTTTTAGGTTCTTCCTCATGTCCTTAGAAGTCATACCTACTAAAGACCTAAAAATGAAAATTTTCATTATTATAATTTTTGTCACTGTCAAATTCATTGGAAACAGAAACTGGCCTGCATTTGGCAATAGAAATGCACCAAAGAACCACTGGGCTGTCCCATTTGATTTGAAACTGAAACTTCTTATGTGTGCCATTTCTTCTGACTATAATATAAACTTCTGGAGACTAGGGACTGTTTTACTTTTCTATTTTTATCAATACTTAGCACATTCCTTGGTGCATAGTTAAGTTTAATAAAGGCATTTTTCATTCTATTCATTCATTCATTCATTCATTCATTCATTCATTCAAGAATACTTAAAATACAAAACGAATACCAGGCAATTGTGTGTTTCTTGCTGTGGGGGATAGCAAAGGTGACTGAGCTGGCTATTAAAGATAATAAGGGATTCTACAAATGGAAAATCAGGACAGAATGTATTTCAAACAAGTTTCATTATGGTATGTAGGTCACATTTTCTTTAATTAACTTTTGTTTATTTTTTGCTTACATCATTCATTTCCATGAGATTTTGAGTTACAAATTTTCTCCCCATCTTTTCTCTACCCACCACCTGAAAATAGCAAACCTACTGTATATCCCCTCCCCCAATCTGCTCTCTCCTATATTCTCCCCCATCACCCCTCTAACTTTCTGGTAGGGCAAGAAGGATGTCCCTATCCCAGTGCTTGTATATCTTATTACCCAGTTGCATGTATATAAATAATAATAATAATAATAATAATAATAATAATAATAATAATTTTATATATATATATATTTAACATTTGATTTTAAAACTTTAAATTCTAGATTCTTTCCTTTCCTTCTCATCACCCACCCCCAGTGGAAAGACAAACAATTCAATATAGGCTGTACATATGTAATTCTACAGAACATCACCACAATGACATATTGTGAAAGACTGATATTTCCCTCCTTACTATCCCACCTGCCACTTGTTCTATTCTGTACTTTATCCTTGCCCATTTACAGAAGTAGGTACTTCTAACAACCTTCCCCCCTCAACCTCCTCTCCCCTCTATCATCCCCCTCTAATTCCCTATCCTTCTACGCTCCTGTAGGACAAGATAACCAATTTAGAGTATATGTCATTCCTTCCCCAGGTCAAATTCAATGGGAATAAGGTTGACCCATTCCTTTTTGCCTTCCTTTTCTTCCCCTCCATTGTAACAGTTATCCCTTGCTTCTTCTATATGAGATGATTAACCTCATTCTGTCTGTGATCATGGCTTTTGGGCAGTCCAATAATTTTTAAATTATCTCTCCTGGATCTATTTTCTAGGTCAGTGGTTTTTTCAATGAGATATTTCATATTTCCTTCTATTTTTTCATTTGTTTGGATCTGTTTAATAGAATCTTGATTTCTCATAAAGTCACTTGTATCCATTTTCTCCACTCTAATTCTGAAGGAATTATTCTCTTCAGAGAGCTTTTGTGATTCTTTTTCCATCTGGCAAATTTGGCTTTTTAGGGCATTCTTCTCCTCATTGACTTTTTGGGCCTCTTTTGCCATTTGAGTTAAACTATTTTTTAAGGTGTTATTTTGTTCATTCAGGTTGTTGAATCCCTTTTCATAATTTTCTTGTATCATTTTCATTTCTCTTCCCAATTTTTCCTCCACTTCTCTTATTTGGTTTTCAAAATCCTTCTTAAGCCCCTCTATGGCTTGTTATCAGTTTACATTTTTCTTGAAAGCTTTTGGTGTGGGAGTTCTGACTGTGTTGTCTTCCTCCCATTCCATGCTTTGATCCGTTTTGTCCACAAAAAATGAATCTAAAGTTGGGATTGCTGAGTTTGCTTTGCTTCCTTTGCCTGCTCATGTTGCCAGTCAATTACTTGACTTTTGTTCTCTGTAGAACTCTGCTTTCAGAGGGAAGAGCTTTGTCCCAAATTGTTGTGGTTTTCATAGCTGCCAGAGCTATTAGGAGGCTGCCAATTCTGTAGCCTGCACCAGCTTTGGCTCACTGGTCAGGCACCTCAGGACCACCACCCAACACCGTGAACCCAATACAGGCAGGTTAAGGCAAGAGCACTTAGCCTCTGAATGATTGCTTGGCCCCCCTGCAATCTGCAGGCCAGGAGCTCTGAAGAAGCCATGTGGAGGCAGCTGCAGGGCCATCACTTCCCCCACTTTCTTGCCCAGGGGGCAGATGGCTGGACCCACTTCTTTCCCTCAAATTTAGCTGAGTTCCACTGACCTTTCACTTTGTCCTTGGCCATTATGGGTTAATAATTCTGGAAACTGCCACAGCTGCTGGTCATCCACTCTTGAGCACTCCAACTGAGGCTTGTCCTGGCCACCCTGGGACTAAAACTGAGGTGGGGCTGGTCTCCACTCCCAACACAGTGATGGACCCTTCCTGTCCACCTGCTGGGCTGCCTTCAGAGGAAGCTTTGTTTCTCTGTTATGTTATGAGTTCTGGAGGTCTAAAATTTGTTTCAAGTCATATTTTATAGGTATTTGAGGTGGTTATGTTGGGAGCTCACGGAGCTCTCCTGCTTCTTCACTGCTATCTTGACTTTGCCCACTGTGGGTCACATTTTCATACCTTTCCTGCACATTCAATTTTTTGATGAACATTCCTTCTCCCTATTGAATTTGAACTCCAATTTTGACCCTTACATACCCCAAATGATGTATTATTCTATCTTCCCATCCTGTCTTATTGTTCATTATTCTGCTATCCAAGGAATAAAGTCTAAGCCTTTTTGTCCCCTGATAAACTTTTATCATAATTTCCCCAAATTTAGGCTATAGCCAGGACAAGATGGAAGTAATTGAATTTAATGACCTTAATAGTAATTTTAGTTTTTAACAGCATAGGAACAATAGCATAAACCAATCATTTAGCAAGAATAATTAGTGACAATAAAAATGTATGAGATGACATGTTAGGTTCAGTTATTTCTTGTCACATTCACAACTCATCCATCCTCCCACTATCAACAGCCTTGTGCCAGTGTCCTAGAATTTTCAGCACGCTCCCATAGCATAGTGTCCTGCCACTCCAAGTTAATCTGTGGTATTGCTATTCTGTTCTTGTATTTGGATCCTTGACTCATATTTTTAAAAAAAATCTGGTTTTGGCTATGGTACTCATCAAACCTCACTTCCCTTTTTTTGCAATCTAAAATGTAGACTTCCCCACCAATTCCCTGATTTCTTTATCTATTTCCAATTAATATTTTGACAGATAAGATTTTTTTTCATATTAGAAAGAGTGAGTTGGCCTAGATAAGACATGAATAGTCTTAAGGGAAGAGAAAAGATACATTAACTACTTGGACAGAAGCTCTCTGCTGAATTACACATAAGGGGATCTTGTTGAACTACACTTTCCCCCAGACTTGATCTGAGCAATCTTGCTATTGACAGATAAACATATCTACCTGCCAATATGGTTATGCCTTTCACAGATGGGCTATGTGGACAGATAGCATCACAATTTTAACATATGTAACAAATAGGAAAATGATATGGTATTAAAACAGTTTTAGCCACTACCTTAAAGAAAAATGTAGTTACTAGAAAAGCAGATTATCTGTCAATAATAACTGAAGTCTAAGTGATTTTTTCAGTGGAAAAACAAAACAAACAGTTTTCATTCAGAGGACGTACCTTGCTAGGTAGGTTCTCTAAATGACCATGGAGAATCTTACCAGAGGTCCTTTGCTCTTGTGTAGGTTGAACCTTAAAAATCAGTCATAAATATTTCTCCTTCTGAGTTATTCTCTGAACCTCCATCTCAAGCCATGTGCGGCATTTGACTATTATAATGCATTACACCATATGTTCTGGATTTAAACTTTTGAAAACTAATGATCTCAAGCTCAGCTGGATTCAAAATAAAGCTGTAAATATCATACTTACTGGCAATACGGAGTTTCTTTCTAATTCATACGGTATAATCATTTATGGTGTCCAGAATTCTATGTAATATGGAGCATGCAATCACTGAAACTCCAACACACATCTTGGAGAGAGAAGGGGAACAAATTTCAATCTGCTTCAATTTGGTGAGTCAGTTCAGTATTTCATATATCAGAGATTTCAATACAGTGGGTACTCTTTCACTATCAGAGGTCACAGCTTCCCTACACTTTAGTAGATACCCTTTAAGAGTTATTGTGCTAAACGAGTCCATCACCCTATTACCAACCTGGTGATGAACTTCTAAGAACTTGAGTTAGTTAATTTGCTCCTTGGAAATAGGCATATAGAATGTCTGGGCTTCAAATGTGCTGCCTTTCCAGATTAGTAGAACCTTCCCAATCTTGTACAGGTTTACACAGTATTATGTAACACAGAGAAACCTCATGCCTGATAAGCCACCAGAGGAAAACATTAGTGGGTGACTAGAGTAGTTACATGTAACTCATTTTTTAAAACAACCACAACAAGAACATACACTAACCCATCTCCTATTCTGAACATGAATGTGAAAGCAATGTGATCTCATCTATTTTAATAACCTTTGAAGAATTCACACTCTTTGGTAGAAACCATAATATTTAGTCCTAAAGTAGCACTAGTATATGTTTGTTACTGGGAAAGAGCTAATAAACATTGTGGAGGCAACATAATAAAAAAGGAAGGGTGTTGTAGGTCTCAGACACATTGGACCTGGGTTCAAATTTCAAATATTTTTTTGATATTAAGTAACATAAGATTTAGCAATGACAAACCCAGAAAAAAAAAAGATCATGTTATTGTTTAATTGCTCCCTTCAACATTATGTAAGAATGAGAGTCTTTACTCCACCCCTGCAGATGGAATCACAGAAGTTCCAGACAACTATAATCAATTAATCAAAGCTCCACCCCCACCCCCACCCCCCCAAAAGGTGTAGGTACTGGTAGAAGCTCCTGGGTGGCCAAGGTTACCAAAGAAGCACTGGTGGTTAGGGCTGGGACTGATCCCTTTTGCAGCCTGTCAGCTGCTGGCAGCCTAGCTCAGAAGACCTTTGCAGGCCTCCTTGTACCCATGCCATAGAGAGGTTCTAAGTCTCTATGATGACTGGTACAACCTGAGCAAGGCCCCACACCCACACGCCAAAGAGGTGGGGGGGTAATGGTGTTTGTGATACCTTCATTATGTGTCAGTGGTTCCCAACCTGTGGGTTATATTCAATTTGTAACAATGAAAATACATCCTGCATATCAGATAGATTCATAATAGTAGCAAAATTACACTTACGAAGTAGCAATGAAAATAATTTTATGTTTGGGGGTTACCCCAACATGAGGAACTGCATTAAAGGGTCACAGCATTAGGAAGGTTGAGAACCACTGTGTTAGATGAAACTAAATGTCCATCTGCCTCAAATATAACCTGTAACTCTTCTGAATCAGCTCTACCTTAAAAAAATATACATATTAACCTTGAAAAGCTAACAACAAACCCCACTCAATCAACAGCAGGTGGAGGTAATATTAAGGGAAAATAGCTGTTTAAGGAATTAAGCAACAGAAGAAAAAATACTCTTCAGTCCACAGAAGCAAACACTTCTGAAATGTGTCCCTCCACCATTTCTCAGGGTAAATGTTCAGACATTTTGAGTAATGTCACATCTAGTAGTTCATCCAAAGAGCTAAAAGTAGTACTTCTGACTCCTGAACAAGCACTGAAGCAGTTAAGTGTCAAGTGACTCCTTATGAGAAGCTAGAAATCATCAATTATCCTAAAGTTTATTTTGTGTTTTCAGATTCTAAGAAAAGTCATGGCACCATTGGTGGCCCCAATAAAGGGGGTTAAGATGGTGCTCAGGAAGGCTGCATTCATGCACCTTGAGATCACTTGGCTTATAGATGTGAGAAAATGAAAGCCATTTGCAAAGTCAGCTTTGAGCAAGTAAATAAAGTTTATGAACACATATGTCACCCTATATCATCCTGAAGATGGTTCACAATGAAAAAAACTTCCATCAACAAGCAGCCAAGGAAATCAAGGTTTTAGAGCATCTTAGGAATCAGGATAGAACAGGAAACACGGACATTATACACATGCTAGAAAGCTTTGCATTGCAAAATCTTACCTTTGAATTGTTAAGCATGTACCTCTATGAGCTAATCAAAAAGAACAAGTATCAGGTGTTCAATGTCCAGCTGGTATGTAAATTTGCTCCATCTATTTTGCAATCCCTGCATGTTCTCCATAGAAACAATATCATTCACTGTGACGTGATGCCAGAAAACATTCTTGTAAAGTAGTGTGACCATACCATAACCAAGGTTATTGGCTTTGAGTCCAGTTATTTTTAGTACCAAAAACTCTACACATACATTCAGTCTTGTTTCTACAGAACAGCGGAGATCATCTTGGGAGGTTGATACAGTACACTACAGTATTGCTGTCTTGAGTTTTGGCTGTTCTAAGGACTCAGCCTGTCTTCCCTGGAAAGAATGAGGAATATCAGTTTGTTTGTATATAAGTAGCTTCTATGGATGCCCTGCCTCACCTCCAAAAAAAAAAAATCAAGCAAACTGAGTGTTCCAAGTACTTTGTCAACTACAAGCGTTGGTCCCAATATTGCACGTGCAATAAAAACTCAAACAAGACTATTTCTTGTGCATTGTTTTCTCATTTATAAAAGGTCTTTGACAAGTGCTTAAGGTGCTGGTCTTAGAGTCAGGAAGATATAGATTTGAATCCAATCTCTGAAACTAACTAGCTGTATGAAACTGGGTAAGCCACTCAACTGTTTTGAGCCTCAGTTACTTTACTTGTAAATTGGGAACAGTAATAACACATGCTTCTACAAAAAAAGATCTTTTTTTCCTCCTTTATGACCTCCATAACCTAACCAATTCATAGCCCTAAGTCAAAGATATGATGTCACTCACCTGCTGATGAAGCTTCAGGATTCCATTTTCTCTAGAGTATATGATACAACATCCTCTGATAGAGCTAGGTGGCACAGTCAGTGGAGCACTGATCCTGGAGTCAGTAAGATCTAAGTTCAAATCCAGCCTCAGATAATGACTAGCTATGAAGCTCTGGGAAAGCTGCTTAACAAATATCTGCCTCAGTTTCTTTAGCACTGAAGATCCTAATCACCCATACCTCATAGGGAAACTTAAAGAATCAAATTAAATAACATTCACAAAATTCTTAGGCAAGTATCTCGCACATGACAGTCATTTAGTAAATGTATATTCCATTCCCCCATACAATTGCCATTTGAAAGACTTTACAATCTGTTTCTTGCCAGTTTTTCTAGATTGATTATAAATCACTCTCCCTTCAAGAACTCGAAGTTCTAGACAACCTGACATATATGTTAGTCCCCACATACAGCATCTCATCATCCAAGTCCACGTGTTTGCATAATCTATCCCTCATATCTGGAATTCTCTTTTCAACTCTACATCCTGGAATCCCCTAGCTCCCTTCAAGGTTCTTTGCTACTATCACTTCATACAAAAAGGTCTTACTTGATTCCTCTGGTTATTAATGCTCACTCCAAAAAAAAAAAATTATATTTACTTTACAAATGAGTATATATACGCATATGTGCATAAACAAAGTATCAGTTTATCTATCATTACTTACAGGCATTCATATCATATCTGCCAGTAAAATATGAGCTCTTTGAGCTCAGATATTGATTAATTTTTTTTTCTTTGTATTCCCGAGTTGCTTGGTACCTGGGAAATATCGGCTGCTTCATCTGGGCTTGTTAAATTAATTGGATTTTGATATATAAAAATATTATAATCTCCTTTCTATTGGTATGATACAACTAATGGGTAGCTGATCATATTTACTTTAATTCTACAGTCTGATTCATGTTGGAAAACTCTTATCTGACTTCATGTTGGGACAATGCAAAGATATTCAATTTTTCAACATTTCTTTCCTTAAGAATGATGGCTGAGAGAAAGGCATATTCTACGTATATGCATGGAATAGTATTCTCATGCTATGCTAATATAATCAGCCTTTTCCTGAGATTCAAAAACTCAAAAAAAAAGTCAATGCTCAGATCCTCTTTAGGCTAGATTGACAGCCATGTGACCAAGGCAGTTCTCAGTTCTGTTTAGCACTTTCCATCACTGTCCTGGACAGGGCATATATCAATGACAGCCAAGTTTTTCTGTAAGGAGAATTTCAGGATGCTGGTATCTTAGTTTCCTCTCTAGTGACAGGATCAGAGAATTTGGAGCTGAAAGAGGCATTGCAGACCAACCGTTTCTCTTTTATATTTTTATTATATAGAAAAAAGATTGAGGCACAGTGATTCAAGTGTTGGACTTGAAGTCTAGCAAATATGATTTCAAATTTTGCCTACAGAACTTATAAGCTATGTAAAAAGAGTCCTAGGCCACATATCTATGTGTGCTGCTGAGATTTGCAAACCTCTTACAGCAATAATAATAACAATGAACTTGGAGCAATTCAGAAGATAGGGAAGGTGCAAGCCAATCAGTAGAGAAGATTGAACTATGATGATGATAATGAGGATGATGACAAGCTGACTTCTCCCATCAGCGAATTTTTCAAGAGTAGGAATCATCTTACTTGCTTGTTTGCATGTGTATCCCCAGAACTTAGCATAGAACTCAACACATATTAATGCATAGTAGTTTAAAATAGCACATTGAAGTTCATAAAATGTTTGCTATATGTATTATTTCATTTGATCCTTATAACAATCTGTCAGACAGGTGCTATTATTATCATCATTTTGCAGGTGAGGAAACTGAAGGTCAGAGTTTTAGTGTTCTGTCCAGAGTTGTCAGGATTTGTCAGGATCTATGTCAGGATTTGAATCTGAACTCAAGAGTTTCTGACTTTTTTATGTCCAATTCCCTCCTACTATATACAGAATAATTTGTCCCAAAATTCTCATCATGAAGAAGGAGATGTATAGTATATGCCTCCATCGATGTTTAGAAGATTAAATCAGAGGATGTATTAAAAACCCTATGAAAATATTAAGACTCTCCTAAACATAGTAAGTTCTTGAGGCCCAATTTAAAATTCAAAAAGGATAAAGTGATTTGACCAAAGTTATAAAAGTAGCAAGGAGTACGGCTAGGAGTTGTTTTGAATCCAGGCCTTATGACTGAAGTTCACCTATTCTTTTTTTGAGGGGTGAAGGCAAGGCAATTGGGGTTAAGTGACTTGCCCAAGGTCACACAGCTTGTAAGTGTGTCAAGTGTCCGAGGCCGGATTTGAAGTCGGGTCCTCCTGACTCCAGGGCTGGTGCTCTGTTCACCATGCCATCTAGCTGCCCCTTACTTATTGTTTCTACTATATAGAGTATGAGAGACCTAAAGCAAAGGGAAACTTTTTTTCTTTTTCCCTTTTCCAAGTTCACACATTAAAACCCCTCTGAATTCACACAGGTATTTCACAGAGAAGACGGGTTCTTTGATTTTCCAATACTGTCCTATGTCCTGGATATCTAGATATGTATAGTGAGAAATTGAATCACAGAAAAATTATTTCTAATGATTTTTCTAATATGCCAAAATGAAGATGATTTTCACTGTGGATCCATATTAGAGTATTTGGAAAATGCTGCCTATTAGAATATATAGCAGGACGGAAACTTCTAGCTCATCTAGTTCAACATCTCATTTTAAAGATGAGGAAACCGGTGCTCAGAGAGTTAAAAGGATTTACCAAAGGTCACACAGGTAGAAAATTAAAATGCTGCTGGGATTCATATTCAGCTTCTCTGATTAGTGAGTACTAATTCCACCACACTGCAATGTTCAAAATTCAGTTATGTTTGACTACAGAAAGAATCACTGGATAATTTGAAACATTGTAAAGCATACACCAATTTCAATAGTGACATCTAAATTCAAATCACTTCACTTTGGTTCACTTCAACCTATTTCTATGCATGTGAAAACAAGTAACAAAATACTTTGATTTGATGGACTGAACATGAAATATAAAGGTTAGTAAAAGGATTTTTTTGTGGGGAGCACACTTCTAACGGGTGAAAGAGAAACTTATAAGATCAAGGACCAAGTTATTTTACAAAATGCTCCTTTTATTAACTGTCATAGTAGACAGTACTCATGTCCTGATATTCCGTATGAGACAAGGAAGTTCTTATTAAGTTGAGGTGGGCAGAAGTCATGGTATTTCAGTGATTTCTCTCAGGTATTACCAACGTGTGAAATGTGCTTGGAAGATTTCCAGTCTGTGAATAAATAGACTGCTTTCTATAAGGGCCTCTCAGTTCGCTTTAACAGAGAACTCTGGTGAAATAAACATTAACTCTCTCTTGGTTTACTACTTAAGATGGGTAATATTCTGTCCTGAATGTGGAAAGAATACTTGGAAGCTCTAGGGCTAGTAGTTTAGTCTAAAAGAGAAATCCAATAGGCAAATAAAAAACAAGAGCAATTATGAGATTATTTATAAATGTATGGGAAGTTACACACTTATCAATGAATTTCATTCTTTTTTTCAGTCATTGCATTTACTCCAAGCTGTAGGCATTCTCCTCTCCTTGCCCACTGGTGTTTTTAAAACTGTTTTAAGCTTTTATAAATCAGAATGTTATTGCTGTTACCATGTTGCAGAAAGCAGATAAAGTAGCAAGAAAAAAATTAATGAAAAAGGAAAACAATCCAGCAAGGCAATTTACAGCAGAAAAATGCAGTAAAATGTGAGATTCAGATGTATTGAGCAAATGGGAACAAAAACTTCAGTAATCTACCTTTTTAGCTCTGAATTGTTAAATGGAAATTACTTTAAAAATATATATAGTCTATGTTTTCCAAAGGTAATGGAAAGGGAAGACTACATCAAGTACTCTTTTTCTTTTCCTTTTTTTGTGAGGTTAAAAAAATAGGTATATTATACTTATGATCATTTCTTTCCATCATATTAAAGTCATTATTGTGAAAGCAATGATATTATTTATACAAGTAAACTTTTAGGTTATTTTATATTTGTTATTCAAATTAAAAATATTTTTATAAAAACATGGTAAGAATAATAAATTATATAGAATAAGAAATACATAGACAGATATACCATATTTAACTTTAATGACTTGACCTGTGACTTAATTAAGGGAAGGAAACTAATTAATAATTTAGTACTAAATTAAGTTGAGGAAGTTCCTTTTACCAATGCAGGCTCAAAATACTCTGCAACTTACAGACTTAAAGTTTCTGAGAGCACCAAAAGGTTTGATAATGTGTTCAAAGTCATACAAGCTTTACAGAATAAGTGGCTCCAAGTTAATCTTTTTATTCACTGTTCCATATTTTCTGTGTGTATACCCATATACAAACATATATGTATGTGTGTATGCACATATATACATATATCCATTTGAATACCTGAGTACACACACACACACACACACACACACACACACACACACACACACTTTTGACTTTGAGTAATCTAAATATACTGCTCAGTCACGAGAAGGGTAGTTTACATGTAGCTAAATGATCAATTAAAAATTGAGTGATGATTAATAGAGTCAATGATGATAGCCCGAACTTCAAACATCTGCCAAATTAAGGATGAAATGACCATGTTAATGGAATACCAACTATTTAAGCAATCTATTATTTCCTTAGGGGGAAGATGAAATAAATATCTGAAGCTGAGTCTACGTATAGATAACAAACAAATATTGAGGACATTTCCAAAATTATTCAAGCCCCATAGTAGGTGGGTTAGAGGTACTTTTGCCTTCACTCTATAAATATGCAATAATGTTAAGGTTTCAAGATTCAAGATGACACAGATAATTGTCTCTACTGTTAACTCAACTTTGCAGGTATAAGTACAACAACAACAAAATGACATTCACTAGGTATTACTATTACCCTTATAATCACAAAAAAGTAACAAAAAGGACATACCTTATGATTGAGCACATGACCATCAATCATCAAAGTTATGTTTCTATGTATTGTATTTTGATTTGTTTTCTTTTAAATAGATAAATGTTTATTACTTTGAAACAGCAACACTTATTCAAAGAGAACATGACAGCTAAAGGGGGAGTACAGTAGCATCATATATTGAGAAGTTGTTTTCATGTCAGGAAATCTAAGATTCAGACAGAATAAGCAAGGTAGGGAAAATTTGGTTGAAGATAAATGGAGCCAAAAAAGAAATGATAAGTGCCTACTATGTAGTGGTCATTTAAATGTTTATTGATAGAAAATCTGGGAGAAAGAAAACAAATACAGATTTCAATAAATAGCTAAAAAGATTGGCATGGAGATAAGACATAGTAGACAATGAGGTCTTCCATGATCCAGATATCTGCTGCACAGGCAGAAATTATTACCTGTATTGCCTTACTGATCATTTGCAGCATCACATCATTGAGGAAAAAAAATAAGTAGAACTTCCATTCTAAACCTTATTCTGACAAACAAAGAGAAACTGGTTGAAGAAATAGAAATGAAAGGAATTGTGGGAGTTGACCTTTCCATCCCAAAATGTATCTAATGTGTTCTTGCCATACCACATTTTGAGTATTTGATTCAGTTCTTGACACTGAATTTATAAATGACATTGATAAACTTGAGAATATTCAGAGGAAGACAGTTAAAATAGTGAAGGACTTCAAGATATTGTTCTATCAGGATCTTTTGAAGAAACTGAGGATTTTTAGTAGTCTGCTATAGAAAAGATTTGGGGAAGCAATGATAGGGTCTTCAAATATCTGAAGGGTTCTCATGGAGATGCCAGAGTAGACTTACTGTGCTTCTACCCAGAGCGTAGAACTCAAAGCAATTAATGCAAAGGCTTGCGTACAGCATGGACTAAGTGAGCTTGTAGGCATTTAAGAAAGATTTACTATGGACCATCGCTTTTCATTCTTTCACTCTTTCACTTGAGGTAAAGCAGAAAGACCAATCATGCTGTGCCTACTTTGTGTTAACACATAGAGCATATTTTCTGTGCATAATTAATATAAAATTCCTTAACAATTAGAGCTCTCCAAAAAGTGGAATGGGCAACTTGGAAAGGTTATTGCTTGCTATAAGTATTCAAGTGAAGGCTCAATGACAACATGTCAGGGATATCATAGGAGAGAATTTTGGTCAGGTAAATGTTCATAGGGTAATAGATTTAAAGCTGGAAGAAGTCTTAGAAGACACCCAGTCCAACACCTTATTTTATACAGGAGAAACTGAAAGTCAGAGAGGTTAAATGACTTGTCCAGAATTATATGTCTGTAAGAACTATGGTAGAATTTGAACCCAGGTCTTCCTCACTCCAAGTTTGTCACCCTGGCCATTAAATCATGATTCCTGGTTGGCCTGAGAGGGAAGTCCCAGTGCTGAAATTGTGTGAAATCTCTAAAACTTGTCATACTACTGACATAAAATGGAAGTTGGACAATTTTCCAGCAAAATAGATAAATATTTTTTATTAATTTCAGCATATTATGACAGCTTATCATTGATTATGTTGAGATTTTTTTTAAAAATACATATTGTAAATTGCTAGAAAAAAGATGCTTGATGTAAGGTTTTTTTTTAAATTATCAAGAGCAGAGTCTAACCTAAAAAAAAAGATATATTAATAGGCAACTGATACAAAAAAAACCCAATAAAAATAGTATTCCTAAAATTGTCTGGTCAACATATTTTTTTAAATTATAGAATTATTTAAAATTGATAAAATAATGGTCCCATCCACCTTCAAAGTATGCAAAATTCTAGATCCTCAAAAATCAATTTCTACAGTATTTTAAATCTAATTTTGGTTATTCATAACCTCAATGTCACAAGCACAGCATCATAGAGCGGAAGAATCAAGGAATCTCAAAGAACAGTAATTCAAATTGTACCTAAAAAACCTGATCAATTCCATCATGATCCTCACAGTGGCTAGTGCTTACTTGCTCTTGAAATTCTTTTGGATATTTTGCCCAATACATCAGACCCTGACATTGTGTCATCCATCCTTTGGAGTCTTTCTGTAAGGGGGGATCCACTGCCTCATCAGACAATCTTGCCTTTACCTCCAAATTTTTATCTTCCTAACTACACTGTAATTTGCTGTTTTCCTAATTTTAAGACTGCTGGAATTGCAGTTTCATTCATTGTAATTATAAATCTAAGCAACTTATGTTGCAAAATAACATGCAGTGGCTAAGTAGCATTTGATCCCAGCAGGGTTCAATGCCCTCATGTTGTCTTCTGACTTTAAAAAATCTCCCATGATGGTTCTTTACACAGACCTGACCTCCCTCAAGTGTTGGATGCTTCAAAATTACTCCTCTGTCAAATCCAGATTAGCAAGTCCACAATAGACACAGTTCAATTCAAAACATATCTATTAATCACAAACTATGCATGGGGAAATAAAGTACTGAGCTAGATGCTAAAAGCACAAAGACAAAAACAAATTATTTCCCACCCTCACAGTGCTTACATTGTATGGGAAAGATATGATACATAGAAACATCACAATACAAGGAAAACTGAAGAAGAAAAAATCAGTATCATCTTGAAAGATCAAAAAAGATTTCATGGAGAATACAGTACTTGTGTGGAACTGTGAAATGAAACAAGGATTCAATAAGCAAAGATAATGAGCAAATGAATGCATAAAGAATGCATGAAGGTGAGGATATCATGTTTGAAAGTAGTACAATTGGCAAGATCCATACTCTTTGCTACACATCTGTACCAGGAAGGGCATGTGAGCAAGAGAGTGGAAAGCTCAAAAATTCAATAATTTCTACACAATAATTCAAGATTGAATAAATGATGAAAGAGTGAATATATTCAATATCATCTTAACTAGCTACAATTTCCCTGCCTTTGAGCTAGAATACTAGAAGACTATAAAAGTAAAAATGTTGACTTTGATAAGTAAAAGGTAGTGAAAGGAAGGTTCTGTTGAATACACATTCTGACAGTGTCTATGAGAATCAATCACTCAATAAGCAAGTATTGATAAAGTATCTTCTATTTTCAGG
>CM053583.1:138784217-138802508 GCA_028627135.1 Pseudochirops cupreus
GAGCTGACTTTAGTGGGAAGTATCTTTGTGTGCGTTTTGGAGTTCTAGGATTGGTTTAAAGTCCTGTTTTATGGGTATTTTGGGGTGGCTATGTGAGAGCTGAGATATGTTGCTGCTGCTACGCCACCATCTTGGCTCTGCCCCCCTAAATGAACATTTTAAGGTTTACAAAGTTTGCATCAGATGACACAGGTAATTAGGACAATTAGGTTTAAATTTCATTGCTCTATGTTTGCCCTCTTTTTGCTTACCTCTGTCCATTCCTTTTCTGCTTAACTCAGAGAAACCATGTATATAAAGGTATTCATTTACATAGGGTTGGCAGTAGATCACTTTTTTCCTTCATATTATTTTTATTGTCATCACTGCTTTGTCACTAGATGCCCTATGGCGGTAGTAGGGAACTTTCCTCCCGCACATTGTTATGTATTTTAGTGATGTCTTTTATTCTTTGTGCATTATGTATTCTCATTTCATTTAGTTTTCTAGGCCTAAGATTATATGGGAAATTCAAAGAAGATCAGTAATGATGAGTACACAACAATGGAAAGACCCAGGCATATGGAAGAAAAGAAACTTGAAAACTTGCCAAAATTCTCCTAAGGTGAATAGGTTGGTGAATATCTTGGTGACAACATTTTAGCATTGTAGAGCAGTTCATTGCAAAACCAAAAAAAAAATAATACAGACTTAAACAAATCAAATGTCTTTATCAGCAGCAAAATAAAAGAAAAAAAAATGTGTACACACCATTTAAATCATTACAAAATTTCCAGAGGGTTAATAGTGACATAATGTTAAAATAATATTGCAATAATATATTTCCTTCTTTTATATTTTGAGATGAATACTGCGCAAAAATATGTTTTCCCAAATTATCTCCCTATAACTTTTCTCAAATTTCTTCTTCTTCTTCTTCTTCTCCTTCTTCTCCTTCTTCTTCTTCTTCTTCTTCTTCTTCTTCTTCTTCTTCTTCTTCTTCTTCTTCTTCCTCTTCTTCTTCCTCTTCCTCTTCCTCCTGCTCCTCCTCCTCCTCCTCTCCTTCTCCTCCTCCTCTCCTCCTTCTCCTCTTTCTTCTCCTTCTCCTCCTTCTTCTCCTTCTCCTTTTCCTCCTCCTCCTTCTTCTTTTCTTCTTCTCTTTCTTCTTCTCCTTCTACTCTCCTCCTTCTTCTTCTCTTTTTACTTCTTCTGCCTCCCCTTCTCTCCCCCTCCTGCCTTCAGCTTTGAAATAGGAACTGCTTACACAATAGAAACTTATCTACAAGGAAAGAATTTATTTTCCTTGTCATTAAATATGCATGATTAATTGATGAAAACAGGCTGATAAAATGATTTGTTACTATTTTTCATTTGATGAGAGATCTTGTCCAGTTCACCTATTCTTTATCTTCATGTCTGTTTTCTTTCTGTTCATGACTGTCTTGCTTCTTCAAGTCTTTGGAGAGAGACTGGCAATTTAAATTAGGCTTCCAAAATTTGACTTGTCCTTCTAACCATTGAATTAGTAATGCATACGCTCCCAGCCAGGAATATGAAAGTAAAGAAAATCATTAACATGAATAAGGCCACTCAATCACTGGCAGGTCTCTGAAATAGACTTGCTGAAGTTTCTGTGTTTGTATTTTGTTTTGTTTTCTCCTAGTTGGAGGAGAATAGGAGTGAGTACTCTAGGTGTGAGGATGAATTAAAAACAAAAAAAAAGAAAAACAAAAGGCAGAGAGAGGGAAAGAGGGAGAAAAAAAGAAAGAGAGGAAGGAAGGAAGGAAAAAAGGAAGGAAGGAAGGAAAGCCCTTATCCTCAAATAATTTACAGTTGAAAAAAGACACAATTTAGGTATAAATATAAGAATTATACAAAGGGTATATGACAAGATCAAAGTAAAGAGCCAGAAAAGGTAGGAGAAAAATGTGAAAGGAGGAAAGCATTTAAATGAAGAGAATGAGAAAAGGCATAAAAAAAAAGGTCAACCATGATTATGCAAGCCTAAAAGGTAGAAAAAAAAAGATTTCAGTGAAGTGGATAGGATGCATTCCATGCATGAGAAATGTAATGATCTCTTCAAAGGTTTTCACCTTCATCTTGTTTTTGGGATAATAAAGAAACTCCTATGTTTGGCTTTTGAAGTCTTTTACCATATGTATCTTGCCTGTATTTCTGAGCTTACTGTTTTCCACTTTCTTTCATGAACTCTAAGATTCCAAAAGAACTAATGTATTGCATGGACCATGGTATTACAGGGTTAGAATTAGAGAGGACATTAAATATCATCTAGTATAACCTTTTCATATTATAGTAGACACAAATGACACACACTTAACACAAGTTAAGTGACTTGTCCAGAGTCACACAGCTAGAACATCAAGCTGGCACTTTAACTTAGGTCTTCTTGATTTTTTAAGTTCCTTATCTTCTATACATCACTTGCATAAGTGCTTCTTCTCTACCCCTTGAAGACTCTTCTCCCATGCCTGTTATTGTTTCCTTTCACAACTCTGACTCATAGGATTCATAGCTTTGTTCAAAGCTTAATTCAAATGCCACCTCAAACATGAATTGTAGATGGACTTAGCCAGGTACTTGTGCTGTTACTTTGGGGTTTATACATTACATTGTAATGACTTTTTATATACTTTGCCTTTACTCTTGTATATGGATTGACTTTAACCCCTTTTCTCTCTTCCATGTTGTTGTTTGCTTTTTTGTTTCTTTTAATTTTTAATCAAAATTTATTTTTTCTCCCCCTTTAAAAAGAGAGAATTAAAACAAGTGTTTGTTTTTATTACAAATAAAAATAAAATAATTACAAATATTAGTACACATTTATAACAAATTATATAATTGTATACATTTGCAACACATACATATATACATGCATACATGCATACACACATACACAAGCAAAACAAATTCCTGCTTTCGTTAGGTCTGAAAATGTTTGTCTCATTATATATCTTAAGTCCATCTCTATTTCCCCCTTTTCAAATAAAAATTACACAGTGTCCCTGTAACAGCAATCAATTTGGGAGATACTTAGCACTTAGTAACTTGGGGCTAAGTATGGAAGGTGTGAACTCTGTCCCACTGTTGAGAGGGCATGAATTCCCCTGTTGACATGGAAGAAGAGGATTGGCTGAGACAGGAGTTCAGTGTGTGTATATAAGCAAGAATTCTAGAAACAGAGAGACAGAATTGGAATGTTGCTCCTGGTGAAGGAAGCATCATGGAGACTGAAGCCAGCTGAGACAGAGAGAGAGAGAGAGAGAGAGAGAGAGAGAGGGAGGGAGAAAGAGGGAGAGAGAGAGAGGGAGAAAGAGGGAGAGAGAGAGAGAGTTTCTCTCCCAGTATCTGGAAGCTGACTGATTATTGAGATGGAGTTTTCCTGAGACCAGAATCTGGTGAAGGCCACCTGGAAGGCTGAGAGGGTTTACCTGGAAGGCTTCCTGCAAGCCTGAGAGGGCTTGCCTGGAAGTCCACCTGGAAGGCCAATGTTCCTTCTGGGTCCTGGGGCCAGCTGAACTGCTGGAGGACTAAAGAAGCATGACTGGGATAAGACTTTGTTCATGGCCTGGCTGATCCTTGAGTTCCAGGCAAGAGAAGTTGTGAAAGGTTTGAAAAGTGCTGGACCCTGTGAACTTCAGTTTGTGCCAGGGACTGCCCTGAGGACTGGGCCAGGACCTGAGTGCTGTCTGCTTCTGAATCCAGGTGACTGGTGGATTCAGGAAGGAGCTGGGACCATGGAAGGTGATCTAGGAAATCAGAGAGACCAACTAGAATCAAGATGAAGAAAAAGGCCTACCCTTGCATGAAATTGAGGTTTACTGGACACCGAGGGGTGGAGGGTTTGTGTGGTTTTATAATGATTGTATTTAGTGACCAATCACTAGATTAGTGACTGATTAAGTTAATGGTTGCCACATGAGTGGAAGTTTTATTATTGTATTGTGAATTGATTGAATGATTAAGTATTGATTTGCTCCATGAGTGGAAGACTGATTATTATATTGTGAATTGATTGAACGATTGAGTATTGATTACTGTATTGTCAATTGATTGAATGCTTTGTTCTAAATATTGGGGCTACTGTAGTGAAAACTGTGTGGCCATTCTAATGTTACGCTGTTGTGAACACTATATTGTGATTTTCTGTGATAATATGTAATGTTGTGATACATTGTGAATGTTTGCCTTGATTTGCAATGGAATAAACAAAGTGTTCACTATACTGTGTAATCCAAACCTTAAAAGCTGTTCAAAGTAGCATTCTTTTGGGAATCTGCTGGTGCATGGCATTACAGCCCCCTGAAATCTACTTTCTTTAATCCTTGAATAGATAGATAGATAGATAGATAGATAGGAAGATAGAAAGATATAGACATATGTATATGTATACTTACACACACACAAACATATATAAATATAAAATAGTATACATAATCATATATATTTAAAATGACATATCTTAAATTTAATAATTTGTTGTAAATTTGTGGATTTTTCCGGCGTTGAAATTTTTTATTAGGAAGTATCGCATCATGTAACCCCATAGAATTGTATTGTAAACAAGTCATTGCATGTGAAGATTCCTGTTGATGCACTCTGAACTTCCCAACAAAGCACACCATGACTTGTTAAGTAAAACATGTTGGCAGATTTGACCACTGATGGGTTCTAACTTACATTTTGTGTGTTTATTTGGAAAATAATTTAATCACTATGACTTTAATTCTATTTCACAAGAGATGAAATATGCATGAATATTTTTTTAACTTTCTTACCTTTTCTTCTTTTTTTATGCTTCTACCTCTCCCTTATTTTTATTCAATGTCCCCCAGTGGCACCCAAGGCTCCTACCCCTCCCCCCCATTATTCCAGTGCTCACCAGGAATAGTATCACCCACTTTGTAAATCTATGCTGGAACACTCCACAGCTGTACTAATAGTACAGGAATGTTAGTAAGCTTGGTATTTTCCTATGACCAACTAGGAACGACCAGAGATTTTTGATCATGGCAGTAATATACTCAGAGGCATACTGTATATTGGAAGCTATGTTCAGGATAAGTTGGTGTAGAGTCAAGCATGAGCAGCTTTCCAGAGGATGTAATAGTAATGCAATTTGATTGCTTTGTATTGGCAAAGCTAACAGGTACTTAGCACTTAGTAATAAATCAAGCCTCTGTTAAAGAAATAGAAGCCTCTGTTGCTGACATAACGGGAAGGAGCTACTGCTATGTATATGTAAGGAGAAGCCCCTTCTGGCTCAGAGAGATCTTCTTGGGGCTAGGTTGTGGAGGCTGAAGAGGAAAGGCCCAGGCTGGAGAGAATGATTTTGATAGTGGGAAACTGGGTGAAGTAATTTTGATTCTAGGAACCAGATGGAGCTTCTGCTGGGGAGCTACCAGCTTCTCCTGGTAGTTGCCAAAGACTAAAGAAACATGACTGTGATACTGGTACACTCTGTGAACTTGTTTGTGGCTTTGTTAAGCCTTGACTTCCTGGGAACAGAGACTGTGAAGGATGTAAGATGAACTGGACACTGTGAGCTTCAGCATGGAACAGGAACAGCATGAAAAGCTGAACAAGGTACTAGGAGCTGTCTGCCTCTGAACCCAGGTGAAACTTTAGTGAATCCAGGTAGGAGCTGGGACCATGGAAGGAGATGCAGGGAATCTGAGAGACCACCCTGAGTCAAGCTGAAAGAAGACTTTACTTGGATACTGTGTACTGCCTGAGAAGATTGTAACTTATGACTGAGGGGTGGATGGTCTGTGCAATTTACACTGTCCTTTAAGAGAGTACTAAGTAGTGATTGATATTGTAACTTAGTGTGCCCCATGAGTGGAGAACTTTTACTACTGTATTTTGTGTCTCCCCCACCCCCCCAAGGATGATTGAATGATTGAATTATTGATTGATTGACTAAATTATCATACTTTCTTCAAAACTATGTGACCACTGAGGTGAAAACTGTGTGGCCAATTTCTGTGATAAGTTGTTGTGAATGCAGTATTTGATTGTCTGTGATAAGTTGTAACATTGTGAATGCTGTACCTTGATTTATTGTGAATGTTTTGCTCTGATTTATTATTGAATAGACTGTTCACTGTACTATGTAATCAGAAACTTTAAAGCTTTTCACAGTAGCATTCTTCTAGAAAGCTGCTCATTCTTGGCTTTACAGAAGACTGCTGTTATGCATAGCTCTAAGGTTCTGATCACATAGCATAGTGAGCTTTCTATTTATTCAGCAGTAAATTAAAGTAAAACATTCACAGAAACCAAAGAAGAGCATTCACAATGTTACAATCTAACAACTTATCACTGAAGTGGCCACATAGTTTTCAATAAAGTGGCCACATAGTTTTATTTCTCTTCCCAAATTTTCCTCCACTTCTCTCATTTGGTTTTCAAAATCCTTCTTAAGCTGATCTATGGCTTTTAGGCAGTCTTCATGTTACTTAGAATCTTTTGGTGTGGGAGTTCTGACTGTGTTGTCTTCCTCCCATTCCATGCTTTGATCCTTCTTGTCTCCAAAGAAGGAAGGTTGAGTTTGGTTGCTGTTCTTACTTTGCTTCCTTTGCCTGCTCATGATAGCCAGTCTATGATTTTTTTTAGCTCTGTGGAACTCTGCTTCCAGAGGGGAAAGCTGTGTCCCAAATCACTGGGGTTTTCCCAGCTGCTGGAGCTATTAGGGAGCTGTCATTTTTTTGCAGCCCACACCAGCTTTGGCTCACTGAAAACACACCCCAGGACCGCCACCCAAAACCATGATCCCAATCCAGGCCGCTTAACACAAGAGCAATTGGCCTCTGAATGATTGCTTGGCTCCCCTGTAGTCTGCAGGCCAGGAGCTCTGAAGCAGCTATGTGGAGGTGGCTGCAAGGACTCCACTTCTGCCACTTCCTAGCCCTGGTGGTAATTTGGCCAAACCTGCTTTTCTCCCCCAATTTTAGTTAAGTTCCACTGACCTTTCACTTAGTCCTTTCTTATGTCTTGATAATTCTGGAAACTGCCAGAGCTGCTGCTGATCCACTCTCCTGAGGCTCCAGCTGCAGCTTGCCCTGGCCATCCCAGGGCCATGTCACGGTTTTAAGCTGAGCTAGTTTTGGCTCCCAGTGCTGAGATGATCTCTTCCTGCCAAACTGCCTTCAGCAAGAGGTGTATTTGTGTGAGTTTTAGAGCCCTGAAATTTGTTTAAAGACATATTTTATGGGTATTTGACGTGGCTATGTGGGAACTGTGGTACCTTGCTGCTCCTACGTTGCCATCTTGCCTCCGCCATAATGGCCACATAGTTTTAAGCAAAAGATTCCATGCAGTAAGTCCTTAATTCAATCATTCTTAAGGATCAAGCCTCTTTAAGGGACACAAATTGCAAAGATCAAAGTTCTCTACCCCTAGGTCATAGTAAATCATGATCTTCTCAGTCAGCATTAAGTACCCAAGAAGAGGTCTTTTCATCTTGACTTGAGGCTGGGTCTTAGATTCCATGGTTCCTCTTCATTGGTCCCAGGCTTTCCTTGAATTTACCCAACTGTCACCTGGATTCAAAGGTAGGCAGCTGTCAGCTCCATGTCCAGTTCCTCATCCAGTTCCTCGCCCAGTTCCTTGTCCAGTTCCCATTCCATATTGAGGCTCACAGTGTCCAGTGTCCCCCAAGTCCTTCACAATTTCTGTTTCTGGGAAGACAATGCTCAACAAAGTCAAAACAATATTCATACATGTTGCCGGCACCATCATCAATTCACTTTCTGCCTGTGAAATCAACACAGGCCCACAAAGCAAGTCAGAGAACTCAACAGAAATTGTCAGTACAGTCCCAGGGCTTCTGAAACCTTCCCCCACGACTTCTGTAAATAGATAACAAGAAAATTATCTTTCACGGCTTCCAGTAAGGTCTCAGGGCTTCTGTACAAAGTACTACAAACACACATCAACACAGACAGAACAGATAAACAGAGTCTCGGTATACCACAAGTTTTCTCCTTCTCAACTCTGCCACCACAAGTGTTCTCTTTTTGGTTCTTTCCTTTCCCAGCTTGGGCTTCTCCTTATATATGGTCATTAGCTCCTCCCTATTCCACCCCCTTCCTATTGCATAAGCAAGCTCCTGTCACTGTGGGTTTAACAAGTTCTGTTTCTTAACAAAGACTTGACATAATCATGGGCAAGGCTCAAAGGAAACTTGAACGGAAACAAGGAGCTAAATAATTAAAATGTTGAAATAAGGTGATATGTACTTCTTTGCTTGCCATTATAGTTGGAGACTGGGAGAAAATAGATTGATTTGGAATTTGCCCTCCTAATTTAAGGAATAACATGCTGCATTATTCCTCTTCATTCTCCTCTCTCCAGAGTGGAAAAAAAATGAGAATAAAGTTTTATAGCTGAATAGCTTTAGTTACTCCTCTATTTATGGTCTTTTTTGTGTGGGGAATATCATGTAAGGCACTTCACATTCTGTACCTCTGAATCCTCATTTGTGAGATGAAAGCTTACTCTAGTTGGTACTTGCTAGAATTTGAATTTATGATCCTGTTCATTGACAATTTCCCCCCAGGAATCTTGAAAGTTTTATCTAATGGGTATGATATGGGAGTGAGGTTGCTTGTTCATGGAAATATTTTGTAGCAGAGAGATTAAATTTAAAAAGCCACAAGAAAATATACCAGCATGTTTCTTGACCTCCCATTGCATCTGTAGCTTTCTCCAGAACCTGTATGAGGTGTAGATTTTGAAGCAGTAAAATGTGCTAGATGGAGTGCTGGAGGACTTGAAGTCAGCACTCATTAGCCATATGACTACTGCCAAGTAACTGAGACTTCTCTGAAGCTCAGTTGTCTTAATTGTAAAATTGATATAATAACTGTAGTGCTTGCCTCCAAGGGTTGTTTTGAGAATCATGAAATGAGGCATGCAAAGTACTTTGCATACCTTAATGTGTTTTTTTTTTCCTCCTAGGTGAATCCTTTTTTTTTGTGACTCTTATTTACATTTCCCCTTCTATTTTTAGAGGTAAGAGTGAATGATAAAATGAAGATGATGGTTTGGGCAAAAAGGTAATATAATTGATATGTTTATGTCTTCATATAAATTCACCTAAAATAGTCCTTGCAGCTAGGAATATGATGTAAGGTAGGCCTCCTGTCTATTTCTATTTAATTCAATATATATCTATTAAATACTTACCACGTGTGAAGCAGTCACTATACTAGGCACCAAGAATGCAGAGACAAAAAAGGAAAAGATCCCTACCTTTAAGGGCCTTACATTCTACCAAAACCAAAAATCGCATATAGAACTAAGTAAAAGCGAATATATTTACAAAGTAATTTCAGAGTGAAAGAAGTCAGGACAACTGGATTCATTAGGAAAAGATTTATAGATTACAGAACACAGGAACCAGAGAGGTAATTCTGCCCACCACTTCGTTTTATAGATAGATAGAGAATTGTTTAGGCTAAGTGATTTTCCCAAGGCTAATAATCGTCAGTGTGGAGGCTTATAGCAAAAGAGTTTTGTCTCTAGAGCCAGTCCTCTTTCTCTTTCTCTATCTTATCAGCAGTGGCATTGGATCTGCAACTCTAAGGAAGAGGGACATTTGAAGAAGGATAGATGTAGAGGGCAATTATTCCAGAAGTGCAGCCATGTATGAAAAAGTACAAAGTCTCTACTTGGAGACATTTTAGTTAGGATGCAGAAAATATTCAACTAATCTATTCCCCCATGACTGTTGATTATGTAGTCTCTACACAGTAATTTTAAAGCCTCAGCAGGACCATTTTCTAGGAATGGGCAGGGAAAGAACCAAAGAAATTACTGAACTTACTTGTTCAAGAATGCTAGGCTTCCTGTGCAAAAATGACCCTGGACTTTCACAAAGGCTGTCTAACCATCTGCATCTAGAAGCTTGGATAGGCCTCTAATGCATTAACCATGTGTGATTGAGAAAAAAAGTACTCACAAAAGCATATAGAGAAGAAAAATGAGCTTGTTTTCTCTCACATAATCCAACATCATTTTAGGAGAAATGTATGAGGTTAAGGAAAAGGGTTTAGGCTGAATGCTACTACTAACTGGTAAAAAAAAAAGTGAGAGAGAGAGAGTTTTATTAAGTGGTTGTCTTTTTCTGTAAGAGAAAATAGCCATTTCAATCCAACATCCTCCTGCTGAATTATTTCCCCTTTCTTCTGAATGAAATAATGTACTTCATTATTATTATGAATTACTATTTTTAACTAAAAGCAAACTTCCAAATCCTCTATGAACAATTCTGGCCATCACAAATAATCAGGTGATATGGCAATAACATAATAAAGTATATCTCTAAGGAAGGGAATTATTTTGTTCAACTAGATCTGGAGTTTTCAAATAGATGAAAAAGATGCCTCAGTTCTACATACCAGAAGGAAAGACTGTCAAATGTATTTCAGTTGCTGGACATTATTAGCCAAAAAAATGCCACTTCATCTATGTTTGAAGATGAGCTCCTTTTGCAAGTTTGCGTGTAGTAAAAAGGTAAACAAGAGTAACATTTTCTCTCACTGGACATTTTTTTTAAAGAAGTTAATGCCACACAGAGTTGCTAGAAACTATTCTTTATGCATTATTATTCTATTCTGTTATTTCACTTCAAATTTAAAGTTGATTTCCAACTTTGTTACAATATTCATAATTCTCCTTCCTAATATTCTCCAGGAATGGAAATTAGCAAAATAATGAAGGTAAAATATAATCTGTTTAATAGCTTTTTTAAAGAATACTATTTTTAGCAGAAGCTGAAGTACCTTATTTTTTTATAAAAGATACTCATATTCATGAACACTAATTAAATATTATACCATCTTCTAGCAATTCCAACCATTCAACTCTACAAAGCATGTAGCACAAACATGGAATTATAGAAAGGATATAATTCCACATAGGACTTGTTTTAGCAAGAATACTTATGGCAATGAACTCCAAATGATTGTAATTCTTTATTGAATTTAGCAGAAATAGACCAAATAAAATAAGTGCTAATGAATTTCCTATGCATTTAAAGCTGATAAGATTTCAAGCTTGTGCAAGGTTGTAAGAGTCACATTAAAGTGGTGGCTATTTTTGCACATAACGTGTGAAGTAAGAAATTGAAGTAACTGTTAGAATAAGGTTAGTTTTGCTTCTCCCCCTTTTTGGAGTTATGTTGACTTTATTGGTAAGGGTGTTTCAGGCGCAGTATCTCCTGCCCCCACCTCAATTATGTTCTTTTTTGCTAATTATTTTAAAGACACAGCTGAAGTCATTTTTGTCCCATGAATGCACTCAGCGTCCAATGTCTTAATCATGTGTGATGGAGAAAGTGTTACATTTGGATTTGGGAGTTTAACGTCATGGCTTGATAATTTTATAATCATGTCATTCACTTTATCTTACCAATTCAATCTTTTATCTTTAAAATGGGGAAATCACATCTTTACACCTTCACATGCACACACCCTCACACTCTGGCAGCAGAGAAAGGAGGCAGAGGGAGCCTACAAGAGGAGGTCAATGGGCAGGTGGAGCCAAAAGCTCAGTCACCAAGAGTAAGTTAGGTTCCACAGCCCAGAATGACTTCAGGGATTTTTATGACATTGGAAAGACCTTAGGCAAAAGAAGATTAAGAAATGAAAATGGGAATATCTCATTAGAAGGAAAGGTTATGGCAGCAAGGAGGACATGTAGAAGTCCAAAAATAATTCACTGCCCATGAGAAGGTTATCAATAAGTTTAGTAGACCGCATGTAGCAAGAGAGAAGAAGATTAAATCTGGGAAGCAGACCAAATTCCTAAGAGAACAATGAGGAACTCCTTTGGAGAAACTGTCTCATAGACTGGAATCAGGGAAGATCAATGGGAGTTCCCACACATGGAAGTAGATAAGGCAAAAAAAAAAAAAAAGAAAAGTCAGGGCGTAGGACAGGGATGTCAAGACTGTCTTATTGAATAGTGAGAGGGTTGCAAATCATGCCATTAAAAGGAGGCACTGTGGGATACTGATTGTAGATGCCAGTCATGAAAAAGATGTGAGAAGCTTTGGAGAGGACTTCCATTTGCTCCAATTGGATTTAAATGAGCAAAAGGGAGGGCCTCAGGAGGGCCAATGAATGTGAGGTTATCCAGGGCTCAGTGGTTATTAATGGAATCATTTCACATAGACTTGGTCAGGGCCCCATATTGGTTACAAACAGATATGCACATGTGGAGGCCAAGCTACTGAAGCATGTGTCTGGTCATCAACAAAGGTATATAAACAAAAAGAAATTCTTGACTGCATTTCATGGGACCCAAAGCCACATTCCACTCTGACAAATGGACGTATATACCTGCATGACCGTGTGAAGAGAAAAGTTGAAAGGGGCAACATTTATGTGTTTGCTAAGAGGTTTAGCTATAGCATCTGTCAAAATGAGAGAAACTATCACTTTCTGTATGCTGCTAGGAAGAGGGATTCACACACATTCTGCAGTCCAGCCAGATTTCTGATAATGATTCCCTGACACCAGACATTATGAAAGAAGTGTGGAAAGTGTTGAAGATGTTCGGTAGGGTCTTAGATTCTTACACTTTACTTGGCACAAGGAGAAGAAAGAAGAGTACAAGGATTGCAGAAACCATAAGATGAGCCATACTGACCAAAGGCTCAGGGGCACCTGAACATTGCATTCAGATGATAGTTTAAAGCGATACAAAGCAATGCATTGCCATAGCAAGAGGCTTGGTAGCTTTTTTTTTTCTGTATAAATCTCAGTCCATTCCCAGAATGAGCCACTTATTTGTTTATCTATTCCTGTCCCTCTGCTCATCCCCTTAAAATTATTCTTTTAAGATGAAAAAATAAAATAAAATGGGGAAAATAGTGCTTGCAGTGCATATTTTAAGGTTGTTGTGAAGAAAGTCTTTTATAAACCTTAACAAATTATGGAATTAAAAAAAATCTATTTTACTTATTTTTGTCTGCATAGTATTCTTGCTTCTCTGGCACCTACAAACTGTTTAAAAGTCTAGAGAAAAGAAAAAAAAACTTCAGCTCTGTGGGAAGGTAGATAGTAGCTGCTTTATCAGAGAACAAGTAAAAAAAATTCATAGCACAAGGAGGGGCTGGATCAATGAACACAGGGGTCTATTGTTCATAAGAGTAGAGAACACATGGGCATTGTGTGATCTGAACTCTGTATCTTTCAGTACCAAGAACGGTGCTTTTCGTACATTAGGCGTTTAAGCTTATACTTTAGATTTGGAAGAGACCTTAAAGATCATATAATTCAATTTCTTCATTTTAGAGGTAAGGAAAAACAAAAAGGACTTGTTCAAAGTCACAGTTAGTAAGTATTGGAGGTAGGATGCATGTCCTCTGATCCTGTATCTGGCTTTCTTTCCTTTATTCTAGAGCACTCCAGAACTGAATTACTTAACTTTATTATGATAATTTAAAGTTTTATCTAAATGACTCCCAGACTGTCGCTCAATAACATTCAAGTGTCTACCTGCTAGGTACTCTGCTAGGTACGGGGGATGTAAAGAAAGCCTAAAGATAATCTCTGCACTTCTAAAGATCTAATGAATGAGACAAGGTTCAAAACAAAAGGAAAAACAAAAACAAAAATATGTACACATAAGCTTTACAGAAGAAATATTGAGGGGGAGATCAACATAAGACATTGGTATTAAAGGGAATCAAGAAAGACTTCTGGTAGGAAGTTGGATCTTAGGAATTGAAGGAAATTAGAGACAAAAAGGAGAAACTACTAAAAACAATCTATCCCACTGTTCTCTGTTACCTGTAATGATTAACATATATAACAAAGCTTATTGGAGATGCAGTGATCCAATTATCTATAATGATAATTAAGAATTGCTCCAAATCACCCATATGGACAAATCTTGAATTATTGTTTTTCCCATCTTGCTGACATTTGCTGAGAACTTCAGGATAGAAGATGGTTAGATTTCCAGAATAAGGTTCATATTCAGATACAGCAGAGTTTTTATAGGCTATGTATAAGTAGCGTCTTTTATTCCAAAAGAATTCTAAATTCTTCTGAGTAAAGCCTTATATGACTTGCTCAAGATTGATGTTTTTCAAAGAGGCCCTAGTTCTCTTTGTCTCTATCAGCATTAAGCCACACATTCCCTAACATGTGCAGCCTCATTGCCTGGGTTCCTTTTTCCTCAAACCATGCCAAAGCAGAGACCTGGGATGCTAGTGAGATTGAATATATATATAATATTATGTGTATATATGTATATATATATATATATATATATATATATATATACATATACATATATATAATCTTATATGAGTATCTCCTGTAGATTACTTCATATATTATTATAGATAAACATTTTAGTTATGTCACCTTAGGGTGAGACTTCATTTACATTCTTCAAAATATCATATCAAACTAATATTTTTGTTTCCTTGTTTTGTTTTTTTTTTTGCTAAGGTAGTCAGGCAGTCCTCCATGCGTATGATTGCCCCCTTCTTTTCCATTGCCTTGTCTAATCAATATTTTCATCCAACTAACAGCTCTGATGATACCTCACACAGGAATCCATTTGTAATCCCCCACTTCATGTGAGTTATATTTTTTCAATAAAATTATGTTTTAATTGTGTTTTATATATTTTATATGCTTATCTGTTTAATTGTTGTTTTCTTGAGTAAAATGTAAGTTCCTTGATGGCAGAGACTTTTGTTTTTTTGTCAGTATATACTTGTGCTTATTATGTATATGTATATATGTGTGTATATGTGATGCTGAACAACATGCAGAATGTCAAGAAGTGTTTATTAAATCGAATTGAATTGACAGAAACAGAGCCGAACAGAACAAAAGAAAGTAGGAACAAAGTTCACTTCATAAAATAAAGATTCTAAAGTCAGGGTTTAAGGAAGTGTATGTAACAGCCAGACAGAAGATTATTTAAATACGAGTATCATCAAAAATAGTATGTCTTGGAAGTGAATTTCATCTACTTCTTATTTATGTGCTCACTCAGCATTGTCTAGTCAATGCTTCCATTTCATGTCTCTTTGCTTCTACACGTGTTTCCGGACAACAAATCTCTGTACCCGTTGAAAACAAGCGTTAACCTCCCCCCACCTTACATGTGTCCTAACATAGCCTAGTGATGAGTCAGCTTCAGAACAAGCCCAATCTACTTATTCTCCATCAAAAACAAAGATTCATGTCCTGACCTCTTTAGGAAGGTTCACTTTGACACCTAGTTTCTGAGGGAAATGAGTGTATAATTTCTTATTTAGAAAATTATGAAATAAAATCTCCCAACACTGTTCTACTTGACATTTTACATTTTGATGAAACTCATAATTTTAATAAAATGTCTTGTAATTTTTTTCCTATGAGAATAAGCTTCTAAAAGTCTAACCAGCGCCTATGACCCTAAATCATTGTAATTTGTATCACCAGTTTTCAATACCCTTGACAAAGTGTCAGATAGCCTAAAGCAAAAGACATTCCTGCTACATTTTAGTGTCAATACAGAGAGACAAGGAAGTAGGAAGATGAGAGGACAATGTACTCATAAAAGGCATCCTTAATTGTTTGATATTTTGCCCAGAAGTACAATTCTCATAACTTTGTTAGAAATCTTTAAGCTTTTTCAGAAGAGGAGGAACAGTTCTCACACACCCCACGTCCCCCCTTCCCAAAGGAATTCTTGCAATAATTAAATGGGCCTTCAATAATGGGTTTCATATTTTACCATTGTTCTGTTGTAGTAAACTGCGTTTTTAGAATCATCATTTGACAAAACTGGTAGGAAATAGTAGGATCTTGTTGAGGATTATTTAATTTATTTTTAAAAAAATGAAAACTTTTCCACAAACTCACATACAAAAGTTTACCTGTAAGAAAAAAAAAAGACCCATTCCACATCTTGCTCCAATTATACTGCTTCAACATTAATGTAGATTATTAACATGTAACCTCAAATGGGGTGATCCAATTTCTCTTCAGCTTCCCATCTGTAGTCCATTCTCATGAGGGTATGGAACTCATTTGCACAGGAAGGAGACACTGTAGAGAAGATCTGCTTGGCATTCCAGGGACAGCTGGAAGTTGCTGCTTTTGGCTCTCAGTTCTTCAAAAGTTCCCCAAGCACTACTCCCCTGGCACCAACCTGGGGCATGCTTTCTGGTGCTCTCTGTAAAATGCTTCAGTGATTTGGGGAAATTGAGAAATAGAATAGCTCTGAAATCCTAGGGGACACTTCTCAATCTACTTTATATATGATATGCAAAATTTACATGTTATATTTTTAACTATTTGTAGAAATCCTTGATTCTTTCTACTCTACTTGAATAGAGGATCTCTTTAAACCTGTATATAGACAAATTCAATTTTTATTGAACTATTTGTATATATTTTGTTGTTCTTGTAATTATCTATGGCAAAATCCAAAAAGACCAGGATTATAGCTCAAGAGCTATGCCAGGCCTTACACGTCATCTAGTTCAACCCTCTCACATTACACTTGAGGCTCATAGAGGTTTAATCATGTGCCCAAGGTTACTTGAATATTAAATGTCAGAGGTGGGATTTGAACTCAGGTTCCCAGAATACAGAGTCAGTGATCTTTGCACTATATCTCACTACTTCCCCTACCAAAACAAAAACAAATCACGTATCAGAAGATTAAAATATAATCTTTTTTTTCAGTCCTTCAGTCATGTCTGATTCTTTGTGACACTGAGGATCATACTATCCATTGGGTTTTCTTGAAAAAGATATCGTAATTTTTTTGCCATTTCCTTCTCTAGTAGATTAAGGCAAACAGAGGTTAAGTGGCTAAGACTAAGGAAAGTAGGTGTGTGTGTATTTGTGTGTGTGTGTGTGTGTGTGTGTGTGCATATGTGTGTGTGACCAAATAACTTTATATAGATTTACAGGTGGGTGGAGCTAGAACCTTAGCTCAGGCTGAAGTGACACTACTTGAGTGGGTTTTAATGGAGATGAGTAAATGGGGTGAGGAAAGGGAATAGAGGAAAGCCATGCGTTTTATGACAGGAAAATCACCAAAGAAAAACCAAAAACATAATATAGTACAGTGGAAAAAGCAATGATTCCGGAATTAGTAGACATGGTTCGAAATCCCACCTCTGTCATGTCATATGTGTGTGATATACTGGACAATTTAAACTTCCCAGGGCCTTAATTTCCTCATCTGTAAAAGGAGAAGGAGGAGAATTTGGAATGGATTAGTTATGGGGTCTCTTTGAGCCATAGATTTTTGAATTTATGATTTTAGAGTTGGTGGAGGGAGGGGAAAGCACTCCAGAGATCCTATAGTCCAACTTATTCCCTAACAGAAATCCCCTGTACAATATTCCTGACAAATAGTTCTCTAGTGTCTACCTGAAGGCCTCTAATTATCCACTTTTGGACACCTCAAATTGTTAGGAAGCTTTGATTTACAATAAGTTTTAATCTCACACATTGTTCCTGGTTCTGTCCTATGAGACCAAGAAAAGTAAGTCTTATCCTTTTTCCAAGTGACACCCCACAAAATGTTGAAACTAAGCTATTACATTCTACCTAATGGAGGCTCCCAGCCTCCAGGCTACATATCCTGTTATATCAAGCAGTTCTTAAATGGCACAATCTCTTTTCCCATCAACATTTTTTCTTCTTCTTACACTCTCCAGGTTCTCAATGCCCTAGCTTAAACCACACCACTCAGAGCTTTACTTATTACATAAGTAAGCAATAAGTAAGTAGTAAGTAAGAGAGAGCTGATCAGAACCTTAGGTTCAATATTAAAATTAAATGAGATATTCACAGAAGATCTAGGAGTTAGCAATCAGAGTTCTACTTGGCCATAGGAGGGGAAGGCTAGTCAGAGGAAAGAAAGGATATTCAATGAGGGTAGAGCCTGATTCAGTACTTCTTTTTTTTTTTTTGACTTTTATTTATTTTAGTTTACATCATTCATTTCCACAAGATTTTGAGTTACAAATTTTCTCCCCAACTTTCCCCTACCCACCACTCCAAAACAGCCATCCCATTGTATAACCCCTCCCCAATCTTTTCTCTCCTATATCCTCCCCCATCACCCCTCTGACTTTCTGGAAGGGCAGGATGGATCTCCCTACCACAGTGCCTGTGTATCTTAAGTTTCAGTTGGATGTAATTAATAATAATAATTATTATTATTATTATTATTATTATTATTATAATTGTACATATACGTATATATACACATATATATTTTTAACATTTGATTATAGAGCTTTAAATTCTA